>JAKSZT010054341.1:8822515-8909574 GCA_026826555.1 Tolypeutes matacus | reverse complement strand
TGTGAGTTAAGTTTTCTCTTTGGCAGTTTTTCTTCTTATTTTATTTCCTTACTTCTTTCTATGTTCCCTTGAAGGCAAAAGGTTAGGGCCAGAGGAATCAAAAGATATAAGGAAGGCAGAAGGATAATAGAAATATTGATAAAAGTTAGAAGAGGGGCAAAATGAGACTTAATGAGATGAATATTTAACTTGAGTAGGCAGTGTAGAGTACTAGGAAAAAACACGGAGTTCCTACAATGGACTGGGAAAACAAATGGAGGAATATATATATATATATAGTGATTTAGAAGGCTAGAATTATGAGGAGGGAGAGAAATAGTAGAGAAAGTTCTGAAAGGAAAAAGTTAATAGTAATAAAAAAAAAAAAAAAAGAAAAAAGAAGAAGAAAACAAAATAGTTGTGATAGAAATTGACACCCTTAAGTTGTGGGCCTATGAAAAAATGTTGTCTCTAAGAGCCACAACAGAAAACAGAAGGCAGAAAGATGCAGGAAGGATAAGCGATAGTTTGTAATACAGAATCAATATATACAGCGATTGGGAAATTACTGAATAAGAAGCTCAGCAAATAAGCGACCAGCTGGCAGCACCTATTAAAAAAAAAAAATAGAAGGTAAAAGGAAGGGGGGAGGAAAACGGGAATAATAGCAATAGAACAGAAAGTAACAGAGAGAACCCAAAGATCCACACAGGCAAGCAGTCAAACAGAGCTAAGTGGGGTCAATGATTCCCCTAGGGTCCACGTGGATCCTTCCTGCCTACTTGTGTTTATCAATGAATTTCCCCACAGGGTTCTATATGCAGGTCCTGAAGCAGCTTTTAGCTATTAATCTAAATTAAAAAGAATTTATTTTTCATTTGTTGAGGTGAACTCATTTTTTTTTTTTTTTTTTTAGCCAAATGCAGGACCCAAAATAATTCCTCCTTTAGACCAACCCCCTTATGGAAGGGACCCTAGCTGGGTCCGTGGAAATTAATCAAGCACGTCCCACTTTCCAGACTCCCCAGGTTAGCTGAAGCTCTGATGTTAGTCAGTGAGGAGTGCTAAAGATGGCAGATTCCGCCCCTTCTGGCGCCGAGCTCCAGCGTCACCGGGCTGCTCAGTAAATCAGTTTGAGTGCAAATTCGCGTCTGCTCTCAGCCTAATAGTGCTTTAGGTCGGCTTATCTGCTCCCCAAAGCTATGGGGCGGTGCAGGCAGCCAGATCAATGTCTAAAAATATAAAATACCCTTCCCTGTCTTTCAAGCGAACCCTCCCTTTTTTGGGAAGTGTCCCTTCCTCCTGGCTCCGCAGCGGCCCGGGTCTTATCCCTGGGTGGCTAGGGAAATCAGCTGCATTGCCCGACCAAAATCCCCCCTCTGGTTCACTGGGTTCCGATTAGCTCGTTTGCTCTGTTCACACAAGGTCCAAGGGGCGCCAGGCAGCCAGATCCCCAGAAAATAAAACTTTTTCGCCCTGCCCGCTGCTCAAAATGGTCGTTTTATTTTTATTTTTTCCCTAACCGTGGGGCTCAGCCGCCTGTGCCAACCTCCACCGGCAGCCTCAAAACTCACGAATCTCCACCGTTCGGTCCACGCCGCTGATCCGCGCAGATAGATGTCCCAAGCCTCTCACTCCACACGTGCACAGCACAGACCCCCGGGCAAGACCCCGTCCCCAATCCGCCTTGCTCTGGGAGCTTGCAGTGTGCGCCCTCCTACACTTACGCCATCTTGGCCACCTCTCAAACTGTACTTCTTTAAAATGATTTTGATATGATTTTGTACTTGGATTGTCACTGATTCAAGTTTTTTTAAATATTGTAATGTATATTTGGAATTCAGAGGGTGGAATGTGGCAGTTCGATGTAATTATGAATTCCAAAAATATAATTGCTGAGTGATATCTTTATATTGGTCCCAAGTTGTTGAGTATTATTGTACTGTGATTTTAAAAATTAATGGTATCCACCTGCAGTTAGGTTCTTACTGTCACTGAAAAATGATTTTCTGTGTGTTTTTCCAAACGGCTATTCTATTTCCCACAACAACTATTTTAAATCTAGACCTTATTTCTAAAGCTGTCTACCCATTTCCAATCCACTTCTCCCTCCATCAAGCTTACTATTTTACAATAAAAACGAGTCTAACAGGAATGAATTCTTTTTGACTTTCCACTCGCACATCTATAATCTCATTTACAGTCCTGCTTTCTTACTACCAATTTTAGAAGGAAAGATGTTTCTCTTTCTATCCCCAAAAGGAATGTTTATCCACCTCAGCTCTCTGCTCCTCCCATTGAGTTATGGACTTTTTTCCATTAGTCACCCAATTATTCATTAAACAAATATTCCCCCGCTTACTGTGTGCAAGGCATTGGCTGGAGGCTATAGATACAAAAATGAAAAACATTTAGCAGGACAATAAACCAGCTAATAATTAATTATGATATTTTGGGGTAACTTGTATCTTGGGGAGTATATACAAGATACAGCAACAGCATAGTCTACAGAAAGGTTCCAGGCAAGTCCGAAAATGCTTTATGGAGAAGTTCATATTAAAATGAGATTTGAAAAGTCAATAAGAATTTTCCTGTTTGACAGGCAAGAGCAGACTGTTTTTTACCTTCTCCTAGAAGACTGCAGTAAATAAAACAATTACTTTTATACCAAACATTTTTCAAATTATTTATGCACTCAGCCCCTTTTTACACAGTACATACTGGTCAACAGGGAGGACACATGGGGAGATGATAGCTCTCCTGGTAAGCCCAGCTTAGGTTCCTTATAAGAAATATACCATACAGGTATACAGCTTCTTCTTCTAAAATACCTGTTATACTCAAAATGTTGTTACTCTCCCAACATTTTTTTTTTATACAGGATTAAGTAAGACTTTATTATGGTGCATATGTTCAGAGGTCAAGTCCTTGTCCAGACTGTTATTTCCTTTTCCTAGACCAGGGATCAGCTCATTGTTAGTTGCCAAAACCAAAGGAGTCAACCCCAACTTCCTTCTCTAATATAAAATAATTTTGTGGCATGATAATTTGATAAATTACTTTTTATTTCATTTGTTGTATTTTTATTTCTTCCCCCATTCTACAAAAACATCTGAGCTCCTTGTATTCCTTTGCCACAGAGGCACTTGCAGAAGCTACTCAGAGGCAACTTTATTCCATTGTTTGCAAAAAGCTGCCCCAGAGTAGTAGAACAGCCTAGAAAGCAGAAAATCTTGAGGACAGTTGTAGAAAGAAGAAAAGATTTCTCCCAAACCCAAAGAGGTCTGAAGTGAGCAGGACTCACCTACACATCTGTGACAGCACTAAGTGATTGAGGAGGACTGTGTGATGCACCCAGGATACAGAACCCTAGGTACTGGGTCTGCCTTTAAGTCATTCTGACTTTCAAATGCCCCAAATGGGGCATGGAAGTAGTATAAAGCCACCTGACTGCAAGATATCTACAAACCAGTTATAAAATGGCCGTAATTTATTTAAAAATTTTTCTGTCTAAAGAGTGTAATATGCATGAGTATGTTACAGTTAGTCCCTAGGCACAGTCAATTACTCTATTCAGGAATTAACAGGTCAATTACCCTATAGAATGCAGGACTGCTAGCATTCTGTTGGAAATCCCACACTCCAGCCATGGCCACTAAGTGTTTCCATTATTTTTATCTTTGATCAATGCCACAGTCTTTAAGAATCAGCTTAATGATATAAATTAATTAGGATTTCATTAGTTAAATTTGTGTCCTGTTAATCAGCATCATCATAGTTTGGTTCTCCTTTAGTGAAAGTAGCATTGAATATATGTGGATTGCTTAAAACATTTTAGAAAAATCCCTTATCCGGCATGAACAGAGTATGAGAGTCTAATAAGTTTTGTATTCTTTAGCCATGAGAAGGGAACTCAAGGCATGATCACTAAATAGTTTTGTGTCAAGCCATTAAATTGGAGGATTCTGACTATGGGAAGAAGAGGATCCTGCTCTACAATATTGGAGCCTCCAGTGATATTTTTATGCAAGGTAAGATTGGATCACTCATAAGGACAGAAAACTGGCACATCATCAAGATCACAGAACAAGTTGTTAAAACTATATTTTGTGTGACTGGTTTTTTAAAAAGCTTGTTTAACACATCTGTGTCTGTGTCTGTATGTGTGGGGCTTGTGAGACTTGCTTTCATATAACTTGTATCAATTCTAAGTGTGAGCTTGGAGTGGGGGTATTGATAACCCTGACTGACAACAAATTTTTGATAGCTTTCACTAATTTTACAATATCTAAACAACTGGCTTAGGTAAACTTACAACCAATGGACAAATGTTTTTTTCTGAGTAAACCTTTGTCCATACTTCCATTGTCAAGCCTGGGAGACACTGACTAGACTGGCTCCAAGGGGTAGAGGATATTGGGGGAGTTTGTGAGGCTCAGTGTCTGTAGCTTCTATTAGGGATATTCATCCAGCAGTGACCCATGAAAAGGAAACACTTTTCTTGCCAGTTAGTCTATGGGCTAGCCTTGGTAGCCACTTGTGTTGTTATTTCACACGCTAGTGTAAGATTCAGATGGTAGTGTATATTGTTTAGAAATACATTGTCAGCAGTTTACAACTTCAGTAAGGTAAATGGGATGTAGTAAACTTGTTAAGACTCGTGTCTTTAGTGCACAGGGGATGAATCACACAAAAGATGCATGTTCCTTATCTCAGAGGCTAGGAAAAAAAAAAAACATCTCCCCTCCTAGAAACAGAAATAATTCATGGACAGAGAAGGAAGTAAATATGTAACTTTGAGTATGTATATAAGCAGTGCATGGATGGCTAGTGTGGGGGGCAGAATTCTAAGATGGCCCCTGTTTTAGTGTCTTGCTTGCTAAAGCAAATACCTTGCTTAACAGAAAGTTATTGGCTCAAGGTATTGAGGCTAGGAGAAGACCAAAATCAAGGCATTATCAAGGTGATGCTTTCTACCAGGAATGGCATTGTGGGGCAGACTGTCAGTGGTCCTTGGATTGCTGTCACATGGCAATGCATATGGCAGCCTCTTCTGGCTTCTCCCTTCTCTTCCGGGGTTCTGTTGACATTCAGCTTCTGGCTGCTCACTCTGACTTTCTTTCTCTCTTTCACTCTATTTGTAAAGGACTCCAGTAATCCCGATTAAAGCCCAGCATGATTAAGTTGAGCCACACCTTACCTGAAGTATCATCTTGAAGAGATGAATGATATTTACAGTGGATTCACACCCACAGTAATGGGATAAGTTTAAGAACATGTTTTTTCTGGGGTACATAGATCCAAGCCACCACAGCCCCCAAGATCCCCAGCCCCTGCAGTACACACAGCTTCTCTGGATTATTCAAATACTAATTTATATCCTGCTGTGAAGGGATTTTACAGATGTAATTAAGGTCCCAAATTAGGTCATTTAAAACAAAGATATTATCATGGTGATGTATTAGCCAGGGTTCTCCAGGGAAACAGAACTGACAGAAGGTATATGTAAATATTATGTGATTTTATAAAATTGCATCATGCAACCATGGGGATGCACAAGTCCAAATTCTGTAGGGAAGCCTACAAGCCAGAAACTCTGATGAAGGTCCTTTATGAGTTCCCCAGAAGAAAAGTAGAGATGTGAATTCTCTCTTGTGACTGCTGAAATCACTTTTCCTTTTAAGGTCTTCAACTGATTACTGGACACGACTTATTGCTGAAGGCAATATCCTCAGTTGATTTTAGACATAATCAGTCATAGATGCAATCAACTCACTGGTGATTTAAGTCCATGAAATGGCCTCACCATTCAATATGACCTGTGCTTGCTTGAAAAAACAACTGGGCATCATTATCTGGCCAAGTTGACATATGAGCCTAACTGCTACAATGGGCAAAACCTCATCACGTGAGTCCTTTAAATCTAGAGGTCAGAGGCAGGGAAATCAGAGAGATTTGAGGCACAAGAAGGATTTAACATGCCCTGGCCAGCTAGGAAGATGAGGCACATCCTTCCACACAAGCCTTATTCTCTGACTCAGCAAAACCATCATGCAGCTGATTTTCAAATCTGGCACCCAAAATCAAACCAAAACTTGATTTTGAAGGGCATCATTTCCCTGGGTATAACTAGGGGTCAGATAAAGCATGTCAAATAGACCTTGGAACACAAAATATAATGGGGGTACTTTGGAATTTACATTCACAATTCAATGTATGTTTCTATTGAGAATACTCCCTTTTATAATCATAGCTTCATGCTCTGTACTTCCCATTACAACAACTTTTTTCTAGGACTCCAGAGCTGACAATTAGTCGAAGTGCAAACCTCTTGGGAAGACCTGAATGGCACCATCAGGTGAGCCCAGAAATAGAGCCCTGAACAAGGTTATAGAAGCAGGTGACACCATAATAAAGCTTCCCCTTTCAAAACTGGAGAGCAGGTGCTGCTTCGAGGAAATCAACGCTGTGGCATTTTAACTCCATCTACCCCCCTCTTAGATGACTAAGCTCATTTTTCTTACCTTCCCTCTCCATCCCACCCAAAAAGGCCAAACTTTTTATCCTTCTCTAATGCTGGTTCCAATAGGCTGAAATCCTGGAGTCCCACCTCTGGCATGGTTAGCATCAGAACTTGAGCTTTGGAGGGAGGTCACATTTTCTTCCAGCTCTCTCTCCTTGGTGCTCATTTTCATCTTTGCTCTCACCTCTCTGGCCGTGCAGTGCTCTAGCTCCACATGCTACTTCTGGTCACCTGTTTCTGGCTCTCCTCTTCACACTGAGCACCTCTGTGTATTCATTCCTGAACTCCTCTTCTCTTCCTACCACCTGCCTCCAACGACTCTCAATTCACAGAGTCCTACTATTCTGGTACCACACTTGACTTTAGGTAGAAGTTCCCTCTCAGTAGCCAGCCCTATGGACTCTCTACCTACTCCCCAGATCATCTGGCGAGAGACAAAGATTAAGGCTTGTTTTCTCCATTTCACATACAAATATGCTCAAACATTTTCCCAGCTTAATGAAATCCTCCCAGGGCTATCAGTAGCTATTGCCTTAGTTCTGCCTTACTAAGAAGAGAAGAGCTAAGGGCCTTCTCAGTCCTAAGAGGTTTGGTTTGTGTGTGCTTTTGTTTGGTTGTGGTATTTAAATTTGTTCTTTAGGCAGACAGCGAATTGGGAAAAACATTAAAGAAACAAAAGGCTCATTTGAAAACAGGAAGCTGTAAATTGGCTGCATTTTAGATAGGTACACTAACATAAAAGTTCTTCTGGTGAGAAAAAATAGCTTAAAGTTTCTGAGTATTGTCCCAGTACTACTTATTGTAGATATTTATTTACTCACTGACACAGTAAATTTCTTTAATGTCTAAAGCCAAACAAGAACTGACCACAACTGTGTATAGCAAACAGCACTGAAGGATAGATAGTGTTTCTTCTAGAACAAAGCTCAGATATGCTTACTGATCAGTAGAACAAAGATAATGGCTCCTGGGGCAAAGGCTAGATCTGCATGTAGCCTATTATAAAAGATTCAAGTTCTCTAAGTCAGGGATTTTCAGCTCCAATGCAATAGCAGCATCCACATGGGCCCCACTGCATCGAGTCATGGAAGTTGGGAAGCAAGAGGAACCAACACAAATATGCTCAAATTGCTTTCCGTGCCATGAATAATCAAGTCCTCTTCTTCTGACCCAGTAGTCTCGTGTCTTCTGCGAGCATCAGTGAAACTTTGTGGGGGCAGTTACTTTTTATCTGCAATAACTATAGACTCTCTTATCCTTCAGAGTTCTACACACTGACTAGCTTATGAGCACAATTAATTCATAGCATACTCTAGGTGATTCCTAGTTTCTAAAACAGAGATTATTGGCAAGAAATAACCAACATTTCTCCTCATTGATTTTTCCGCAATGTGTCATGAGATTAAATTTCATGACCTTCATAACCTTAACAAAATATTTTCTTCTTAAGTCACTTGGGGAATTTGGCTTCAGCACTTCTCCATTTTTTAATCAACAAAAAGCATAACCACATAGGAACGTTCTTTGATCATTTATTTATAGTTGCCACAATTTTTAAGTAGGAAAGTTACCTTTCCAAACTTACCTTTTTGATTAATTATAGAAACAAAATAATCTCATTCATTTTCCTTTCTAAATCCTCTATCAAACTCCTTACAAAGGATACTATTCATATCCTTCAGTATTTCTGTAGGAAAGTAATTTCAGAACATTCGTGAAAATCAGAACAAAAATGTCACAAACTTTGACTTCACATACTTTCTTCTGTTCCATTTCTTTGAAATGATCTTTGTAAATGTCAACCTTTTTGATTTTTTCTATAAATTTTTTTTAAAGTCTTGTGTAAGAATAGAATGTGGTAAAATTGACAGCTGTGTACATATAATCACTTTGCCTGTGTTGCCTGATTGGGTCAGCAATCGTGCAGGTAGTCAGCTGGTTGTGTATGTAATAATGGAACTAATTAACACCATTAAGAAGTTGGAAAAGTACTTTAACTGCCTGCTCTGCAATCAATATTAGGGTGTTAAATAAATAAGTGGCACAGTAGGTTTTTGTTTTGCCCTCTGAATTAATTGTTCTGTTCTGAGTCTTCCGGCTTGTCTCAATTACAATGATTTGAGAGAGTTCCTAGGACAAAAATATGTAAAAATAGGTTTTCAATTTTTCAATTGAGTTGGAAAACATCCTAATAGTTCATTATATGTTACATTACATCACCCCCACTGCCTGTGAAGTTGCACAGCTTTTTTTTTTTTTTTTTTTTTTCCAAGAACATACTATTACACAAGAGAGAGAGAAGAGGGAAAGAAGAGAGGGCACATGCGGTTTACTTGCACCATCAGTATTCTATTTGTCAGTCACAGAATAAATTGTTACCCCTTAGGAAGTTTGTAATTAAATTGTACTTTTCTTTTACATCTTTGATAAACCTTAGAAGACCCTCAGTCATGGAGAACCATTCAAGTATTGAATAAAATATTGAACTGGCCTTAAATTCTCTAGAATCCCATGAATAGCCTAAGAGGGATAGAGATAATAAGCCATAAATCTACAAGGAGATCAGTGCTTTCTGGCAGATAGTTTGAAGAAGGAGGAGAGGGTTTGTCAGCTGTGAAGTCTTCAAATCCTTTTCTGTCTTTTTATTTTCCAACTTGAGGTGATAAGTTA
The DNA here is from genome assembly GCA_026826555.1 of Tolypeutes matacus. Classification (NCBI taxonomy): domain Eukaryota; kingdom Metazoa; phylum Chordata; class Mammalia; order Cingulata; family Chlamyphoridae; genus Tolypeutes; species Tolypeutes matacus. The sequence goes on along the minus strand of JAKSZT010054341.1, from coordinate 8,900,402 downwards.
AATGAACTATCAGCATACATAAGAATTATCAAAGTATCTTTTATGGTTCTGAGCAGTTTGGTGCTTCATCACTGGCATTGTTCCACCATCCTGTTACTCCTACACAGAGGAGGAGAAGGGAGTTTTTGTGGTTAAACTACCAGAGTATTCCTTATACAAGGACGCCAAGCCATGAACTTCAGTCAGTTGGTGGGTGGTGCTAATGAGGTCAAGGTTACAAATTTGAGCAAGTTATTTGGCAGCAGATCACCTCACAATTTGTTGCCAGAAACTATAAAAATGTGCCTTTACTTATTTGTTTGTTTAACTACATTTGTGGGTCCTGGCATTATACAAGTTCATAACGGTATAAGAGTGAAGGAAGTAACCATGATTTCCAACTATATGGAAAGTGGGGATGATAAAAAAAAATGCATAAGCATACAAAAAAATAAATAAATAACTGACCATTGTGTCAGAAACCGTTTATAAACAAACAGGGTGCTTTGATAGAGGATAATGAAGAGAGTTAGCTGAACTTACATAAAATGGAATAATCAGGGAATTCCTCTCTAAAGAGTCCACATTTAGGTTGCAACCTAAAGAATGAGAAGGATTCAACTATGGCAGAGGTGGACAAAGACTGGAAGGTAGAGTGCTCCAAACAGGTGGAAAAGAACTTACCTTGTTAAAGAAACTAAAAGAGGGGCATAGGAAGAAGTGAATTAAAATGATGTTGGGGAGGGAGGCAGGATCCAAAATACCCCGAGTCTAGTAGACCACAAGGGATTTGGATTTTACTCTAAATTAATTAGGAAACCAGTGATTGTTTTTAAGCAGGGAACATGTATCATCCAATTTGCACTTTAAGCAAATCACTCTAAGAGGTTCTGATAAGGAGGTTTGGTGTATACATTCTGACTGATGCCCAAAGATTCACTTTCCTCTTTTCTCTACACTCTCCTGGCTCATTATATGGACTGCAACACAGACCATCCCTTTCTCCTGTTTCCACTTGGTCAATAGGGAATATGAGCTGGAAATCAGAGGGAGGGAAAAGAGTAAAATCAAGGCATTTATTTCCCTTGCTTAGTCTCTACTAGGTTGCTACAGATTGTCTGTTTCCTTCTATTGGAAACCAATAGAAGTCCTGTCCCATGGCCTTATCACTCAGCTGTCTGTCCAGATACTGATAATCTTTTCTCTCTACTTGCTCTGTCTTACTAGTTTTGGGGTACTTCATCATCCCTTGTTGTCCTTGCCAATAGCTTTCAATAATCTTTTCATAAAACTTTTTTTCTATTAATCTGCTAGAATGACTAGGATAGGATAGGAACCTGCATCCAGAGACTATTATAGTATTTCAAGCAAGAAGTAATGATGCTTGATCTAAGGGAGTGGTCATGAAGTAGGTACAATTAGAATGCTTGAAGATGTATTTTGGAAGTGACTCAATAGAGTTTGTTAAAGGATATTGTGTAGATTTGAGGGAAAAGGAAAACAAATCAAGGATGTTTCGAAACACTTTGGGCCAAAACAACTTGTTGAATGATGTCACTCACTGATAGGGAAAAAGCAGAAATGGAACAGATTTGGTGGATGGAGGAAGTGATATAAAATGTAAGTTTGAGATGTTTGTGAAATATCCAAGTGGAAATATCAAGTAGCAATTGAATAAATGATTAAGGATTTCAGGCAAGAAATCAGGACTGTAAGTAAAAATTTAAGATTCTTCCCCACATCAGTGGTATTTGTAGCCTTGTGACTGGTTACAAACAACAAGGAAGTGGGTGCAAATACATGAAATCTCTGGTCTGATCCTGGGTCAAAAAGAAAAGGTGGTACCACCAATTGAGAGTGAGAAAGAATAGCCAGTGAGTTAGGAAAAATCTAGGAAAAAACATCACTAAAGCCCAGAAGAAGAAAGATGGACTGGTCAACTGAAATAACTGTTACAGAAATTGAGTATTGTGAGAATGGATATAGTCATTGGATTAGGCAAAAATCTATTCTGCTGGTGATTTTGACAATATTCATTTCTGTTGTATATCTTGACCAAACCAGATTGGAGTAAATTGAAGAATGGCTAAGACAGGATAAAGTAGAAACAGCATGCATAGCTAATACTTTAAGTAAATGTATCTATGAAAGAAAGGAAAGAAATTGGGAGGTAGCTGGCATCTGAGGACAAAGAAACATTCTTATTTTTTTTTAAATGGCATTTGTTTGAATAAGAGTACATAGGGATTGTATTAGACAGTCAAAGGGATGTTACTGCAAATTATCAGAAATCTGTTGGCCTTTATAAAAGGGGATTTATTTGGGGTAGAAACTTACAGTTACCAGGCCATAAAGTGTAAGTTTCTTCCCTCACCGAAGTCTGTTGCCACATGTTGGAACAAGACAGCTGCTAGCGTTTGCCAGGTTCAGGCTTCTTGGCTTCCTCTCTTCTTGGAGCTCCATTTTTTTCTGGGTTCAGCTCCTCTGTTTCCTCCACAAGGTCAGCTATAGACTATCAAGCGAATGACTCATCTCTTTTCCTGCAGCCTTCTCTCCTTCCTCACAACCAAGCTTCTTTGTGTGCTTACTTCCCTGGGCTCCAGAATTAAAACTCAGCTTCAGAACTCCAACTCAAAACTCCAACTCACTCCTCTGCTCTGCCATGTAGTTTTATTTCTGAGTCCCCACTCACCAAGGGGACATCCTACTGATGTGGCCCAATCAAAGCCCTAATCATAACTTAATCATGCCCAGAGGAACAGACCGGTTTACAAGCATAATCCAATATCTATTTTTGGAATTCATAAATAATACCAAACTTCTACGGGGATTAACTAATACTGATAGGGAGCAAGGCAGACAAAAAAGGAGCAAATTCCTCCAATAGGTAAGAGAGAGAGGGGTCCAGAACACAAAAGTAGAGATTGGCCTTTGATAGGAAGAAAATTTCCTTGCCAGGTTAAATCAAGGATGAAGAAGATACATGAAAATAAAAGTAGGTTTAGGGGAGCAAATGTGGCTTAGGCAATTGGGCACCTGCCTCCCACATGGGAGGTCCCGGGTTCAGTTCCTGGTGCCTCCTAAAGAAGAAATGAGCATACAACAAGCAAAAGCAATGAGCAAACAGAGGAGGGAGCCATCTCCAGGTAGGAGGGGGTTTTAAAAAGTAGATTTGTATGTCTTGTGGTGTGAAGCGTAGGGTGAAATAGCATGAAAGTCGTAGAACGACTCCATCTCATTATACTGAAGAATTATTAAGTCCATGTGCTAAAAAGATGTGTCTTTACAAAGGAAGAGAAATGTACTTTACTATCATCATTACTTTTATGAGAAAATAATTGTTACATGGCAGCAGGTTTTGCTGTAATTGTTTGTACCATAAGCTTGAGGAAAGAACCATGTATTTTGAGCTGATTTGGGAACTAAGATATGCTATATTTGAAAAAACATCATAAGGAAGGCAGCAAAATTCTATGTAAGTGGCATTACTGAAGATGAATAAATATTAAAACATTCCCATCAGTCACCTCCTCTGAGAAGACTTCCTTAAAGCCTGAAGCTGTACTGTAGCCCTTCTCTGTGCTCTAATTCTTTTATACCTTATATACCTCATCATAACACTTATTATTAATTACAACATTTGCAATTATTTTTAATTTTTATCTATTTTCCCTATTTGACAGTAAGTTTCAAGAAGACAAAGATTGTTTTATTTCTTTTTGCATCATCAGTGCCTGTTTTATGTTTTTTGTTATTCTTGTTTTTCAATTTACTTAGTAACCCCTAATGTCCTACAGATTTCCTCCAATTCCTGTAATTATTTGCAAGTGCTTCTCTTCTCAACTAGAGACTGGGCAAAAACAGAATCAGTCAGAGCCCAGAAAGTCAAAATGAAATAATGTTTGCAGAGTTGCTCACAGAAAGATTAAATGCTCATACATATAAACAGATTGCAAGGTCATTAACTGCTACACTCATTCTAATCCACAGGTTCACTTGGTAAAACAATACATATGGGATATGTATTTTAAAATTTAATCTTAAAAATTAGATCAAATCGGTGATTTAAAAAACAAACAACCAAAAAAAACACAAAAAACAAAAAACAAAACAGGTCCATACTCCCTGATATCCTGATATGAAACCCTTGGGGCCAGGATTGAGAAGCATTTGGACCTTAAAAAAGAAATACCAATCCAAAGACTATTTGGAGAAATGCCCCTTAAATAAACTTATTAGTATCTCTGCTCAAAAGGAATGTTTACACTCAGAGGAATAATATAAGTTACCTTATAAGATTTCAATTCCTATTTGTCACCCGGTGAGTTCAGATCAGGTAAGCTTTTACTGCCAAAAGATTTACAAAAATTCTTTTATTTTTTCATAGCTTCTTAGACTTCAGAATTGCAGATAAAGTATTGTGTAGCTGTATGATGAAATGAAAATCAGTTATATGCTACTCATTTCCTCAGTGCTCTGTGCAGTCATGTCTTCTCTAAGTGCTGGATAGATAGCACTGAACAAGATATTTTCTTGCACTTACATATTCTTATCTAAAAAAGAGAAAATAATATTTTGACTGATATAGTGCATGTTGAAAATTTAATTAATTAGAGAATATTGTTCAATAACTGAGCAAAACTTGAATTCTAAAGCCTTACCTGCCTGAGTATACAGATGTGGTAACATTAAAACGAATGAACCAAATATACTGATTCTAGGCTCAATCTCTTCACATTTCACTTCTCTGTGTTTTCTCTCCATAAAATATCTTTGTAATGTTTATAACTAGTTCTTAGGAATGAGTTCCCTTTGGTAGCTGAAGCATTGTAACCAGGTCAATATGACCATTTCTTCCAGAAGATTCCTTTATAGAAATTATTCTTCAGGTTTTAGTGTTAATTTAAAGGTAGAAATTAGTACATGTTCTCTGTATTATCAGGGAGCACTGTATGATAAGGTCGTAAAATAGAATAAATGTAGATATCACATACTCCACAGTAAAGCTAATGAGGATTTTTTTTTCCTGACTGAATATAGAGATGCTGTCAATGTCCATCCATATTCCTTCACTTTTACCATCTTGATACATGCCTGTACAACTTCCTGCAGCCAGAAACATGTCTTTGCCTGAAGATTTGTTCTGATCATTGCAGTCTTCTTTGTCATATATGTCCCGCTCAAAGAATGAGGGAATCGATGCCCTTCCCTCCATCCCCACAGGCCTCAGTGACTGACAGGAGTAAAATGTTCAATACTGCAGCTCTTTTGCCACCTCTTTAGTAAAATGACTCTGAGACATGCTTTTTATACTTGTTTCCAGAGTTATCCAGTGGGATTAATCTCCGGTTTCCCCCAATGCTAATTTTTCTTGATAACAAATCCTATATTGGCTGACTTCCATTCAGTTTTCAAAGGTCCTATAGTTGTTTTCTGGTATCATCTCCCAAATATTCAACCTAAACACAAATCCTTATCTCAGGGTCTTATCTTTTGGAGGAACCCAAACTGAGTTAGTGAGTACCAGGAGGAGTCCTTGCAAGCATAGCCTCAGGATAGGATTCTGTAATTAGATACCTCTCTTGCCAAAAGGCAACAAGAACCCCATTTCTGGTAGTAAATAAAAGGTGATAATCCCTAGCAACTATAGCATAATAATCACTAAGAATTTCATCTGTGGTAAATTAAGATGTGAAATAGGTAGAAAGGGTTTGTCTTGGCTTATATAAGATCAGTAGCATTTGTAAAAATAGTGACTGTAAGGACTTGAGTTGGTTGGTGTCTTGGTCTGTTTTGGTTGCTATGACAAATAACATGCAATGAGTTGGCTTAAACAACAAGAATTTATTGGCTCACAGTTTCAGAGGCTGGAAGTCCAAAATCAAGGTATCAGCAAGGCTATGCCTTCTCCTTGAAGTCTGTAGCAGAAACCCTGGCTTGCCACAACCCTTGAGGCTCCTTGGCTTGCATCTCTGCCTTCCATGACATGGCTCTCCTTCTCTCCTTATGTGTGCTTTTCCAGTTTCTGCTGACTTCCTGCTTTTTCCTCTGACTTTCTTTGACTCAGTACATCTAAATTTCTTCTGCTTATGAAGGACTCCAGTAATATGAAATAAAGCTTACCCTGATTCAGTTAGTCAAACCTTAATTGCTAATTTATCTTCAAAGGGTCCTATTTAAAAATGGGTTCACACTCACAGGAACACGGATTTACATTAAGAACATGTCTGTTGTTAAGTATGTGAGTCTACTACAGTTGGCTCTTAAATACAATGTATAAATTTAAGGAAAAGAAAACAGCAAGCTCAAATCAGTCAACAATCAATTCAGGGGACCTTATTGTTACTTGCACATAAAGACAGAAGAGGGATTCACAGACCTGCCAAGTTTCCTATGATAAAGTTAGAGTTCTGACTGAAAAAAAAAGGTGAAAGATTTACATCATGAGAACTAGGATGGGGACATCTGTGTAGATGTAGTAGATATCTTTGATAATATTGAAACCTTGTCCTCCTAAATATCTGCCCCCACCTTCCCTCATTGCTCCCAGACTGATAACCTGGGTCAAGCCTCACCATGGCATGACTTGGAAAGAACAGTCCCTGTTTTGAAAGGAAAGAGATTATTCAACAAAAGTCTGTAAGACCTCACTAGTATATACCAGCAGGAACCAGAACATACCTGGCTTTTAAGGATGCTTAACCAGAGGGCAAGCAAGATAATTGAGAGTTTATTGATGTGAGGGTACTCTCCTGTGACTAAAGATTTAATATCCTGGCAAAACAACTGGAGTTTCTTCTAATACACAGCTAAGATATCTCCCTAAAATTAGTAAACAGGGATGGCTGCTAGAAATTGAGGTGGAGATTCCAGAATTGCCTTGACCGAGTATTGAGGAAGGTGTCAAGAAGTTGAGAGAGGTGAGCATGCCAGGATGGAATTATTATATAATATTGGAGAATCTGGGAAGAGTCAAAATAATTTACTTCACTAAAGAAAACCATGCTATTGAGGGGCTTAGAGGCTCAGTGATGCCTGTCTTCTGTAGTGAGAGCAGAGTTGATGCTAGGAGATATTGCCATGGATTGGCTTCTTTGTATCAATTTGGTTGACAAGGTTCAAGAGTAGTAGTGGTCTGATGCAAAAGTTGGGTACAAGAAGGAGGAAATAATTGACAAAAATGGGTATCAGAGGGTCTTCAAATTCAGGAATCTGAGGTTTTGGCTAACATTCCCTGGAGTTCCTGGGAGAAAGAGAGATGAGCATCCAACAAGACTTTTGCTGCAACAATAAAAACATTCATGATCTCTTGCTTAAGACCCAGATCTGAGCCAGTTGTTGGACTTAGAGGCCATTGATTGAAAGCATGACTGAGTTCACTCAACAAAGAACCCTGACATGTAACAGCAAGTATACATAGTAGCTGTAATCCATTACTTCACCAAAAGGATGTACAATCATATACCAGAGTTAATGTTCACAGGGCAAATGGGAATACCAAGATCTTTCAAATTCTGTTGGATAGAGTGCAAGAATGCTACACTAATATCATCATCAGAGGACCTCTGTGAGAACTTGAGACTAGTCTGTCTTATGATGAGTCCAGTGGGTCCATGATTCTACTCTGTGGTCATTTCTCCAGTCCCAAGTGAATAATTGGGATGGGTATATTTATCAGTTGTAAAACCTTAACTGATTTTGACAAGAGTCAAAATACGGTGAGAAAGACAAAACAAAAGCCAACGAATCTCTGCTAAATCTTTCTACCCAGCTAAGACAATAAATCAGAAGCAAGACCTCATACTGCTTGAAATGGAAGAAAGGAGGCATGTGTGGTAGTCTCCAACATATTGCCACTCAGTTAACCAGGCTGACCTGCACAAAATAGATGGATCATGCTGTATGATAGTAAGTTACCATAAACGTGAACAAATGGCGACCTTAATCACGGACTCTGTGTGAAATGTGGCATCTTTCCTAGAAAAGATTAATGCAGCTTCTAGTTCTTGGCATGATGTTATTTACCTAGCAACTGTATATTTTTTTCAATTGCCATAAAAAAAGGATCCAAAGCAATTTGCTTTCTTTGAAATAAAGAGCAGCATTCACTCATGTCCCTGTTTCCCCCTGGACTTTGTTAAACTCTCCTGTTGTTTTTCATAATACAGTCCAAAATTATTGATCATATGGACATTCTGCAGAACATTCCACTGGTTCTCACCAGTGACGACATCAGGTTAACAGAACTTATAATAAACAGGCATGACAGATGGTAGAAAATAAACCCCCAAAATCCAGAGGCCTGACATATTAGTAAAGCTTTTTGAGACTCAGTAGGCTGGATATGCTAAAAACCCTTCAAGTTAAAGGAAAAATTATTCGTTATATCACTTAACGTACAGAAAGAGCCATAGAACTTGGAAGGCATCTTTAAATTTTAAGACCATCACCTATCACAATTGGTAATACTTATCTAATAATTTACTGGGTACTTTAAAATGTTATCAGTTTTGAGTTGGTCCCAGAGCAACAGTTGACTTCGGTATGTTCAATCTGTTTCAAACAATATAGCTTCTCTGTCCGTATGATCTGGCACATGGTGCTGGAACCCTCTGTGGTGGACAAAGATGCCATATAAAGTCTCTAGCCAGCTGCAATAAATGAGTCACATCACAAATCCCCAGGTTCTGAAGCAAGACCAAGCCATCTTCAGAGAAAACTATTCATCATTCAGAAATCAGGTCTTCACTTGTTACTGGACTTTTAGCGGAGTCTTGAGAGCATGACTGTCTGCATCTGTCATAGAGTGACTATGAAACCAGATCTGCTCATCCTGAGTAGGGTATTGTCAGACTCACCAAGTCATAAGATTAAATGGGCACAGCAGATCCATTCTATGACGGACATAGTATTTGTTGAAATTAAAGTAGATCCACCGCACAAGAAAGTTGCATGAATAAAGGTAGCCCAGATCTACAAGTCAACTACTTTTGTTACAATGAGTAACAAGTATAAACAGTGTTAGTGGAAGCTGAGGGGAATCTAGAATATATAGTACAGGAGAGAGAGATCATGACCATCAGCTGTAACCTCAAGACCAACTGCAGCATGGGGCTTTAGCCTATCTCTCAACAAACTCTCCTTTAAAAAAAAAAAGAAAAGAAATTGTAACTCTCCACCATCTTGAAGAATCAGAGAAAGACTGGGATGAACTTAACATGGAGCATAAGTGAGTGATAAAAGAGGTGAACTATAGCAGATGCCATTGGTGCCTCCTCTGTATCTTCTCACTCTTACCACTTCAGGGTTCACTGCCCAACTCAACTGCCAACAATTGCATTTATTTTCTTGGTAACTTTTTCTGGCCATCACAACTTATTTTGCCTCCCTTGTGGCATCAAGAGTATCAGGATATTAATCCCATCCCCATCCCCCAGATCAGCCTCCTAAATAAACTACATGCACATCAATTCTTATCTAAGAAAATTTTATTATAAATTGTTTTAAAATGATCACGGAGGTGGGAAAATAGTAGGTAGAGAAAAACTTTAAAAATCTTTCACATTAGATTTATTTATTTCACCTTTTGGTAAAAGAAATTGAGCAAATAGCCTTAAGTCATGAGTTTAAACATTAGCATTACTTGTTTGTTTAATTCTCTATATATTCTCAGAAAGTTGCTTTTTACCACCTAACATTACTGGAAAGTAAATGGAAAACCACATACATTGACCCAAACAAGACTTGGTAACTTCTATTGCCCTGATATAATCCAAAGAATTAAAATATTGAACCAGATAATTATACAGTAGAAAATCAAATCTATGTCTTCTAGACAGCACAGACCAAGGGTTTGAAAAAAATGTAATCAATTGTTTTGTCTATATGATACAAAATAGAGATGTGAATAAATTTCCACTATATTCAAATTTAGATATTGTGGATAAATAATTTAAATCCCATTCATATCCTGTTTATGTGATGATAAGTGACCTTCCAATCAGAACTTAAAATTCTAAGTGGTCAGTGTATATGGAGAATGTGAAAGCATTCATTTTATAACCGCGTGTTTAAAGATAAAATATCAGTCACAAGGACAATACCTAGGTAACAGCTGCTCCAGGATTATTTCCAATACTATGAGAGTAAAAATAGTAACTAACGTTTATTGAGACTTCATTTTGTGCCAAATACCGTTCTATGGGCTCTATGCACGTCAACTTCTTAAATTCTCAACACTGTACAAAGCAGGCTATTACGCATTTTATAGGCAGAGGAGCTGAAGATGGAGAGGTGATGTACTTATCCAACGTTACACAGGTTGGAAGTGCCAGAGCTCAGTTTAATTCCCATCTGACCTGCTCTGGCACTGCCCACCCTTAACCATAAATGCCAATGAAGAAATTATACACCCACCCTAACTGAATAGTAAGAGGTATAGACAAGAGGGCAAAAAAACAAGCAAGAAATTCCAGATTTCAAAGGACAAGTTCATTTAGTGGTGTTTTTTTAAATAAGAATCCCATTCTCTAGCTTTGTTTATTCATTCAATAACAAATACGATCCTCATCTTTTGTGGCTAATCTTACTAAGGGGTAATATAGGTGCAGACGAGGAAACCTCTTCAAAACCTAGGGAACCTAAGACTTAGCTTTTCCTTAAACAACAGCCATGACTCCAGAAGTGTCCACTAATTTAAGACTGTAAGCATGCAAGAGTTACGTCCATGAACCTGTAGAATGCTTATGTGTTAATAATACTTTCACTTAATACTTCTAAAAATCTTTTAAACTTAAAGCTATTCACTTCAGTTATTCAGAAGCTTTTCAGGGTCCTAGTTTTAAAGCAGACCACTCATTGAGCTTTCTGTCTCCAAATTAGTTAATTTATCCTTAATAATAAATATGTAAATTTATTATACTGTAATAATTCAAGAATACTGTAATATAATGTGATATTATACAATACAATATAGTATAATGTTGTACTTATAATAAAACTTGTCATGAGTTCATATTAGAGAATTCTCATCCATTTCCTAGCACTGTGCTAACTCTGTCTGTTGCCGCTTGAATATAAAATCACGAGCTTGATCTAATTCTACACACGCAGGTTGGCTTATCTGATCGCAGAAACAAAAGTGGATCAAGATAGCTCCATATTCATAGCGATGTTATCTACTAGACAAGTTTTACAACAGTTAACAGTTTGGTTGACTTATATTCTTCAATAAGGAAAGAGCATTTCAAACCACCCTACCTCTGCTTTTTCTCCCATAACATTTTTGACCTTCAAACATACTTTATAATTTACTTCTTAATTATGTTTGTTGTTTACTTTCTCTCATTAGAATGAAGATGTAGGGTGACTAAATAAATGAAGGGTGAATGATGAGTTAGTAATATTCCAACTGTAATTCACTTTCTCTAATTTTCATGTCGCAAAGCACTCTGTAAATGTACAGAATATAAGAATGTTATCTAAGAAGTGTGGCCATTAAATAATTTTAAATTGAAGGCATTTTTAAAAGTCCTTTTAAAAAAAATCTTGTTTTCCATATAAATGTTGAATTTGCATTTACCAGTTTGCATTAAGAGTACCTTTTTCTTTAGGCAGGGATTTTGTACTTGAGAACTTTTACATATCTGAAGAAGTGGTGTTTTTTTCGTTAGTTGTTTGGTTGGTTTTATTTTTTGTTTGTTTGTTTTTGAAAATTCACCCTGCTATGAATTCAAATCCGAATCTTGTCAAAGAAAAAGAGCTACCTTCATTTTCTTGTTTTAGGAATCGGGTACTTTCAGCAAAATGCTCAGTTCCCTTTTGCTTAGAATCGTCCTTGTAATATGAAATTCTACCCACTGCTCTAAAATTTAAAAAACAGATTTTACATTTTGTAGCCATTTCTGTCTCAAATGCTGCTGAAGAAATTTTGTGTGTGGGCACTGAAAAGCATACACAAAAAATTTTGAATTCTCTCAGGCAACAAAATGTGAGATTTGCATGCATTTTAAAATATAATAAAGTTTTTTGGAATTGAAGATTTAATATTTCTATTTTCAGTTTTTGCCTCACACCTTGATGACTCATGGCATGTAACAATTTATACAAATCTGTGTGTACTTTGATGCTAGTACTTAGCACTCCTTCTCTGAGCCCAGCTAAGTCTCTCACATTCACATCTCATTGCAGGATTTCTATTCTATTTTCACAATTTATGACTCTCACAGGGGAAGATTTTATGGTAGGAAAATTCTGTACTCCATCTTCAATGAGTATCAAAGTTTGCAATATATTCTTTAGTTGTCTGGAAAAGAAAAGAAGAGTATATTTGAAAAGTTAAGAATTTGATCAAATCTTACACTACTGGTGATTGAATCTAAGACACATTATAAATGGTTATCTATAAAAATTACATATCATATATGTTTTTATAATAATGCGTCAGGGATGAGGTACAGGGCTATGATACCCAAATCTTGTCCATATCTCTTCCTCCACTATGTAAATCCCAAAGAGGGAAAAATACATATAAGTAATAATAGCCAGATAGATGACAAAAAAGGTATTTTATTAAAAGTACCAGATAAGCACCTGCTACCACCCACATGCAGGGTTTCTCTATTAAAAGCTGACTTGGAGAATGGGGCTTAGACTAGAGGATATATATTTTTGCCAATCATATCATCATCATGGCCCAACAGCATCATGTTTTTATGTTTTATGCTCCATAGAAATGCAGACTCTCAGGCCAGATTCCAGACCTACTGATTCAGGATGTACATTTTAACAAAATTCCCTGGTGGCAAGTATTCAATGAAAAGTTTAAAAATCACTGCTCTCTACTTCTTCAAATATTTCTTTCTATTCCCATAGCGATCAAGGCTACAGAGTAAACTCTGAGTCTCCACTCCCACCCAGGTATCTACTTGAAGAATGATGGCCGCCTGCCTTACTCCAAAATTACCACTGAAGCAGCAGCCAGAAGAGAGAGAAAGACTTTGCTCTGAGGTAGGACCAGCCCAGGAGCCATGACACCCTATTACCTTCCAGTGTGAGAAGTGATAGAAATTTGGTGGAACCTGGTTTCTGCCTTTTAAAGTGAAATTAACCAGAGTACTAATAAAATGGGACTTATTTGCTCAGGTTCTGATAAATCAAATCAGGAGCCCTCTTGCTTTTGGGGGCGGGGAGGAAGAAATAGGAAGCTGGGAAAGAGGTGTTGGACTCCTTTTGCTTTTATAGGCAGATGTGTAAAGTGAGGCATAAATATTTCCTTCTCCCCGTAAATCTGTTTATTATAAATGTGTTAGGACTTTTCGAGAAACCATGACTACTTGGTTTATTGAAGGTCAGTTAATGCATGTGGGAAGAAGCTTAAACTCACTAAGAGTATTTGGGCAGGGAAGAAATTCTCTGCTAGTTATCTAGGTCCCTATATTTAATCTATATGGCCACCATGTGGAAGTACAGGCCAAGAAAATTAACTGTTAGAGAAATTAAAATTTCTGAAATCTATACTGGGTTTATGCAAAATTTATGTCTATGACATTCTTCTCATGACTATCAATGCCCCCAGTCTCATCACTTTTTATATACTTAGGCATAAATCACTCAAAACAAAAGAATATTAAATGGTAACTTTGGACTTGAAAGCCAATCAAATCTAATGTGTTGTTTAGAGATAACAGAGCTGAATGCTCTTCATCCAGTATTGGGGATTACAAATTTGGGTTCAGGATGACAGACTTTTTATCTGCATCACTCTGTTTGAAACGACTAATGAAGGCATATGCTCAATGATAACGAGCCAACTGTATGACCACATAGGGAAAAATCAATTGTCTTACAGTATTTTTATCATTAACAAGATATTTGCTAAGGTTTACAAATCTGTTAGCAGCATACGTAGACAAATAAGTCTTGATGATTTTAGAAAACTGAAGCAAAATCTTAACCAATAATGAGTTTACACTAATTATAAATATACCATGTCCTCCCCCAACAAGGATCACTTTGATCTGCCCATGATTCAGCTCCAGAAAAGTTCCTGTTTGATTTTCAGTCATATTTTGGCAAAACAGACACACATGCTTGCCAAATTGGGCCAGATAGAAAAGTTGCTCTGATGGCACTGCAACTCCAATATCTATATTTCCAAGTGTTTTGCTGTCCTTCCTTGTATCCCAACCTGCTCGTTTCCTGCACACAAAGTTGCGTCAGAATGCGGACCCTCTGTCCAAGGCTCCAAACTGGTAAGGCTGCAATCTCTGCACCTCTATGGAGATTTGTTGCTGTATGTCCTCATATAAATGCCATGAGTCTATTTTGTGAAATGGAAAATTAAAACTTAGAAATAATTTCCACAACTTATTTGGCCTGGTAGAAATGAAGAAATACTGAAAACATATTTTAGTAATTTTTTTACATTTTCATTGTTTGTTGTCATTTGATAGAAAGCACTAAAGTCGCTATAAAGTTTGAACACATAATTCTGTTTCTGGCATGAAAAGAAAATCCTTTTGATTTATAATGAGTTTTAATAACAATAAACACTGAAGTAAAAGGAAAACATTTCAGCTTGAATACTACCATTAAATCACATGGAAATATCTGTATAATTTTGCCAAAATCCCTTAGAAAATGGATTGAATAATACTTATTACTGTTTTTAGTAAAACAAATGCTAAGCAGCATAATTTTCCAATGGTAAAAATTTCCTTCCCTCTGAAATCTTGGAAAGTTTTTTAAAAGTGATTATTCACAGGCACACTTTAAAGGCACATCTTTAAAAATCTATTTTTGCAAGCTAATTTCCTGTAAACTGTTTTGACCCTAAAGAGTTCGTGTGTGCTTGCTCTTAAAATGTGTGTCACTACAGTTGTGATGAGTTTAAAACGTAAGACAAGTTTGGAGTCTTGTGCTAAATAAATTTTACAAAATTTCTTTTTAATTTTTCCAGTTAAGGGGTGTGCCTTCACATTTTTCCTTTTTTTCTTCTTCATTTTCATTATTAGCAATACCAGACTGTTGATTGTCAGAATTCATTTCCCCTTGTCACCTACGCCTTAAGATTTTATCTAAAACTAGCACCATTTCAATTTCATTTATAAGTAGGTAAGCAAAGTATTTAAGCTAAGACAACACTTTATTCAAAAACAGTCTTTTTAGATTTTTTATAACAATATTCCTCATATAAATATGATAAAGTTATACCTGATTCTTGAAAAATAGTGTGTATTCAGGGTTAGTAAAATAATGCTTGTTTTCTGTCACTGCTCCAATAGAATATACAAGTTTCAATGGCTATCACAGTGCAACTGCCACTTAGGTGCTATTTTAATAACTTACTTATAGCTTAAGGTAAAATTTATTTTTAAAAGTAAAAGTTTCCTTTGTTCATGTCTTTATTGTACCCTTCATGCAGTCCTTCTTTAAGATCAGTTAAAATAATATACCTAGAAGTACACGTGGGAATAAAGAGTCTGAGACATGTGAGATGGAAAGCCGTGGTAAATTTGGTTTTTGCGTGAGAGATTGTCAAAATGTTCTCAAAAGTGGAACATAGGAAGAGTTCCATGCTAAATATTTCCATTTAATATATTGGAGAAAAATTACGGTGGATAGAATTTTTGTGCATGAGAGATTCTAAGTTCCATTAATGAAACAGTGAATGAAACAATAGAAAGAAAATTTTAAATATTTTAATTTATCAAAGCATATCTATGACCTACATGTATCTGGATTTAAAATTTATATAGCTGCTTTTTTTTTTTTTAATTGAAACTAAAATAATTAGAGTCTGGAGACCTTAGAAGTCTACAAATTGTTCTACAACCAGCTTGATCATTTATTCCTCCTTGACTTGCTTCATGACGGTGACCTCTATCTAAGATATCATTTGCCTCACTTTACTTACTCACATCTAAGGCTAAGCTCGTTTCCCTTTTGTCACATTACTGACTACTCCATTCTGCTTTAATTTTCTGTACTCTGTTACACAATTAATTTGCTTACCTCTATTGCTTCATTTTAGATTTGGCCATAGTATACTTTGCATAGATCTTGTTTAAAATTATTTTACTTTCCTTGAGTTTAGGGTCTGTGGATTATGCTTCTGATCACTACACAATATTAGTACTAGTACTACTACTGTATATGATTGCAAGCACAAACTTGGCCCTCACTGTGTGAATTGATTTACATTCCTAAAATTGACTTTTTGGAAAAGAGCTGCTCTGGTGTTGAGGACAACGCTCCAATGACCATATTTGATTATGAAACATAACCTTCCTTGTAGTCCCACTCCCCAAGACACTTTAGATAGAAGAAAAGGAAAAGAAAGGAAGAATTAAAATGCTATATGTAAATAAATAACACAAAAGTATGAATCTTATCCAATCATCTAGAGAAAAGAGGGTTTTAGTAAGACCAAGGGGTACCAAGCAGAGATTGAGTTGGAGAAGAGTCTATTAAAGCAAGCTCAGTCCAGAGTTTTCTGTGTACTGGAAATGGCTGATTAGTTACTTCTCATACTTGGTTCCTGAAATCAGCATATTTTCCAGCAAATCCATAACTGCAGAAGCACATTCCTGTAGCCATGACTTCTTCACAAGTTTTCATACACTGGACAGATCAGTACCATCTACAAACCTACTAGGCTGCAGATATAACCCTGAAATGAAAGGAAAACAGTCACATCACCTCTTAACAAAACTAAAATCTTTTGCTTTGTTGGAAAAGACAGAGGGCATTTAGGCAGAAAATCAAGAAGCATAGAAACATCCAATCAATAAGTCCATTTTTCCTAAATTTTAACTAGTTTCTTGATGTTATACACATATTCAGTAAAAAATGTGATTGATACTTTTATCCATTCAGCAAATATTTAATGAATGCATATAGTGTGCTAGTCTCCTGAAGTTTGCTTGTTTGTTTTTTTATGTCTTGCAAGCTTTGAACTCAAATTTATGTTTTCCAAAGAATATTTTGAGGATTTTTTCCATCCATTACAATTAATCATGATTTTCCAGAATCCATACAATCAAGTAAGTTTCTATTGGTTGCTCCATTTCTGTCAAACGGCTCTGCTTCCAGGGATGAAGATATCCCATGAACACAGCTGTGGAAAACAACTAAGAGCAACTGAGACACTAAAATGCAGTGCTTCTCAGATTTTAGTGTTCATGGAATCACCTTAGGATCTTGTTAAAATACAGATTCTTGTTCAGTAGTACCAGGAAACAGTCTGAGCATCTACATTTCTAACAAGTTCCCAGGTAATGCTGGAAGTGCTGCTTCCTTGGACCATACTTTGAAAAGCAAGGAGACTGCAGACTCTGACTTAGTGCTGCCACCAATCAGTTGACTTACTGTATGCAAGTCACTTCACTTCCCTGGATTTCATGGATCATATGTGGAAGAGTTTAATAAATAAACAAGTCTCTAAATAGACTGAAAAAAAATATGGGGTTTGGGTTTGTGAGATATAAATATGATTAAGCATTTTCCTTCTCTTCATTTTTTTCATTACTAGGGAGAACTTGACTATGGCATTTAACAGATTTGTGTTTATCTGTGTATCTTAGTGAACACTAAGGAAACAACTGAGTTAGCGGTTGGAATTAGATGAGATAAAAGTGCCTGAAAGAGAAATTTTAGGTGTAATGTTTCCATAACTTGTTGACTTGCCTTTTTCTGTTCTTTCATTTTTGAGAATTTGGAATAAAGCTGTTTAAAAAAAAGAGTAAATGAGCTAATGAATGAGTTGGCCACAATAAATAATAGCTATCACCATCACCACCACCACCACCATCATCATCATCATCATCATAGTAAGGCACTCTTTGTTCTTCCTTTTTTTCCCTTCTTTTCCAGTTGAAGTCGCAGTACTTCACATTCCTTGCTTGGCCCCTCCCTTCAATCTGGGAAGACCCTGGGAGAAGGTGAGGGCCTTTCCAAGGCTCACACCGTAGGCAAAGGAGAGGACTTGGCCCGTGCCTGGTCCTGACTCCAGTTCAGTGCTGTTTCCTCCACTGTCCTGTGACGTGGCCAAAAATCCATCAGAGAGCCAAAGAAACAGGAGCCAAGAAATGTCAAACAGTCTTCAAGTTCTAAAGAACAGGCCTCGCCCCACTGGGCATGATGACTCCCAAGAG
Organism: Tolypeutes matacus; assembly: GCA_026826555.1. Classification (NCBI taxonomy): domain Eukaryota; kingdom Metazoa; phylum Chordata; class Mammalia; order Cingulata; family Chlamyphoridae; genus Tolypeutes; species Tolypeutes matacus. The sequence goes on along the minus strand of JAKSZT010054341.1, from coordinate 8,882,268 downwards.
TGGCTAATGAGTCACACTGGGGACAAAACCGGATCTTAACTCTTCAGTTTCCTACCTCCTCCTTGAGGGGCCTAACTTTGGGGATTTTGTTTCCCCAATAACATCACAAGCTTAAGTCACTTTTTTCTTCCCTTTTAAGTTCTTCAATTCACTGCCCAGTGGCAGCCCAGATCTCCTGGGTCTTATAGTATAAAACCTTTTCTGCTTAAATCCTCCTAAATTCACGCTGGGCATTCTTTTGTGGGGAAGGAGGAATAGAAGGAGGCTTCTTTACTCAAACCAGTACATCAGTTTCCCCTATTCTTTCATACAGCATGCATGCTGTCAACATCACAGTCTCACCTAAGGAATGAAAGGAAAACCTTTTCTCTGCCCCACTGGCCCCAGCAATCACGCGCCCCAGAGAAACCTGCATGAACACTTTTCTCTATGTATTGAGAAACATATCACTATAAATAATTTCATTAGTTACTTTTAATTGAAAATTAATACTTATGCATAGTAGACAACCCAAATGGTCTAGAAGTATGTAAAATGACAAAAAAAGAAAACTTCGAATGTTTCTATCTGCCATGTAGATCACTAGTATCTTATCTTTTTATAACAGGAACTGGCCTTCCACAAGGTGCCTAAGAATTAAGATCCTGCAGCTTTGAACTCAAACATTTTCAATTTAATCTTTCCCTAAAAATAGTTGTTCACTTCACATAATCTTGTGTTGACAATTCCTGGCCATGGAAATAGAAATACATCATTTAAGAAGCTCATGGAGACTTTCCCTTCGATGATCTCTCCGTTTATTCTTCCACTCAGGCCCTTTCTGACTGTAGCTATTTAGCAACTATAGAACATGATGTATTGAAAACATATTGAGCAAAGGAAAGCATTTCCTCCAAGCTATGCACACTAATTAAGAGTTGCAAATGCTGTAATAAAGTTCAGTTGTAATTGTGAAATTGTATTTTCCATTTGTTTATATAAATAAAACAGCTGGTGTTGGAAATAATTTTTAGATTACCTAATAATAAAATAAGGGCTTTTTTTAAAAGGCTTAATCTTCATAAAATGTTAAGAAGCCTGTCTTTTAAGACTTTTAAAGTCTTTTTTTTTTCCTTACAAGTCTACATAGAGATAAAGAGAAAGAGTATTTATTATGTCTAAGTGCCATACATTTTATTGATACCAGAAAAATGAGTGTTCCTTGAATTTTCTGCCAGGAAAATCAATGTACTTATCTTTCTCAAAATATCTAAAGAAAAGGGTTACTCTTTAAATTACAAAATATGATTTATGTATGGAAATCTAAATACATGATATTGGTAGCTGGTTGACTGGGAAAGCCAAGTTGGTTAAAACACCTTTCAAGTTTGGGAAGTTCTCAACCACTATACCTTAAGATAATATCTCTGCTCTATTTTCTCCCTCCTTTCTAACTGGAACTCAAAATCTTTTAACTTTTGTATATCTTTAGTCTTTCCATCAAACTTTCTATCATTTTATTGTTCTGGGTTGAATTCTGGGTATATTCTTCAGTTTTTTACTCTTGGCTTAATATTTTTCTCCTTAAATTTATTTTAAACCAATTTTTAAAATTATAAACTTCAAGTGTTACTTTCTTTTATTTCTAAGAATTCTTTGGATTCTCTCCCCAATCTCCCTTTTTTTAATAGCTAATTTTAAAGCTCCTCTCACCTTCTTAACACTTTCAATTTTCATGACTGATGGTTTTGCAGGTCAGATTTTGCTTTTAATTTCTTCCGGCACTGTTGATGGTGACTTGTTTTTTGTTTTTTTTCTTTTCTTTTCTTTTATTAATAATTTTTTTTTTTTAAAGATACTTAGATTACATAAATGTTACACAAAATTAAAGGGATTCCCATATACCCCACCTCCCACACTTCCCACATAAACATCCTTCATTAGTGTGGCTCATCACCTGCAATGGATATACACATCCTGGGGCTTTGCCACTAAGCATGGACCATAGTTCACATTGTAGACCACACTCTCTCCCACACGGTTATGCATGTTATAGGCTAATGTAAAATGGCCTATATCTGTCATTACAATCTTTATATGTTTCCTTTTACTATGAGGATCTCAATTTGCCTTGAAACTTCATCTATGGAAATAATTTAAAGCTTGGAATTTTTTTTTTCACTCAGATTTGCATTGCTTCTCTCAGGTGCAGTCCAGGACTACGAAGTGAAATGTACAGCTTTGGTTTGTGTGTGGCCACTCGGGTAGTGTGAATTTCACCTGCAGTCCCGTGACAGGACAGGTTTGGCTTTACTTCTTCTCAAGGGGATATGTTTTTCCCTCTGCTCAGGAGAAATATGAGGATGCAGGCATTTTCCTGAAAATCCTTTGTGGTAGAATGGGGTTCTTCCTAGTTCTCCCTCATCTGAGGTTACGACCCCTTCAGAGTCTCGGCATTATTGGGATGGGGGAGTTTGATGCCTTGCGTACCTAAAGCCTTGCGATGCGTGTGAAAACTGGTGTTCAAATTCACTTGGTTTAGAAAACAAATAACTTCAAAGCCTCTCAGAGTTCCTCCTTTTACTCAGGACTCGATATTAGTATTCCGTACTTCTTTACCAGTATGTGGATACGTGAAAAGAATTTTTATCTTATGTACAAGTTTTAGTTGCTTTCACCAACTATATATTCTGGGGATTCCTGCCAGTAAAGATCAACTTTTATGCTGAATAAAATATCATAAGACCCCTTTAAATGTACATCTGAGTTGGAAGAAAGGGAGAGAAAGCCACAGAGATCAAAACTGGTGGGAAAGAATGACCTATAGATGCGATTTGCTCTATAGATTTGCCAATGATTGTCTGTGGGCATCTACCTAGTCCTTGTGGCCTGGAGGTTTTGGATTTAATGGGACAAAAACACACAGGACAAGAGACAAAACCTAGGGCCAACACGTTTGGCAGTCTGATAGTGCCAGGTCCCCAAAAGGCAGCACTCAGTAAAAGGGTGAACTAGGAAAAACCCTGCCCACCATGTGCCGCTGTGGGATAGTGGCAGATTATAGCATACTAAGGACCTCAAAAGCTCCCACCCCATTTTGCTTTAAATGGAAATGAAGCTCAGAAATTGATGGGTTTGAAATTCTACTACCACTTACAAGTTATGTGGCTTTAAGCAAATCTACTTAAACTCCCCTGTGATTCAGTTTTCTCATACTTAAAATGAGGATAATAATAATAATGCCCACCTTATAAGGATGTTGTGAGATTAGATTCATTACCACACATGCATTACTTAAAATTGTGTCTGGCAGGTGGTAAGAGGTAGATGGCTGCTGTTATTGCAGTCACCCAAGGCGTCGTAAGATACTGGCTAAGAGCACAGATTACGTGTTTTTGTGCCACGGACAGTTCATTCAGAGGTGGGCACGTGACCAAAGCTGGAGAGTCTGAGTCCATCCTTGGGATTAGTGGACGCGAGTCAACCCTTCTGTGATAGAAGGACTCATGGATGTGAGACTAAAGAATTCGTGCTCTGTGGGCATCAGATGCTCTGATGTCGGAAAGAATAAAGCCAGTATGATAGACGAAGTAAGCATTTTTTGTGGTTATTAGGTGCTTTGCTCCCATAGTTCCTGAGGTCCAGCTGTAAATTCACCCTTCCTTCAATTACATGAGTGAGCTTTATCCTTCAGACATTCTCTCCTTTTTACCTCAACTCTTTCAGATTATTTGCCTGTTACTTAAACTATTTAATGTTATATAGGACCTTCAGATGCAACCACTTCATACAGTATTGAAATCTTTTGTGATACAGAAGTGAATAACAGAATTTATCTTTTAGCTTCTATTTCTCAATTACAGCATACTTTTAAGTACTGGCCTCACAGCAGACATTTGCAGACAATGTGCTGAGATAGTACTTCCTGGTTACAAAACATGTTTCTTTGGTTATCTGAATCTTAAGATATTTTAACCATTACTAAAGTGCAGAGATAAAATATTGGAACAGAATTACTAGTGCCTTGCATAGTTAGGATTCCTTTCTATGGGAAACTTAGTTTATTTTATTATAGAGTTAGGGTAGTTACCATGTGATTTTGAGTCAGAGAAATGCAAGAAGAGGAAATCAACAGTTGATTGTATTATGTTACTCTGATGTAATTGTATATGCAAATATATGACTATAAAAGATAATTAAATATATATATATATATTCAAAGAGGAACACTATGCTGATTTATTTATAAATCCCAGTAGATGGTGAGCTCTCCAAAGACAGGGGCAAACAGCATAATATCTGCCATGCAAGAAATGTGTGCTGAACCAAACAGCTTTCTCCCAGACATCAACACATCTGCTTCTAAATCATTAGTCCTCTGGCATCCTCATTGATAATTATGGCAGCAATATCAGATCCCAGTAATGGTATTTTCCCTGAATTCAGCAGCTGTTCGGTGTGCTGAGCCCAGAATATCACTCCTCTCCCTTGCAGCTAGTGTCTGCATTAGTTTCAGTAGTGATAGTTCTCTTGGAGAAAATTAAGTGTAGAACATGCCTGCAATAACTTCGTCTTCCCCTTGATGTCACAATGTAACATTTTGGAAATTAAAATGATTTAAGCGATTTAAGCAACATGAAGGCAATTTGTCATGTTTATAACAAAAGCAGTGTTGACATTTCTATCGTGCTTTGCTATATAACTGTACAAAATTCATGTACCTGCTTTCTTCTCAAAAGTAAGTTTTGCTATTAAAAAAAAAGTACGTCGAAGATGAAGTTTGGTGTGGGAAATCACAAATACACATAAGAACCCTGTGGGACATGGATTTCATTCATGCCAAAATAAGACATTGTCAAGAAGAGGGTAGGTGAGACAGAAAGTGAGCAGGCAGAATTTTGGCTCTGGGGTGAACTTCTAGCTCTGTTACTAGCTGAATGTCTGAGTAATTATTTAACCTTTTAAGCCAAGTTTTTCACAGCCATGTGATAGCTACATTGCTAGTGCCTTCACTAGGATTGTTGTGGAATTAAAGGAAATGATATTCTTTATGTGTTTAGCACATGCCTAGAGCATAGTAGACACTCAGTAAATGTTAGTAAAATCAAAGGGACCAAAACAAATTGGGAAGCAATTAATAAAGGGAGAGACAGAGAAAAGAGGAAGACTGAAGCACTACCTGAGGCACGGTATATTTACAACTTATATAGGCACTTTTCCTTTAAGGATATTCATCCAAATCCTCATAGTAAAATCTTTTTTTTTTTTTCCTTTGGTGCCTAAAAATAATTATGGAACACAGACAGTGCTTATGAGAATTGTGTTTCCTGATGTTCTTTTCACAACTACAACATATTCCTAGGCTTATTTCTTTCATTGTGATGTTTTTTGGTTTTTGTTTGTGTGTTTTGTTTTGTTTTGTTTTGTGGTGTTTTTTTTTTTTACCAGCTATTCCTCTAGGTTAAAAATATTGAGCTGCAATATTCTTTGCAGTTGACTGCAAGGATCTAGGTTCAATCTAAGCACTACTTGCCAAATTGTCTGGTGGGGTCATTTTCTTTCCTGATTAAGAATTCCTTGACCTCTCAGGGTCCTATGACTGGGAGATGGCATTAGAAATTTTATTCATAAATTCTCTTCAGATTCCACAATATGTTGAAATAGTGAATTTACTTAAGGTATTTAGACTGTTATGATATATTTTCCACTTTAACATTTTAAGTTAAACTTTAAAAACCATGCCCACCCTAGCTCCCTTCTGTGTTCTGCTTTGCAGACTAGAAGGCACAGCATTAATGAGTTGGTGGAATGATTAAAATTAGAACAGGCAGGGCGACTTATGGCTATCAGCACATTTTATTAAACCTCTATACACTAGAGTGAGATAGGATTTTTAAACTGTTTGTAGCTGTGTTTGCCAAAAGCTAATTAACAGGATTAAGCTTCCCAGTTTCTCTTTTCCCACTGGGCAAACTAAAACAACACTTCTTAGAAAGATATCCCATATCTAATCTTAAATTAGTCTTGTGCTACTATGTTTATGTCTAAACTTTAAAGTGGGTTTAGAATACATCAACAGAGTCGAAGCTATAGCATTCCTTTAAATTACTGTCCCAGATTAATTAAAAAATAATGAAAAGGCAAATAAGTTACTCACTGAAAGTAATAGAGCTAAATAGAGGACACTGTCAATTTCGAAGTTTCAGGTTGTTTTTTAAAATAAATTTTTAAAAAAATTTACTATGAGAAATATGTGCACATTTAACCAATACGTTTTTATAAAAACCTTTACGGAGCTGATCCTGTGAAATTGTATTCTTTTCATGTTAACAATATAAGTTTTTAAATAATAGGGAAAAAAATCACAAAATTGCATAATGTGTTGAAAATTCTTACTCTATTTATTATGCTATAATTTTCCTTAGGTTTGCTTTGTTCTATCCTTGAAAAGTTTTGCTGAGAAACTGAGTGAAAACAATAGAGTGTCAGTGATATGTGTTGGGAGAGATGTCAGGGAAGTTTTTTGTTTTGTTTTTGTTTTGTCCTTCAGTTATTTTACTAGATTTTTCATACTTTAATTTTTTTTTTCCCTTTTCTCTTTTAGATACAAAGTCTGAACTGTCCCAGTGCCCAAAGTCTTTCTCCAACTAGAGTCTGAATCTTCAGTCAGAACCAAGGATATGGTAGTTCGTGACCAGCCCTTCGGCGCTCCCACTGCTCCCGCTTCCCACAAGGATCTTCCCATCAGCCATCAGGCTGACCCTGGTCCACCTTAATCAGGTGGTAGCACTCATAACGTAGTTAACATTAAGATTTCCATTGTTTTAGAAACTTTTTCCACATCAGTATTTAAATTACCGCTAAATGTAATCAACTATCGTCTACTTACAACAATGTAATTGCTAATTGGAAGCATTTTTAGGAGTTCTAGGTCTATTTAGGAGTTACTCTAAGTCTATTATTTGGAATGAAAAAGGCCTTCTTATTTTAAAATGTTCCGCAATGCTGGATTACACTAACTGTGTGAACTTGCCAAAATAACTTAAATTATACACTTTCAGTTTATTGTCACTAAGAAACAAAATCAACATAATTTATTTGAATACTTCTGCACGTAAAGTGGACTTCTTTCTATATTGGTTCATTTCTTCCCATTCAACATTAGAAAAATATGAATAATGTGCCATTTCTATCAGGGTTTCTCATCCTTGGCACTATTGACATTTGGGCTGAATGATTCTTTATGTGATGACATGTGCTGCACATTGAAGGACATTCAGAAGCATCTATCTATTAGATGCCAGTAGCACCTTCCCACTGTGACAACCAAAAATCTCTCCAGATATCATCAACTGGCCCCTGGGGAGGAGGGGAGAATAAAGGGAGAAACCACCCTAGGTTGCGACCACTTGATTTAAATGTATATCAGAGGACATTTTAAAAATGTGAAAAACTGTAGTGTTCCCAAATCAGAGCAATTTAAGTCTGCTAACATTTATGGAAAATTAAATAATTTTAGGAGCAAAAATAGCAAGTACCAAAATAACAACTCTTGAAAATTTTTATTAAATGTTCAAGTTTGCATTTTAATATTTTAATACATTATGGAAAATGTTCATTATAAGATTATTCAAATTAAAATTGATACACCATTTTTGTAAATTTATTGAGATATAAAGTAGAATAAATTTCACATATTCAGGTTGTACAATTTGTTCATTTTTGACATTTGTAGCCATCCATAAAACTATCACCACAATCAAAATGTTGAGCATTTCAATTATACCAGAAAATTTACCTCTGCTTCTTTGTAAGCAATCCCTCTCTCAACTATCAAGTCCAGGTAATCACTCATCTGCTTTCTGTCACTATAGATTAGTTTGCATTTTCTAGAATTTTATATACTTGGAATCAAACAATATGTACTTGTTTTGCCTGACTTCTTTTACTCAGAATAATGCTTTTGGAATTTATCCATATTTGTGCATATATCAAGTCATTTCTTTTTATTGTTGAATAGTATCCCATTGAATGGATATATCACAGTTTGTCTTGCCAATTCAAAATGGTCTTGAATTATTGTAAATTTATAGTAAACTTGAAATCAGACGGAAAAGCCCTTCAAGTTTCTTCATGTTCTTCCTCCTTCTACAAATCGTCCTCTTCCTCCTCTTCCTTCTTCTCATCCTCCCTCTCCTTCCCTCCTCCTCCTTCTACTCCTCCTCCTCCTCCTCGTCCTCCTCCTTCTCCTCCTCCTCCTTCTTCATTGCTCTGGATATTCTAAGCATTTCTATATAAATTTTATAATCTACTTATTGATTTCTTTAAAAAAAAAATGCTACAGTTTTCATTGGGATCGTGTTGAAGCCACAGATCAATTAGATGGTAAAATTACCATCTCAACAATATTGAGTCATCCAACCTGGGAAGGTATTTTTAAATTTATCTCAGCCACATTTGGTTATTCTCAAGGTAAAAGGCTTGGCTACCTTTTGCTATGTTTATTCCTAGGTATTTCATCAATTTTGATACTAGTATAAATGTTTTTTGTATTAACTGAAGTATTCTAAATCTATCTATTAGTTTCACTAATAATTTGTTTGTAGGCCACCTTGGACATCCAACTAAACAATCACATTATCTGAAAAACAAAGAATAATTTCACTTCTGCCTTTATGATCCTTATGCATTTTACTTCTTTTTTCTGATGTATCATAATGGTTATGGCAGCCAGTATAATGTTGAGAAGAAGCACAGAGCAGAAGATATAAACTAAAATATATGACAGTAACACAAAGCTGAGAGGTAAGAAATAGAAGTATCCTGTTCTGAGGTTCTTACACTATACTTAAACTAATATAAGATCACTTGAAGGAAGACTGTGATAAATATGTGCACTATAAACCCTATAGCAAGACCTAGCATACTATTATGTACATCTCTAGGAAGCGAGCCAACAAAAGAAAAAATAATCAATGCAAAAGAATGGAATAGGGGGAGGGAAAAAAAGGAATAAAGGACAGATGGGACAAACCAGAAATAAATAGCAAGATGGTAGATTTAAACCTAATCATATCAATAACAAAAATTAAATGTAAATTGCCGAAACATACCAATTAACAAGTAGAGATGGACAGAGTCTATAATAATAATAAAAAAAAATAACACATAAGTAAGTGTAACCTACAAGGAACACACTTCAATATAAAGACACACGTAGTTTAAAAGTAACTGAACGAAAAAAGATATGCTAACACTAATCAAAAGAAAGCGACCTGAAATTATTACTTCTTACAAAGATTGTTGACTTTTGTTGTTCTACTAGGCATTTAATTAGCATGTACTAAGCTGCTAAGCTGATCTTCCCTGCTTCTTTGTGCTGCTTTTAGAGGGTGCCCCCTGTGCTTAACTAGTTCAGCAGCCAGCCTAGTGCTTCTACGTACATTTTGAGGTCCGTCCTCTCTGGTTTTCTTGTTTTCAGAGTTCCCCCTGAATTTTCCAGTTGCAATGCCATTCCTTATTTCTAACCTATTTTCTCAAGCCAGTAAGAGCTGTACCATCTGCTGTCTCCCCTGTGTCGACTGAGGGACCCACATACGCAAAGTTGCAGTAGTCACACATCTCAACAGGGGTGGATCTTCTCTGGTTTTTGCTTGCCGTATTTGCCTGGTTGCGTGCACACATACAATACACAGTTTAGCAGTCAGCTAGGGATGTGGGCAAATTTATTCTGATTTTGAGCCTCAAAAACCATATGGCTCTTTCATTTCTAGAATTTCCCATTGAATTCCAGCTGCTCTGCTGCTCTGAACTCTGACACCTCTGACCTTGAGCTGATAAGGCTATTCTTATCCACTGCCAGACCTAAGGGACTTGGTTAGCACTCCCAGTCAAGAAAGCCACAATCTTGTTGATTTTACCCTTTGCAATGCAAGTCCTTCGATAGTAAATACTTATTTAGTTTGTGCTTATACTTGGTCATTTCCCTTTGCCTTCAAATGTCTGCTTTTAACAACTTTGTTCATTTTTAATAGTTGTTAGTTTCAGGAAAAATTGGAATGGCAATCTTTTAGTTGCCACTGCCAAAAATGACATGCATTGATTGATTTTTGAGTGATAAGCCACACTTACTTTCATTTTTGAAATACCACTTGCTTCTAAAGTATTTTTCAACAACTGTGAAGAGTCTTAAATTCTACCATACTTTTAAGTCAGCAAGTTAGCCTATGACAGTCTCATGAATATTGGCAGAAGGCAGGAGAATTCTGGGTCAGAGACAAAGAACTTTGTTACTCACAGCACAGAAAATAACGTGAGTGTGTTGTTCATATCACTTGCCTTTGTCCCTCGGTGGATGGTACACATGCTGTGGATTTAGGTCACAGGTGAGGAACCCAAAACTTAGGGAACAAAAAACTTTTTTATAACAGACAGTAAGCAAATCTACCCTAGGCACAAATTGAAGAAACATCTTTATTCTCCAAGGCTGTTTACTATACAAACACCCTTGCATAAATAATCCAGAACAAAATCCATAAGTTCTTCTCATAAGACCTGCAGAAACTAAAGAAATCTGTAGATAATTGCATCCCAATAATAGCTATCCTTTTTTCCTACAAGATCTTAGCTTCTGGCAAATATTCCCATGGATATGCTACTTGCCCACTCTGATTAATTTGACTGACAGAGCCTGGGACAAAATCCATTCACTTTGTCTCATAACATTTAATTAAGGTAACTATTAGCAAGACTTCAAGCAGTACAATAAGGTCAACCTGTAGTATTGATGTCAATCATCACCCTTAGGATCAAGCACCCTGAACAAACTCCATAAACTATTAGTGTTGACCTTATAAAGCCAGTTGGCTTACTTTTTAAATATCTGTATTGAGCTTTCCACTTGGCCTGAGGCATTCATCCTGCTACAGCAATCTATTAGTGACTGTACAAACTTTGTCTTGGCTGGCAAGGAGGAAATCTAAGACAGTTTTGTCATTCCAAACAACACCAGCCAGTGAGTTAAGGATGACTTGAATGCTTTCCAGGGCCAAGGTGGTTTCACTGATCACTTCGGCTTGAGTCAGGAACAAATTGCATACCTCCTTTCTAATTGGAAGACTCCCATCATAGGCACATATATGTACCTGCAGTGTGAAAAAATATTATTGTAATTATAATACTAACTATAGTCCATAGTTTGTATTAGGTTTCACTCTTTGTGTTGTACAGTTTGATGTATTTTTTAAAATTCTTATTCTGGTAACATATATAGAACCTACAATTTCCCATTTTGTCCACTTCCGATTATACAATTCAGAGTTGTTAATTACATTTACAATGTTGTGTCACCATCACCACCTTCTAGTACCAAAACATTTCCATTACTCCATACAGAAACTGTGCCAACTGAGCATTAACTCTGCATTCCTCAACTCCACTCTGGCCCCTGGTAACCTGTGTTCTGGTTTCTGACTCTATGAATTTATTTATTGTATTGTATGTATCAGTGAGATCATACAATATTTGTCCTTTTGTAACTGGCTTATTTCACTCAATTTGATATCTTCAAGTTTCATCCAAGTTGTCACATGTTTCAGACCTTCATTACTTTTATGGCTGAATAATATTCCATTATATGTATATTCCATATTTTGTTATCTAGTCATCTGTTTTTCTTGTTTGTTTGTTTCTTAAGGAGGTCCCGGGGCTTGAACACAGGACCTTGTACATGGGAAGCAGTCACTCAGCTGCTGAGCTACATCCATGCCCCTGTCTACTCATCTATTGAAAGACACTTGGGTTGCCTTCACCTTTAGGCAATTGTGAATAATGCTGCTATGAACATTGGTGTGCAAATATGTGTTCAAGTCCCTGCTTTCAATTCCATTGGAAGTGGGATTTCTGGGTCATGTGGTAGTTCTATACTTAGCTTTCTGAGGAATCACTAAATTGTCTTCCACAGTGGCTGCTCCATTTTAAATTCCCACCAACAATGTACAAGGTTTCATTTTTCGTCACATGCTCCCTGTAGCAGTTTGGCAGTTTGATATAGTTATGAATTCTGAAAACAGATACTGGATTATGCTTGTAAACTGGTCTGTTCATCTGGGCATGATTAAGTTATGACCAGGCCTTTGACTGGACCACATCAGTAGGGCATTGAGCTCCATCCCTTGGTGGGTGGGGTCTCAAAGATAAAAGACATGGCAAAGGACAGAGTTAGAGTTTTGATGTTGGAGTTCTGGTGCTAGAGGCCTGGGAACTAAGCATACAGAGGACGTTGGTTGTGAGGAAGGAGAGAAGGCTCTGGGAAAAGAGATGAGCTGTTCGCCTGACAGTTCACAACTGGCCTTGTGGAGAGAGGCAAAGACTAGAGAGCCTCATAGTCTACAGCTGACCTTGTGGAGGAACCAGAGGAGCTGAGCCCGGAAAGAAACGAGCCCTGGGATGAGAGGAACCCAAGAAGCCTGAACCCTGGCAAAAGTCGGCAGCTGTCTTACTCTGAGATATGGCAGCAGAGTTTGGTGGCAGCAGACTTTGGTGATGGAAAAAACATATGCTTTGTGGACTGGTAACTGTAAGCTTCTACCCCAAATACATACCCTTTATAAAAACCAACGATTTTTGGTATTTTGTATCTGGTATTTTGACTAATAACACTCCCCAACACTGGTTATTCTCTGTTCTTTTAATAGTAGTCATCTAGAGGGTGTGAAATGGAATCTCACTGTGGTTTTGATTTGCATTTCCCTAATGGAGTTGCCTTATTTTTTAGAACTTTTGTATAGTCATCTAAGGACTGCATGATCAAGAGGTGGTGTTTCTGTAAACACCTGAAGATCTCTTATGACCATCCTAAGATATAAGTGACTGCATTTCCACATAATACATATAATCCTGGGCCCACACAGGTTGCCCCTTGAAAGAAAGTATTATTCAATTGTTGAGTCACCTATAAGGGACATACATCAGTTGGGGGGGGGTGTTGAAAATGCCTCCAACATATCCTCCCAGCCTGCAACATGACTCACCCAGATTGTCTGCTCAGCAGCTGCAATTGATTTCCACACTTTGAGGCCCCAAAAGGGGAATCTTTCATCTGTGTATAGTTTTTTAAGTGGAAGACCGAACAGGTAGGCATTGGCAACAAGGTTTATCAAGGGGAGTACTGGCTAGCTATAAGAACACCTTTTGGTTCTTCCCACTGACGGGGGTGAACACATCCATTTTCAGTTCCTCAAGTGCAATGGAAACCACTGGGTTTCATTATTGCCAAACTATCAAGACTTAGGCATCTAAGAAAATATTTGTAAATCAAGGTCCCTGTTTGGTCCAGGGGCTTTACTGCAGGAGACAGAATAGGGAACAAAGTTTCCCCTATAGAATAGATGACAATAATTTATTTTTGTTTAAAATAGAGTATCAATAAGGTCAGAAAAGCTGTACTCCTGAATGTACCATTTCAACTTGATAAGTGAGGCAGTGGGGTGATTCTCACCTTGTTAGTCACGGAGTCTGAATCATCCCATCTCAAAACGGGAGTGCCAGGCTAGCGAGTCACAGGGCCCCTGTTTTAGTTTCCTGGCTGCTAAAGCAAATACCTTGCAATTGGCTGATTTAAACAACAGGAATTTATTGGCTCACAGTTTTGAGTCCAAATTTAAGGTGTCATCAAGATGATGCTTTCTCTCAGAAGATAACGGCATTCTGGGACTGGCTGCCAGTGATGCTTGGTCCTTGGCTTTTCTATCACATGGTGATGCACATGGTAGCCTCTCCTGGCTTCTTGGTTCCATTGATTTCCAGCTTCTGTTTGCTCTATCCGGCTTTCTCTTTCTCTGTGAGCTTTCTTATAAGGCCTTCAGCAATAGAATTAAGACCCATCCTGAATCAGCTGGGCCACACTTGACTGAAGCAACCTCATCAAAAGGTCTTATTTACAAGTGTTCACGCCCACAGGAATGGATTAAGTTTAAGAACATGTTTTTCTGAGGTACAGAGCTTCAAACAACAAAAACCCCCATAGGTCAGGTGTTTAATTTTGATAAGAGTCAAATAACAACAAGTAGTTGCTTTTGACAGTTGTGTACCTGTTAGCCATGCTAGGGAAGTGACAAGTTCTAAATTCCAAGGGGTGCTTCTGTACCAATGGATGCCTTTTTCCAGAGGCTCTAATCAGCAAAATTGTCAGTCACAAAGATTTATAGATTAAAGGGATCACTAAAGTTATGGGGCCTCAAAGATAGAGCATGTACTACAGCTTTCTGCATAGCTTCCAATGCAGCCTGTTTGTCTGGGGCTCATTCAAAGCATGATGATTTGCATGTTAGCCCATATAAATGGCCAAGTAGAATGTCCATGTGAGGCACATATTGTCCTCCAATATTCAAATAGTCCAATAAATTATTGGATGACCCATTTGGTGGTAGAAAGCTGAAAAAAATATTGATTTCTCCTTGGCTTTCAGTGAGATTGAGTGCTGTGAATCCACCCACATAATCCCAAGAAAGTTTACTTATAGGGAGCACGAGCCTGCATTTTTTTGGAGTTTATCAGCCATCCCTGCTCACAAAGGTGTGATATCTCCAAAGGTAGGTGTCTGTGACTGCAGGTTATCACAAATATAGTGACGACTTTAGCAATTAGAATATAGAAGCATTCACATAATACTCTGATTCCACCTCTCATGGAAAATGGTAGGCAAGTATGTCCCACTAGCATTTCTCTATATGCAGCACTTCCCAATCAAGAGACTCCCCTCTAGCACATATAGAACAGAGATGTATTACCATATAACACATCAATTTCAGATGGAGAAGCAACTTCATTCAATAGTACAAAGGGCCTCACCAACAAGGTCACACTAACTTTCATTATTAAATGTGAACCTTGTGCACATTTCATCAGTTGAATTTGGGTGTCCCCTTTCCCCATGGGACCAGGTAGGATTGTGACTTTGTGTCCCTTCACCATATTCAGACAGGTTCATCTGTCATTTGTGCCTCTTGAGACCACAGTATTTTAATTGTAGAATTTAGTTAATTTACATTTAATATAATTACTGGCATTTGGGTTCATAGCTCTACTATTTTTTAAAAGTCAATCCAACTATTTTAGTTCCCTTTTCTTTCTTGCTGTGTTTTATATTAAAGTATTATTGTTCCATTTTGCTCTGTTAACTTATTAAGCTTTCCTTTACTCTTTAGTAATAAACATAACAATAACAACAACAATAATAATAATCATATTTAACATATTGCAATTTAAAAATTATATTACTTTTACTACTCCCTTTTATTATGCTAGAACCTTCTAACACTTTAACTCTATTTACCTTTTTCCACCTTTTGAAAAATCATTCATTTTAATTCTAAACTTTTGTTTAAATTAACAAGGCATTAACACTCTTTCTTTTGTTTGCAGTCAATATTCATTTAAATTTACCTGCATATCTGTTTTTTCAATAGATTTCATTTTTGCTGCATTTCCATTTGTTTTCTTCTGCATAATAAACACTACTTAATGTTTCTTTTAATTATCTCAGTATTTCTATCTGAAACATCTTTATTTCACTTCTTTTTTGAGGGACCTTTTGCTGATTAATAGATTCTATATTGTCAGTTATCATATTGGCATCTTAAAGATATATTTCCATTATCTTCTGTTTTTCACAGTTCCACTGAAAAAAATAGCTGTCAATCTCATTATTGTACCTTTGAAAGTATTATTTTTTTTCCTTTGGTGCTTTTACAATTTTCTACGTCATTGTTTTCCTGTGCCACTATCTCTTAAAACATGGCTTCTGCCTTATTCTTTCTCTTCTCCCTTTTTCAGACTCTAGTTACATGTATATTGACCAATTTATTTGTCTTGCAAATCTCATACAACTGTTCTATTTTTAATGTTTTGTTTTCTCTTTGTACTTCAGTTTTGAATTTCTTATTCACCTGTATTGTCTTCTATTTTGTCCAATTCATTGATATAACCATATTTTCATATTTTATTTTCAGTTCTAAGAGTATATTTGTTTCCATTTTATAGATTCCAATTCTTTGTGGAAATCTCCATCTGTTCATCTATTTATTCAAATATTGTAATATACAAATCAAAATTATTTTGAAGTCCTTATCAGCAAATACCAATATACCAATCAACTGTGAGTCTATTTCTATTTTATTTTTATTTTATTATTTTATTATTTTATTTTATTTTTGGTATTCAGTTTATGGTCTAATCATTTTTATTAAATGCTAATCACTCTAGAGTAAATAAAATTGTAGCAGACTAATGTGATATTATATTCCTGAAGATAGGACTGAAAGAATAAAGGTTTATTGAGAACTGTTCTGAGTCCAGACCCTACTGCAGCACCATATATGCTTAGTCTACTTTGAGTTTGACCCAGACTCAGAATATGACAAGTGTTGGCAAGGAAAAGTTGACCATCTGCTTGGGGATGCCAAGTTCTACCATAACTCTTCTGGGTTCCTCCACCCCTTAGCAACATCGCCCTATGATTCAAAACTCAGATTCTCAGTCTTTGGTTCATGTCCAGAGTCATCAATTGATCCAAGAGTAAGAGTAGCGGCAGAAATCAATTCATTTTTCTTCAGGTATCCTTTTTTGGAATCAAACCTGTTCTTATTGTCTTAGTAGTGCTTTACTGTCATTAAACATTGATTTCTGTATTTTATCTGGATTTTACAATTATTTTCAGTAGAAATACTGGTCTGTTGCTATTTAATCTATCCTTCCCAGAAGTGTAATTTCCACCTGCTGTCTTTCAGTTAAATACTGTGAAAGTACCACGTAAAACTTCTGATTCCATTTCGTTAATGGGAACTTAGTTACATTGTTAATAGTAGCTTCAAATGTGCCTGGGAAATACAGTCCTAGTCCTGAGAACATTGCCATTAGGTTCTGTTAGTGGATAAGGGGGAATGGTTATTGAGGCAGACAACTACATCTTTCTTCCCTAGTTTCTTGCTGCTGTTTCCACTACCTTCTTGCTATCTTAAACCTCCATCTACATCTCTAGCAATGATGAAATTGATTATATGAGGAGTTTTTATTCACAGGGTAAGTCCCTGAGACTGGTGGCATGGCCAGAGACAAAACAGTTAATAAATTATCACACAGTGGTGATTTTCAGTGGCTAAGGACAAGGAATGATATGTTCACAGTGAGGAACAAGATTATACCATGCAAATTGAAATACGTTGGATGAAGTCAATGTGTTCCTTTTGAGTTTACAACTACCAATTAGCTGAAAGTTCCAATTGTTAAAGTGTCCCTGGAAATGGTATAATTTTGACTTTTTAAATTGCTTATTTTCTTATTATATAGACTTCTCCAAAGACATAAAAAATTAAGGTAATTTTAGATTCATCCCATTTTCAGACAGTTAATTATTACTATTGTAACTGAATTTTTGTTTATTGATATCCCTTGATTGCTGATAGAAAAAAAATGAACTGATATGTTAAGTATATAACTAATGCTTATCAATGTGTTTGGCTAGAATATACAGAAAAATTTTCAGGTCTCATAATTTTATATCTGGTGGTTGCTTATATTTAATAGATTCAATTGATGAGTTGGATAGTAAACTCATCTCAACTACAATATCCTTTTCAGTTTTAACTAGTACTTGTAAAATAGGTACTATAAATAACACCCAAATCACTTGCCTAGGAGTCTGCATTAAAAGTTCTGTCCCTTAAAATATATCAAATGTTTGCTGACAGATTATACGTAGATATGGCAATACCCACTTCTCAAACAAATGGTGGAAATTTTGATCCTAAAAACGAATGCATTATTTCACTCTCCAGTCAGATGACCAAAAGTACAACATTTATATAACTAAAGGTAATTTAATGTAAAGAATTATTAACCAGGTATTGAAGAATGTAAGTGGCAATAGAGGGAACTTTAAGGTATCAGGAAGGTCGTATCTTCAGGATACAACTACCAGCAGCTATAGCTATGGCTGGGGGAACAAAGGGAAGAGGTTGAAATGATCAAAACTTAGAAACTTGGAGGAGAGGTCCTGCAGAGCTGGAACTCACATCTCTGAGAAGGTGGCTCTGCATAAGCAGAAACACAATGGAGTTAGGATTGAGATCTAAAAGGAAAGAAGCCAGTCGACTGACCCCTCAGGGAGTAGTTGAAGTTTACCTCAAAGTTCTGGAAGAACTGCCAAATTGCCACTGTGAGGGTATAAAATATTGTTGGATGACTGACACAACAGAAAGCAAGGAAGCATTAACAGTTGGCTTCTTTCTTTTCCAGCCTATGGTCTCTCTATCACCCCCTACTGGCACAGCCGGAACCATCTAGCTGAAGAAGGGTGGCTTTCCTAGAGCCAAATTTCGCATCCCAAAGCAGGGTATGGAAGTCAGTATTTCAAACTGAGAGATAATAACTTAATAACCAGCATAGTCAACAATCTTATATATATACAAGTGAAACGCTGGCTTGCCATTTTCTAATTTATAATTCAGTATACACCCTATGGAATTAATTTTGGAAGAGATGTAAATAAATATGGCCAAAACAACAGTGAATTTGAGATTATGTCCCTAAACTTCAGGTGGTCTTCTATTCTCATTATGAAAAAGTGAGATAAGAAATGAGATAAAGTCAATATAGACAAGCTATAATAATAGTTTGTGTGTGTGTGTGTGTGTGTGTGTGTGAATGGATATATCTTAGATTTTCTGAAGGAGTTAAATTTCAAAACTCGAG
Source organism: Tolypeutes matacus (assembly GCA_026826555.1). Classification (NCBI taxonomy): domain Eukaryota; kingdom Metazoa; phylum Chordata; class Mammalia; order Cingulata; family Chlamyphoridae; genus Tolypeutes; species Tolypeutes matacus. The sequence goes on along the minus strand of JAKSZT010054341.1, from coordinate 8,863,539 downwards.
CTTCAGTTTGGAAAATATTTACTTATAAGTATATGGTTATTCACAGGGTAGAGCATGCTCTGTGTGTTTGTAAGTGCTTTATAAATACATATGGGAATGTAACAATTGTGTGATATTTTGGATTGAGAAAAAGTAGATTATTTTAACTGAGACTAGCATTTTCTCTGGCCTCTGGAACAGATTCTTAAAATGTGAACTACAACTTTTAATGGAGAGAAGTGAGGACGACATTTGGCTGATACAGGAAAATATTTTGGTTACATTCCACCTCATTCTGGAAGAAAAAGAATATTTGAGCAAATAATATAAATGAACTAAAAATACAACTTGAGCTGTCATGGGCAACCTTTTTCCTTCCAAGGGGAAGAAAGGATGAGGATAAGAAACATATGGAAAAAAGACACATAATCTGAAAGTACGCACAAGAGAAATCTAAGAATAACATAAGCACATATGCTATGTGCAACTAATCAAGCAAATTACCAGCCAACAAACCTTAGTGTCCCTCAATGAATTCTCATTTACTTCTAAGAGGAGTAATTTCTGAAGACCCATTTCCCTTCCAGCTGGCAATGAAACAAGTAAAGTAAAAACTATTAGGAATAAAGGATAAGAAGACAAGAAATGTTCATTCTGAGTAATTCCAGTGGGGCATAACAATGCTAATCTCTTCTCTTAGTTCAGTTTAAAAACTTTATCTTATTAAAAGAAAAGCAAAGTATTTTGTTGACTAAGTCAGGGAATACATATTAGCATTTAACATGGAAATTGTATGTCATCTAAATGCAAATTATAGTTTGTTTTATTTTAATCACTGTGGTGGTTTAGAGTGGTATGTACCCCAGAATAACATGTTCTTAATGTTGTTAATTAATCCCTTCCTGTGGGTGTAGACCCATCGTTAGTAGGAAATTTGATGAGGCTACTTTAGTTAAGGTGTGACCCAACTCATTCAGATGGGTCTTAAACCTATTACTGGAGTCCTTTATAAACAAATGCAAGACAGAGAAAGCCATGGAAGCAAGAAGCTGAAAGCAAGGAAACCTGGAAGAGAAGAGAAAGAGCAGCAGACACTGCCCTGTGCCTTGCCATGTGTCAAAGGAGCCAAGGATCACCGGCAGCTGGTCTTTGGGAGAAAGCGTGGACTAGATGATGCCTTGGTTTGGACATTTTCCTTGACTCTAACCGTGAGTAAATAAATTCTCATTTTGTAAGTCAAACCTTTTCATGCTTCAAACGGCCTAGGTAGCTAAAACAGTTACTTACCCTTCTAAGAAACTGAGATTAAATTTGTGTATTTACAGATTTTAAACCTATATTTTTGAAAACTTTCCAATTTCCCCATTATTGTATTCAATTATAAATATTCTCTGATGCTTTTTCTATTATTGCTACTCACTTTCCCAGGTAACTGCTTTGTCTCAACAATCTTTTGCCTTGTTTTATTTGATTTTTCTTTTTGTTTATTTTGTTTTGATGTTGGAAACATAGGTAGGCCAAACTCAGAGATTTGTAACACACCAAAAGGAGGACATGTCAACAATATTATATACCATTAATTGCTTATTCTACTATTTATAATGTAAAATAATACAAGCTTTGAAAGGAAGACTTGGGGTGGGGATGATTAAATGGGAAGGAAACTAACAAAGTCAGCAATACAAAAATGATAGAAGAATGAAGAAAAATTCTAATTTATGATAAAATATGATAAAAGTAAAACAAGACAAAGAAAGAAAATACAAAGAAAGCAGTTGACTCTGATGTTTATTACTACATTGTGCTTTCCTTAATTTCTGAGAACTGAAAAAGGAAAGCCATTTTTCTGTATTAACTTCTAGCTTCTAAAATCACATTTTATATGATACCTACTCATTCAAACTTGAGACATTTTGTGGCCTCATATTGGTTAATTTTTGTGAATTTTCTGTGAGCTACAGGGGAAAAAACTATTATTTAAAAATTATTAGATGCAGAACTCTATCTAACCAGTGTGTCACTATTAATAACTGGTTTTCAGATTTTCTATTTTTGTCTCTTAACTGTCAAGAAATATTGAGAAAAATGTGTTTTAATTATGATACTTTAGGAATTCCTTCCTGTAGTTCTAATTTTGCCTTATATATTTTTAGGCCATTTTAAAAATGTAACCTTTAAAATCACTATATCCTCTTGGTTTATAGAACCTCTTATCATTTTATAATGACCTTCCTCTCCTCTAATAATACATTTTGGGGAGCAGGTTTTTTTATTTTATTTGGCTTTAACACACTGTAGAAGCTTTCTTTTGGTGAGTATTTGTCTGATGTGATGTTTTGTTGTTGTTGTTTTTTAATATTCTTTACATCAACCTTTGAGTACTCTTATGTTTTAGAGTCTTGTAAACAAGAACATATAACTGGCACTTTTAAAATCCAAGCTCTCCATCTTTGTCTTGTCCCAAGTATAGTGAGGAGCTGTATAAAATGATAGTTTCCTCCTGAACTGAGAGGAATACCTCAAGCCAAAGAATGACTCAGACAAGTCCAGCTTGGTGAGTAAGTGAGCATTTACTGGGGGCTTATGTGAGAGGAGAGATGACAGTTTTGAGCTTGATCATCTGTGCCTACTGAGAAGTTAGTGGGTCTTTATTGAGGCATAAGCATAACTCCAAAAGAATGCAGCACTTTTTCAAGATTAAAGGAACATATGTTTAAAGATGTTTATCAAGGCACGCAGAGTATGCGGGACTTCTGTAGAATGCTTTGATTATGATCAAGCAGCAGATGTCCTATTGTTTGTGTAAGGAAGGAAATGTCAGATAAAGATTAATTTACTTTAAGATCTACTGATTCTCAGCAATTGTTTCCTGAGGCATGACTTGTGATTAGCTGGATCTAGATTACAGTTTAATTTAAGGAAAGGTCAGTAAGAGCTGGGTGATGCTAAGTTACCTATGACACAGTCTTTTGACTAGTGAGTTTAGTCCATTTAGTTTTATTATAATAATTGATAAATTTGGAACTGTGTTTGACATCTTAAATTTTTAAGCATCTCCTGGATTTTTCTTTCTCCTTATTTAAATTATTCATTCAAAACTGTTCTCAACATGTGTTTTGGTGTAACAAAACTTCTGAGGTCTTGAAAGCCTGGAAAAAGTATTTGTTAAGTTATTTAATAATGATGATACATCAAAGGTAGTTTGGCTGAATATTAAATTTTGGATTCTAAATTATGTTCCTTTCATACATTGAAATTACTAATCCATAGACATCTTTCATCTAGAGTTGCTATTGAAAAACTTGGTATTTTTTCTAATATTTGTTCTGTGTAAAAGATAGGGTCTTTCTTTGGGTGAGCTTTTAGTTTCTAAATTAATCTGGCACTCTTAATTTTGCTATAATTTGATTAAGAGTAAGTGTGTGTGTGCACATGCAAACATGTGTTTCTTAGTTCTTCTTTCTGGCATTCTATGGTCCTTACAATTTGAACTCTTTTTCATTTTTTTCTTTTAATTCTGAAAACTTTGTCTTGATCACTTCATCATATATCCCTTCTTCTAAAATTCCATTTTTCTCTCTTTGTAGACCTATGTCTAGATATTAACACTTCTACTTCAATACTGTATGTCAATTTTTTTCTCCTACATTTTCTATTTCTTTATCTTAACCCCCTTCATCTCAGAGATTTTCTCATTGATTTTTTGATTCCTTAATTCATTCTTCTGCTCCATGTGTTCTGATATTTATATTTTGCTCTTTACTTAAAGTATTTTTTCACTTCCACCTCTGCCCTTCATTTATCTTTTATGTGTTCCAATCTAGTTTTACATTACTATTGCCTTCCTTTATCTCTATTAATATGTGTACTAGACTCATTTCAAATTCTGATCCTTTTCTCACAATATCTCTGGTTCAGATGGGATCTATAAATACTGGAATGTTTCCCCTTTTAATAGTTTTGCTCCTCAAAAGTATTGGCCCATGAGCTCATATTTCCTCAGTGAGGTATTAGCTACTCTTATCAGACAGGGTGTACACGGAATGGCCAGAGGCCAGTTCCAGTCAGTATTAATGAGCTCAAGGAAAGGGGAGTGGATGAGCCTCATGTTTGAGTCCCAGTCACCAAACACCAGGGTCAATAGGCCCCAACTCCACACAACAAATCTTTTGATTTTGAGCCTTTCTTTCAATAGACAATCATTCATTAGCTCTGTGATGTAGAGAAAAAATGGGAAAGTGACAACCTGAAGAAAATTAGTTTTCAGAGCCTATACGGTAGGCTAATTTTTGTTCAAAAGACTAAGACTAGAGGTCTAGGTTTCTACAAGGTGAAGAGATGGAGGTTTGTCCCAAAGAAATGCAGTACCCAACTCCAAGAGATCTTTTTTATTCTATGGTTTTCCTTCCCCACAAAGCTATCTTTTCCTCCAGGCCAAACCACTATATCTTTTAAACATCAGTTAAAAATGTCATTGCCAATTACTTCTAGGAGTTTGTTGCTTAAATTTTCCATTGTTTTACTTTTCCACACTAGTCTTACATATCTAATTTATTCCGAAGGTATGAATATACAGTGATATAAATATAGCCATCAACAAAAATATAAAATTTTATTTTGTATCCTTTATGAACTGGACATTTTTCCAGTACATTTTCTATTTTTTAAAAGCACTATTTTTTTTGCATATGTACCTTGAAATCAGTTTTCTATCTCTCACCAGAGAGTAATCCTTTGTTCAATCTTAGAGCAGCTAGAGAATGTCAGGAGCCCAGGTATGTGGGAAGAAGCTTGCAACATAGTTGGAAAAAGCAGAAAGGGGGTCTACTCCTTACATGCCAATGAAGTAGGCAGCCTCAGAAAGAGAGCAATTCTACCCCCCAATTGGATTTAAAGCAACCTCGTGACCTTGTGGATTAGAGCCCAATGGACTTTAGGCAACTACAAAGCAGCTCAGTTTCTCTTCTTTTGGGGAAGACCAAACGATCTGGAAGGGGGGAAATTATAGCTGTTACATACTTCCCACTCCTTGGAAATAGAAGCAGAAACATGTTCTTTTACTGACGTGTTTTTAAATGATATTCATTTTATATTTTTCTGTTACAATTAAATAAAATTATATTTTATTTATATTATAAGGCATCATTTATAATTTATATATTATAATTAATATTGTAATTTATTTATTATTATATGAATTATACAAAAGTTCAAAGAAGAAAATTATCACTGTAATCTCATCAAACAGTTATTACCACTATTTAATGATTGTGTATGCTTTCCAATAAATTTGTCTGTCTTTTTTCCTACACAAATCTGATAACTAATGTAGATATCAGTTTGGTTACAAAAGTTGGATTACACTGTGCATAAATTTTTGTAATTTGCTTTAATTCTTAATATACTGTGAAAACAGTTAAATATCATTAAATATTATTTTATCAAATAACATTTTACAGCTAAATAGCATTCTATTACATGGATTTTAAAAAGGTGTTGCTTTCATAATGGGCATTTTAAATATTGCCATTAATCTGCCATTGTACATCATTGATAAAATCACCCTTTTTACATAAATTAGTTTGCATGTTTTTAATGTTTATTGAGCATACATTCCTACTTGTAATTGCTGGGTGATTTCTTCCCCTCCAGATATGAGGTTATATGCTAGAACCAGAAGAACATTTTCAAAGAAAGACCAAGAACTTGTTTTGCAACTCTTTTTTTTTTTGTCAGTTTATGTGCATACAGTTTACAAAAATTTGATATATGGGAAGCGGCTGTGGCTCAATCAGTAGGGCTCCCGTCTACCATATGGGAGGCCCCGGGTTCGGTTCCCGGAGCCTCCTGGTGAAAGCAAGCCCGCCCGCATGGCGTGGTTAGCTGACCCAGCGAGCACAAGCAGCAAGGGGGGGATAAATGAATAAATAAATAAAATCTTTACAAAAAAAAAATTGATATCCCTAGAAATAATTTTTTTATTTAATTAACTAATTTTATTTTAATATTTTAAATTTTACAAACACTCCCCCTTTCCCCTTTCCTTTATTGCTCCCCCACCTGCTTTCTGTTTCTGAGAATTTACTATTTCTAGTCATGTCTTGTAAGTGCTATTATACAATTTTTGTCCGTATGTGCCTTGTTTATTTCACTGATCATAATGCTTTCAAGATTCTTCTGTATTGCAGCATGTCTCATAATTTCACTTTTTCTTATGGACAAATAATATTCCATTATGTGTGTGCATTTTGTTTATCTATTATTTATTGATGGATACCTGGGTTGTTTCCAGCTTTTGGCTATTGTGATTAATGCTGCTATAAAAAATTGGTGTGCATGCATCTGTTCACAACCCTGTTTTCATTCTCTTTGTGTGTAAACTTAGAACTGGAATTGCCAGTTCAAATGGTAATTCTATATTTAACTTTTGAAGAACAGCCATATTGCTTTTCCTATTGGCTTCACCAATTACATCCCCACCAATAATGCACTAGAGATCCAATTTCTCTGGCATCTTCCCCGTCATTGGTTATTTTCCATTTTTTAAATAATAGTCATCCTTATGGGTATGAAGTTGTATCTCAATGTGGTTTTAATTTGAATCTCCCTAATGGCTAATGATGTTAAGCATCTTTGCATGTATTTATTGGGCATTTGTATATTTTCTTTGGAGAGATTTCTACTAAATACTTTGGCCAGTTTTAAATTGGGTTGTTTGTCTTTTGATGATGAATTGGAAAAGTTCTTATGCTCTGAATATTAAACTCTTATCTGATATATAGTATGAAACTATTTTCTCCTATTCTGTAGATTGTCTTTTCACTTTCTTTTTAATTTACTTTGATGCACAAAAGTTTTTAAATTTGATGAAACCAGATGTATCTATTGTTTCTTTTGTTGCTCTTGCTAAGAATAAATTTCTGAAGCCCAGGTTATGAAGACTTGCCTGTGTGTTATCTTCTAAGAGTTTAAGAGTTTGAGCTCTTATCTTTATGTTCTTCATCCAATTTGAGTTTATTTTTGTATATGATATAAGGTAGGAGTCTAACTTTATTATTCTGCATGTAGATATCCAGTTTTCCCCACCACTTTTCAAAGAGACTATTCCTTCTCCACTGCATATACTTAGCACTCTTGTCAAAAATCAGTTAGCTATAAATGTGTGAATCTATTTCTAGACTTTCAATTCTGTTCCATTTTTCTATCTATCTTTGTGCCAGATCACACTGTTTTGATTACTGTCTTTTTGCAAAACAACTTGAAATTGGAAAGTGTGAGTCCTCCAATGCTGCTCTTCTTTTCCAAGGTTGTTTTGGCTATTTGGAGCCCTTTTCAGTTCCATATAAAGTTGAGGATCTGTTGTTTTTTTCCATTTCTGCAAAGGAACCTGCTTGAATTTTAATAGGATTTGCATTGAAGTTGTATATTACTTTGAGTAATATTGCCATATTAATAATGTTAACTCTTCCAATCCATGAACATGGGATGTCTGGCCATTTATTTAGTTAATTTCTTTCAATATTATTTTGTGGTTTTCTGTATCTCCTTTTATATCCTTTGTTAAAATTTTTCTGAGGTATTTTATTGTTACAGATACTATTGTAAATGAAATTGTTTTCTTAATTTTCTCTTCAGATTGTTTATTGCTAGCATATATAAACAAAGTTTTGTGTGTGTGTTGATCTCATACCCTGCCATATTGCTGAATTCTTTAGGTTTTTTTTTTTTGAGTATTACTTTATGATCATGTTGTCTGCAAATAGAGATAATATTACTTCTTTCCAATTTGGATAAATTTAATTTATTTTCTTGCTTAAATTCTCCAGCAAGAACTTCTAGTACAATATTAAATATCAGTGGTGAAAGTGGGCATCCTTGTCTTGTCCCTGATCTTGGGGCAAAGCTTTAATTCTTTCACCACGAAATATGATGTTAGCTGCAGGTTTTTCATAAATGGTCTTTATCATGTTAAGAAAATCCCCTATTTTCCCACTTTTATGAGTGTTTTTACCAAGAAGAAGTGCTAGATTTTGACAAATACCTTTTCTGCATCTCTTGAGATAATCAAGTGCTTTTTTTCCCAATTTTATAAAGTATTTTCTTTCCTTGAGCTATAACATGCACTGTAAAATGATAAATCTTAAGTTTATGGCTTAATGACTTTTTACATGTATATACCCATCTGTAACCATTACTAATTCCAAAATGTATAACATTTCTGGTTGGGTCAGTTTTTAATAGCTATTCATGCATATTGAGAAAATGTATCAATTTAAATTTTGGTTCATCCCTTTTTCTTTTTTCTCTGCACTCAATCTAATATTAGTTATTTTGTGTTTGAAATCTTTATAATTTTTATAAACTTGTTAGATATAATTATTATTTTCCTGAAAATTACACTTCAAAGTTGTCTCTTTCTTAGAGAAAAAATAAGTAAATATATGCTTCATCAAAGCATTTCCTGTCTTCTGATGATAGCCCATGAATTTGCCTGTATTTTCTTTTGCTAGATTGTGTTAGAATCAAACCTATGGGACTCAGTGAAAAAAAAATGTAATTCTGGAAAAGTCTTACAAAAAATTAAAAACAAAGGACTTTATTTAGCATCTAGACTTTTTAAAATGCAAAAAAAAAAAAAAATAACAGACTCTTAGTCTTCCTACCATCATCACTTAAAAATTTCTGTTAATTTTGCATACCATTTAAAATTATTTGTGGTTAATATTCTGTCACTATTACAACTGCTGAAAGAAAACATCAAAGAATATGAAGCACAGAAAAGAAAGAATAACAGCAAGGCCAGCACTCAAAAATACAAAACAAGCTCTTGCCTAAAATTCAATACCATTATTTCTATGAGACCATATTCATTTACATAATGCAGTTGTATTAGTCAGCCAAAGGGATGCTAATGTGAAATACCAAAAATGGGTTGGTCTTTATAAAGGGTATTTATTTGGGGTAGAAGTCCACAGATACCAGGCCATAAAGCTCTAAGTGTCTTCTCTCACCACAGTCCATTGCCACGTGTTGCAGCAAGACAGCTACCAGCGTTTGCCAGGGTTCAGGCTTCTGGGGTTCCTCCCTTCCCGGGGCTGCATTTCTCTCCGGGCTTAGCTCCTGTTTCCTCCACAAGGTCAGCTGTAGATGATCAGGTGAACGGCTTGCTTCTCTTCTCCTGGGGCCTTCTTTCCAACATCAAAACTGCTTCTCAAAAGATTGCTTCAACTCTGTTCTTTGCCTTGCCTTTTTTATTCGATTCCCCGCCCACCAAGGGGCGGGACTCAACATCCTAATCCAAACCTAATCATGCCCAGATTAACAGATCAGTTTACAAGCATGATCCAATTATATTTTTGGAATTCATAATTACATCAAATTCCCCAACAGTTATAGCAGTGCATACATTAAGTTCTGAAAATGAATGTTAAAATAATATTGCATCTACTTGACTCTATGGTTGAAGTGTAGGCACATGAAAAAGTTAAAAACTAAAGAAATTTTTTAAAGTCCTGGGAAGTAATATTGTGAGATCAATCACAAAACCATATGTTCAAAAGTATAAAAATTCCCAAGAACAGTTGGTAATAAAGAAGCTTATCTAAATAACAATTCACAAAAGTAGAAGCCTCAAGAATCCTTGATTAATGAAAACTTTCTCCCTTCCTTCCTCCCTCCCTCCCTCCCTCCCTGCCTCCCTTCCTTCCTTCTCTCCTCCTTTTCCTTTCTTTTTTCTTTCTCCTTCCTTCCTCCCTCCCTCTCTCTCTCTTTCTCTTTCTCTCTTTCCTTCCTTCCTTCTTTCCTTCCTTCCTTCCTTCCTTCCTTCCTTCCTTCCTTCCTTCCTTCCTTCCTTCCTTCCTTCCTTCCTTCCTTCCTTCCATCCTTCCTTCCTTCCTTCCTTCCTTCCTTCCTCCCTCCCTCCCTCCCTTCCTTCCTTCCTTTAATAGAGAAGTGGGTTTACAGAAAAATCATGCATAAAATACAAGATTCCCACTATGCCAACCTATTATTAACACCTTGGATTGGTGTGGAATATTTGTTACAATTGATGAAAGCACATTTTTATAACTGTACTATTAACTATAGCCCTTGGTTTAACTTAGGGTTAACATCTATGGATGCTTTTTCACTTTTTATTTTATTACCATGTTTACAATCTCACACTTCCCCTTTTAACCATATTTAGGTATACGTGTCAGTGCTGTTAATTATGTTCACCATGTTGTGCTACCACCACCATCCATTACCAAATCATTTCCGCCATTCCAAAGAGGAAACCTGTGCATTTTAAACCTTAATTTAAAAGGTAAGATGAGAGGAGAAGGTCTGAAAAAGAAAATCAGAAGGCTAAAAAGAATTGAAGTTATCCATCAAAGATTCAATCAAGGTTCATAGTCTTCATGTTTTTCTATTCTATTTACAAAAGAAAAGAAATGGAAAAATTAGAGCTTTTGGTCCACTGTAACGTACACCCAGTCACCTTTATCTGAGATTGTTTTGTTTGCCAATGTGAGCAGAAAGCTGTCCTTGGTTGTTTCTTCTCTGTATTAGAGCTGATGTCTATAGGAGTTAAAGGTTGAAGACAATACCTTCAACATGGAGCTGTAAACACAGAAACAACCAAGCTGCTGTTTGAATGAAGTTAAGCTTCCCACAAGCACAAGACAGTAATCGCTCTCTTTCTGAAATCTCAGCAGTGGAGACCTGTTCTCACTCACTGTGAAATGAATCCAGCTGAAGTCATTTTGAAAACTGGCTATCAATGCCTTCATTTCCACAAGAAAGCATTGTTGATTCTTTTTCATACAAAAAGCAGGCTTGGTACTACACCGATTTTACCTTTTTTTTTTCAAGATAGGTTTAAGTTTGGAAATGCGTTTCAAATGTTTCACCAAGAGCAGGGCTTACAAGTAAAGTGTATTGTAAACCTCAAAGGCAGGAAACTCTATACTTGTTTCTTTTACTCGTTAACAAAGTTGTAAAGTGAAGTCTGGCCAAAGCTCTTGGATTTAGTGCCATGCGTGGTGTGAAGAGGTATCTGGGGCTGCTTCTATCAGACGTGTGTCTAACACTCTCCAGAGGGCAGTCTGCCACGGGAAGGCTTCACCAGGCATGGGGAAGACGCTTGCAGCAAGATTTAACTGCATGTTTATCAGAACATTTAAAACTAGCTGTAATGTTGTTTCCCACATAGCTTCAACTATTCTTCCCACAGTCACTCAAATTTGAGCTTTATATTACCATCCTTTGTTTTTATTTCTTGTTATTTTAAGTATGTTGACACTGCTGCAGGCAGGTAGAGATCACCAAAAGGCAGAAAGGCATAAAAAAATTAAAACATGTTTAGAGAAATATTGATGTACTAATACAACATTATTGCTTTCCTTGGGGGAGTCTGTAGAACTCATTTGGTTAAACAGAAGAACCAAAGAGAAAATCTTGTTTAAAGTTTGTGTCCTAGATTTTGCCTAGATGTTCTAAGTCTGAATATGGACCAACTAAGCTATTTGTTCATTGCTGCAGTTAAGTTTTTTAACCTAAATTTTGGAGACCCTGAATGGATAAAAGAGCTATTTCTCCCTTATAAAAAGGAAGAAACCGACTTACCGTTGAGAATTGTAGAAAGCAATCTGCATCTATTTCTGAATCTCATGAATAAACTACAGAGACTTATAATCAATCATTATATTTCAAACTGTCTTATTTTAAATGTGATAAACAAATGTCTATTTGTTTTACAAGTGATATGCTTATTTCTGTGTTCATTCATTTCATTAGTTTTCTTAGGGATTTAAGTAAATAGAAATAGCATAGGACAGGAGAGGATGCCCTTAGAACAACAAAATATGAAATGTTAAATAATTTTCAGAAATTTAAATAAATCAGTTCATTTGAGTGTGCTTCTTTGTCTATAGGAAATTGGAGAAAGACATACTTCAGACTAACATGTAGTGACAATGTTGCAACGAGCTCCATAAAAATAATATCGTGCAAACAATAGAAGTAGCAAACTATTGACCTTAACCAGACACTTTGTTTTCACTTTCTTTTAATTAGTATAGTATAAATACTATACTAATACATAGTATAGTATACTCAATATTTCCCAGTGTAAGGGCAATGCTGGAATGGAATTAAGATACAAATAAAAGCTGTTTAGTCACATAATTGGCCCTTCTTTTTTTAAATTTCCACTTAGTAATGATGATTGACAAATAGGATTACTAGTAAAAATGTTATCCAACAACATATTGGTAAGAGAACAACTGCTTACAGATTTTGGTTTAATATGTAACACATGTTTAAGTAACTCTGAAACAGGTTGACTGCTCTGGCAATTGTGCTTTACTGGGAGTAGTAGATGAGGTATGAAAAGGAAAATACCACATACCATAGCACACAGTGACATTTATTTCAGTAGAAATTCAGGCATGTGGATGAGTGGTAGGTATAAGGATAAGACTGGCTGCCAAACTAAGAGAAAAGAAAATAAAGTGACCCAGAGTGAAAAGGATTGCTTCTTTCATCTTGTCCTGCTTAAGGAAATAGCTGTGTCTGTGACAAAGAGTAAGGCAATCCAGGAAGTCATACTTACTGCTGAGGACTTGCATGTGTCTTGAGCAGGTGCAGGGATGCAGATGATCTAGGCCTTAGAAGGCATCTTACTGTTACATTCCTCTGCCTCTATCGTTCTGGCAACCAGAACACAATGTGCATGTATGAGTTTTAGATTGACTGTGCTTTCTCTCTACTCCAGAAATTTAATCTTCTTTCTTGGTGTTTTACTTTCTTTGGTCTTTTATTTTTATTCTAGATGGTATTTCCATAGGTTATTCTGCCACACTTTTTTTCTTCAAGTTTTCTCTAGTGACAATTTTACTCTTTAATACAACGCAATATAGAATTGGATGTGGCTCGATTGATTGGGCTCCCATCTACCATATGGGAGGCCCCAGGTTCAGTTCCCAGGGCTTCCTGGAGAAGGCAAGCTGGCCCGCGCCCGGAGGGGAGCTGACAGCACGCACCCGTGGATGGCGCAGCAAGGTGGGCCAACAAAGGGAGACAAGCAGACACAGAAGAAAGCACAGCGGATGGACAGAGAGCAGACAGTGAGTGCAAGCGGTAAGGGGGGGAATAAATAAATAAACTAAAAAATAAATCTTTAAAAAAAATACAACATGATTTAAATTTAATTAGGTTTTCTTTCTTGATTGCTTTTTGTATTTCAGGCCCCATCTTCACGTCTCTGCCTTCATTTAGACTCTTCTCTAATTATGAGACTCTACTCTTGTATTTTAGAGCATATATAGTCTGGCATGATTTTTGAAAGGACGACTCTCAAACATTTTCTAAAATTTTCTTTCACATTTAGATCAAAATAGTTTTCAGAGATGAGCTTTTTCCCCTGAGTCTGCAAGAAAGTGCCCTCTTATTTTGTGGTAACTTCTATCTAGATCTCTATCTGTATCTGTATCTATCTATATATCTATCACCTATCTCTAATCTGTCTATCTATCTGTATCTATGTATCAAATGTGAATATATATATTCACATTTGGATATTAAAACCAATCTTCTGGACTGGCATGTTCTGATATCATTTAGGGTTATCTTAAATCTCTAGCATAGGCAGCCTCCCTTGCTCATATATACACTTGGAGAGAATATGTGTATTATGGTGTTTCTAGCTTAATATTTTTATGCCAAGCAGTCATTTATCTAGGGAAAGCCTGTTGGACTAAGGACAGGTCATCAGTTAATAGATGTACCTCTTCTAAGTAAGATAGTCCATGTTTTCTTTACACAGCACAATTCCTGGAACAGTATATCCAGCTTTACAACTTTCCTGCTTCTCTCCCTCCCTTTCAGTAGTTGACTACATGTCCAGAGATGTCATGTGTTGCCACCCATACCTTCCTCTTGCCATTTATGCCAAGTACTGATCGTTGACTCTGAATGGACTTAAAAAGTGAAATATAAATCACATGCATCTACATACATATATGTATATTTATGTATACACATTGTTGACAAAGGATGAGGCATCACTTTCAACTGGTTCTTGTTCAGTTCATAGAGAGCTGCCTGTTTTTCTGACCAGCTTAGGCCCTGCTACATGGGGTTAGGAACATACAAAGAGTGAGTCAAAGCTTGTTCCATCTTCCTGGAAGCTTTCACTGCTATTCTATTTGAGAGAACAGCTATTCCAAAAATGTTCTTCTCAATCCATCCATCTCCATCAAAAGTCCAGGCAATGAAGATGCAAACATGAACTTCTTTTTTCCAAGTATCTCCAGTTTTTATCCTTTTGTACTTATTCATGCACATCTCACTGAAACATTGGTAACAGATACAGTAATATGCTACTGTATTAACTAGAGAATTTACTGTTTACCTCAACTTTTGACTCATGATCTTTAAGACTGTGACCTCCAGATTTATCAACAATTATTTACCCATTTGAGGCAGGGAACATGATGAATATGGTGCCTCTGGTCTGTTGAGTACAGTAGTTTCTACATAGTACTTGATGGATTAGTAAGTTAATATACCCACTTAAAATATTTTGTACTAATTCGAAGACTAATTATTCAGACTCTGTCATCAAGATTAAAATACAGGTAAAAGCAGCCAAAAGTACGATGCAAATTAAATATGGCTTTTGTATATATACACCTGTGTTTATAAGTACTTGTACATATGTTGTAAACATGATTTGCGAGTGACCAAAATTATCATTATTTGCTAAAATGCCCAAAGATTTATTTTCTAGATACAAATACTGTGAAGGTAAAAAAAAATGGCTTTGTTTTCTATTGAAAACTAAGACAAAACCAATTTATTATATGTACTCCATGAAGGCAAATGAATGTATGGATTCTACTGGAATAAACAAATCCTTTAAAAGAAGGAGATGCAGATGAACTGTCGGAGACTTCTATGGATTAATGTATTTAAGGAAGATGAAGAGTCACTGAACTCACCTCCAATAAAACTGGGGATATAAGGTAGAAAATACAACTGCTAGGTGTATCAGTTTTTCATTGCTGCTGTAAAAACTGATGACAAACTTAGTGTTTTAAAACAACACAAACTTATCATTTTGTAGCTCTAGAAGTCAGAAGTCAAAATCAGTCTCAATGTGCTAAAATCAAGGTATGAGTAGGGCTTCTTTCCTTTGAAGCCCTAGGGGAGAATATCTTTCCTTGACCTTAACTTTTTTTTGTAGTCTGTTGTTCAGTGTTTCAATCTCTAATTCATAAAACTGGAAGTTCCAAGTTGCAACTTACATTTAATTCTGGTAATTCACTCAGCGTAAAGAAAGCCCCTGAGTTAGTGTTGAAAATCCGTTTTGCCTGCAGGGCGCAGGTCACTGTGGCTTGGTCCCTGATCCCACTCCGATGTCTGCATCTGTTGGTGCATCTCCTTCTCGGACTTTGACCCTCCTCCTTCGCTTGCTTAAGGACCCTTATGATTACTGGGCCCGTACAGGTAATCCAGGTGACTCTCCATGTCTTAAAATCCTTAATTTAATTACGTCTGCCAAGCTCCGTTTTGCCATGCAAGGTAACAGTCGCAGGTTCCAGATTAGGACTGGTACATCTTTGGGAAGCCATTATTTAGCCTACCACACTGGAAATGTCAGAAAACTGTAGCAGAAACAAAAGGGAAAACTCCATGACAATAGAAAAATTTCACAAGTTCCAGAAATGGCATTATCACGTCATACATTAGGCTGACCACCAACATATACAAGCAGGGGACACTAATAGCTAAAATCCATGAGTGTGTGTGTGTGTGTGTGTGCACATGCACGTACACATATTGGAAACAACTATGTGGGCAATCTTCGAATAAGCATGCATAGTTTGTAGAAAATCATAAGTATTTCAACCACTAAAAGATGTAAAATAGATTTCTACCAACTCTCTTTTTATTTTAATGTTCAAAACCATTCTTTTGCCCTTATAAAGATGACTTCCACAGATTCTTCTAGTTAATTTCAGAGACATTATGACAATAAGAAGTGAGATTTGACATCCACAAAATTCTCAGAGACATTCATTGCTTAGCACATTCTCTAGAGAGAGAATTCAAATTCCAGTTACTACTTGATGAGTTAGTGGCAGGTAAGATCAGGAATCCAATCTCCACTTTCAAATTTAGTATTTCATTATTAAAGACAGTACTGGGTTTGCCTCTCCCTCGGATCTCAACTATATTTAGTTAGCAAATACCTACGTAGGTGCCAAAATGAATAATCTTATTTGATCATTTGGTTTTGTGGTATACGTTGAAAGGTTTGATTAAAGATGTGTTACTTCCCTGAAGATTCTATTTTGCAAAGCTTGGGTACTTATCATAAAATTACATTTTAGAGTTACAGATATACCTCAAGTTCATACAAACTACTGTAATAACCTTGTTACATGTAAAGACAACTTGCCACGGCAGGGAACAAAATAAGCTGTTAAAATATAGGCAATGCCAGTAAAGTTGCATGAGTTACAAATAAGAAGGATGGAGATTGTTTCTTTATATTATTAACAAATGGGTATTGAGATGTGTTGGAGCACTAGCATTAAAAAAAAGAAATTTAATATTTCCAAAGTTTGAAGAACTTTCATAGATTATATAGCATTTTTATGTTAAAAACCTCATATTATTTTGCTGCATTATTGGAAATGACAAACAGAATAGTGCGTAAAAAGATACACACAAAAATTTTAACAGCCTTGGATGAGTGCAATAGAGGATTTTTTCCCTTTGTATTTTTCAGAGGTTTCATAATTTTATGCATTAGTATTCTTCTATGCTTATTAATTAAAGATTATAATGAAAAGTTAAAGTAGGATGTAAAAACATTAACTAAGTGTTCTAAAACACATTTTTTCTTAAATATCCTCATATAAAATTCCCTTATTTTGGGAATAGTAATTTTTCAATTACAGCTTATAGAAAGAGATTGAGAGTTCTCTACATTTCATATATTAGCTCTGATCATCAGAATGCATGCTGAAAAGACTAGTGGTTTGTTGTAGAACCAGGAGAAAAGAAAATAAAAAGACCTGAAATAAGACAAAGACACAATTTGAACCACCAAGATTATTACTGAGACTCTAATTAAATATAATGGTAAGGGGGAGGGGGCAAGATAGCAGCAGAGTAAGGAACTCCGAGAGTCAGCTTATCCTACAGAGCAGTTAGCAGTCAACCAGAGCTACCTAAATCACCTGTTTGGGGGGCCTAGGAGACCAGAAAAGCACCCTGTAACATCTTTGAAAGAACAGAAGGAGGAGACTGCCCTTCTGCAGAAAGGATTTGTGAGCAGAGCACTCCACACTGATGACGCGGGAGCCCATCCTCTGCTAGCTGGGCAAACCACATCGGAACCTGTTCCCTGGCTGGTGTTGGAAACTCTGTTTCCAGAAAATGGGGGAGGAAGAGATGACCGGGCACCAATTTCAGCCACTGATTAGTAAATTCAGTTGGCTAATACTAAGAACAGCTAAAGTTTGAACCTGTCCAAGTCGGAAAGAGGCTGATAGCCTCCATTTTAACTCTGCCTCCAGCATGAGGGAGGTGGGGCTGATTTAAAATCACAGTGAAGGTAGGGACCGGCTTCTTTCCACCAGGTTGGATTGCAGCCCTAGCCTAGGCTCCAGCCCCACCTCCAGCAGGACAGAAGGTGTGGGGAGCTGCATGAGACTCTTTGAGCAACTGCAGATGCTTTTGCCTTACATGGACTAGATTGGTACACAAACCTATGGACACATCTCCACCCTAATATGATAGGATGGGGGCAGTGTTTCTTCAGACTCCCCAGACAATTGCAGGCGATTCCAGCCCACGTGAAATAAAAAATGAAAACGGGGACATTACTGCTGACCCCACAGAAATAAAAGGCAGTATAAGAGGATACTATGAACAACTGTATGCCAGAAAACCAGACAATGTAGCTGAAGTGGAAAAACTCCAAGGAACACATAAACAACCTACACTGACCCTAAAAGAAATAGAAGGCCGCAACAAACCAATCACAGGCAAAGAGATTGAAACAGTTATCAAGCAATTCCCCAAAGATGGAAAGCCCAGGACCAGATGGCGTCACAGGTGAATTCTACCAAGCATTCAAAAAGGTTTTAATACCAATCTTACTCAAACTGTTCCAAAAAATTGAATAGGAAGGAACACTACCAAACTCATTCTATGAAGCCAATATCACCCTAATACCAAAGCCAGATAAAGATATTATGAAAAAGAAAAACTATAGACTCATCCATTTCCCTAATGAATATGGATACAAAAATTCTCAATAGAATACTTGCTAACTGAATCCAACAACACATTAATAGAATTATTCATCATGATCAAATGAGTTTTATCCCTGGCATGGAAGAGTGGTTCAACACAAGAAAATCAATCAGCATAATATACCAAATTAATAATTCAACGAAGAAAAATTACATGATCATCTCTACTGATGCAGAAAATCATTTGACAAAATATAGGATCCTTTCTTGATTTAAAAAAACTCCAAAAGATAGGAAGTGAAGGAAACTTTTTCAACATAATAAAGGGCATATATATAAAAATACTCACAGATAACATTGTATTCAATGGTGAAAGATAGCAAGCTTTCTCACTGAGATTGGGGACAAGACAAGGATGCCCAATGTCATCACTGCTGTTCAATATAGTGCTAGAGTTTCTAGCTAGAGAATAAGGCAGGAAAAAGAAATAAAAAGCATCCAAATAGAAAAGGAAGAAGTAAAACTTTCACTATTCACAGATGATATGATCCTATACCTAGAAAATCCCCAAGAAACTGGAACAAAGCTAATAAATGAATTCAGCAAAGTGGCAGGATATAAGATTAATATGCAAAAATCAATAGTGTTTCTCTACACTAGTAACGAGCAATCTGAGGAGGAAGTCAGGAAAAGAAATTCCATTTACAAAAAGAATCAAATATTTACGAATAAACTTAACCAAGGACATAAAGCACTTGTATTCAGAAAATGACAATGCATTGCTAAAAGAAATTAAAGAAGACCTAAATAAATGGAAGGACATTCTGTGTTCATGGATGGGAAGACTAAATTTCATTAAGATGTCAATTCTATCCAAATTGATATACAAATTCAATGCAATCATGATAAAAATCCCAATAGCCTTTTTTAAAGAAATGGAAAACCCAGTTATCACATTTATTTGGAAGGGTGGTGGCCCCGAATAGCCAGAAACATCTTAAAGAAGAAGAACGAAGTTGGCGGACTCCCACTTCCAAACTTTAAATCATATTACCTAACTACAGTGGTAAAAACAGCATGGTACTGGCATGAAGTTAGACACATAGACCAATGGAACTGAACTGATGGTTCAGAAAAGACCCTCACATTTATGGTCAAGTGATTTTTTGACAAGATTTTCAAACCTACCCAGCTGGCACAGAACAAGGTTTAAACAAATGGTGCTGGGAGAACTGGATATCCATATCCAAAGGAAGAAAGAGGATACCTATCTCATACCTTATACAAAAATTAACTCAAAATGGATCAAAGACCTAAATATAAAATCTTGAACCATAAAACTTCTAGAAGAAAATGTAGGGAAACATATGCAAGATCTTGTGGTAGGTGGGTGTTTCTTAAACCATACACTTAAAGCACAAGCAACTAATGAAAAAATGCGTAAATGGGACCTGCTCAAACTTAAACACTTTTGTGCTTCAAAAGACTTTGTCAAGAAGGTGAAAAGGCAGCCCACTCAATGGGAGAAAATATTTGGAAACCACATATCTGACAGGGTTTTATAAAGAGATCATGCAACTCAACAATAAAAGAGTAAGCAATCCAATTAAAAAATGGGCAAAAGACTTAAATAGACATTTCTCCCAAGAGGAAATACAAATGGCAAAAAAGCACATGAAAAAATGTTCAACATCACTAGATATTAGGAAAATTCACATCAAAACTACAGTGAGATTTCATCTTACACCTTATTGAATAGCCATTATTAAAAAAAAAAAAGAAAGAAAGAAAACAAGTTGCTGGAGAAGAAGTGGAGAAATAGGAACACTCTTTCATTGTTGGTGGGAATGTAGAATGGGGCAGCCTCTGTGGAAGACAGTTTGGCAGTTCCTCAGGAAGCTATATAAGGAACTGCCATATGATCTGGCAATCCTTCTACTAGGAATATATACAGAAGGACTGAAAACAGTGACACAAACAGACATTTACACATGGATGTTCATAGTGGCATTATTCACAATTGCCAAAAGATGGATAAATGGGACCTCCTCAAACTTAAACACTTTTGTGCTTTAAAGGTGTTTGAATGGATAAACAAAATGTGGTATATATATATATTTTTATATATATATATATATAAATGCTGTAAGAAAAGATGGAATTGGGACATATAGGATAACATGGATGAACCTTGAAGACATTATGCTAAGTGAAATAAGCCACACACAAAAGGACATATATTGTATGGTCTCACTAATATGAACTAAATATAAAGAATATACACATGAAGTTAAAACCTAGACTATAGGGTACAAAGTGATCAAATGAGGGCTCAGAAGGGGTACTGATGCTTTATGTATGTAGAAATGTCTATTAGCTTGGGTGTAAAAGTGTAGAAATGGATAGAGTTGATAGTAACACATTATAGTGAGTATAACTAACACAGCTGGCTAATTAATGGGATTGTGGCTAAAAGGGGGAGTCTAAGGTTGTAAATGACAATTGATAGGAGGCTCGAGAATAATCTAGGGACTGCATAACATAGTGAACCAAGAGATGGATGAGGATTGTGGTTACTAGTACAAATACAAGACTGTTCTTCTAGGAACTAGAACAAATATATGTCACTATTACAAGGTGGTAAGGATATGGTGATACATGGGGAAAATACAATTAATGTAACTTATGGACTATACTTCACAGCAATATTGTAATATTCTTGCAACAATGTCAAAGAAGGTACTATATCAACACTAAGGCTCGATAATAAGGGGAATGGGATTTTTTCTTTTGGACTAAGGAAAACATTCAAAGGTTTACTGGTGAGATGACCGCACAACTCTGTGACGAAAGTGAGAGCCACTGAGTGTACACTTTGGATAGAATGTACAAGGCAGGGAGCTGTTTAACACAGTGAACCATGTGTTGGAAGAGGGACTGTGATTAACAGCACAAATATGGGACTGTTCTCTCAATTGTAACAAATGTACCATACTAATACATAGTGTAAATAATAGGGGGTGTATGGAAAAAACATGCCGAGTGTATGCTATGGACCATAGTTAGTGGTAATAGCCTGATGATGTTCTTTCATAATCTGTAACAAAAGTTCCACAACAATGTAAGGTGGAGGGATGATGTACAGGAATTCTGTACATTATGCATGATTATTTTGTAAGCTCACAACTTCTCTAAATTAAAAAAATGAAAAAATATATATAATGGTAATTTCAGAACACATTAGATTATACACATATACATTTATATGTGTGCATGTATATATTTATGCCATGTGTATAGCTGGTAGACTGTAATTGTTTCTTTCATTACGTGGGGATTTTTGCTTTCAGTGAAAACTTTTGTGTCCTGAATTAAATCCAAACTTTGAAGCAATTCTTCAGGTATTGTTAAGGACAAGTAGCTCCCCCAGCACTGCAGTCAAACTTGAAAGAAAGCAGACCTTGTAGGTACCCCACTCCTCACAGACTTTGGAAATCTTGAGTTTCGTTTTTTCAGTGCTAGTTCTTCAACGCATCTGAATACCTATTTGTTAATAGTGCAAAGTATCAATCTCTATTGTTCTTATTTGTAACTCATACAACTTTACTGGCATCGCCTATATTTTAAGAGCTTATTTTGTTCTTTGTAATGGCAAATTATCTTTTCTCACAAGGTTATTACAGTATTTGTGTCCAAATAGATAGAGATTTTACTTTGCATGTTTTATCCTCCAAAACCGAAAAATGAGAATGATTTTAAATGAAGCAATCCTTGTGATGCTGCAAATTGTTTTGACACAACTCTTGCCAACGGGCCACACCAAAAGAGTCCAATCAAAATGTAAAAACACTTTTCTTTATTAGTAAATAATGCTCAGAGGTGCCATTCTTTCCCCATATCAAATACTTGAGTCCTCCATTTCTCTCACTGAAAGAAAAAACTTCACCTTTTCCCTCACCTTTTTCTTTGCTGTTGTTTAACTAAAACATTTATGGCAATAGCAATTGTCTAGCACAAAATTGACATTCATAAGCTGACTTCAGATCTACTCTTTGTTTTTTAATAGAGATTTTATTAAAATTATTAATTATATCAAACGAGTTGGACTACATTTATTTCAGAATTAATACTTCAGAAAGTTGTGACCTATTCCTTTTTTTTTTTTTTAATTCAAGGATGTTTTCTTTTTAGTTTAATGCTTTATTTTTTATTTTTTAAAGATACTTAGATTACATAACTGTTACAGAAAAAAGTGTAGGGGATTCCCATATGCCCCACTCCCTCCCCCTCCCACACTTTCCCACATTAACAACTTCCTTCATTAGTGTGGTACATTTGTTACAATTGATGAACACATATTGCCACTAATATGTGTGAATTATTAACATGCACTAATATGCATTGCCACTAAGTGTGAATTATAGTTTACATTATAGTTTAAACTTTTTCCCACACAATTTTTAAAGTTATGACAAGATATATAATGGTCTGTATCTGTCACTGCAACTTCATTCAGGACAATTTCTATCTCCCAAAAATGTCCCAGTATTACACCCATTCCTCCCCTCTCCTTCCCCTCAGAACCTCCTGTAACCACTGCCTCCACATCAATGATAAAAGTTCTTCCATTGTTATAATAACAATAAGTCTATAGTAGAATAACAGAAAGCCTACTCTAGTCCATCATTCATTCCCCAATCCTGAGCATTCAGGGATGGTGATGCTCACTCCACCTCTAATTGAGAGGGGGCTTAGATACCATGGGGCAGATGGATGGGACTATCTTGCTTGCAGTTGCAGACTCTCTCTGCTCCTTGGGATGAGAGTTGTCCATCATCACCTCCTTGTTAGTTGTCCTGGTTGAGTCCAATGAGCTGGAGAGTAGGTGTTGCAACTCTGTTGGCATTCAGGGACCAACTGGCACATGGACAGCCCAAAGATTTAAGTCTCTTGGACATACACTTATCAACTCTAGTATTAAATATAACATAAATAGAAGGGGCAGAAGAGCCATATGTAGGGAAACCACAATGAGTCCAACTCTGTCACACTGGGGAGCATAAATTCCAAAGTAGGACCCACTGGCAGGGCACCAAACTCCTGAACTGTCAGCCCTGTCTATAGTGTCTGGATGTTTCTAGAGCCCTCAGGAGCGCTGCTATCTGAAGCAATGTTTACTGTGGCAGTCAATGAGATCCTGCTGAGACGTGCATAAGCATAACCTCTGGGATGACCTTTCAACTCACTTTGAAGTCTCTTAGCCATATAAACTCATTTGTCTTTACTCTTTTCCCCTGTGGTCAAGATCTTTTTCAAGTTGCATTGCTAGTTGGTGCTTGGTAGTAATCCCTCAGTGCCAGGGAGACTCATCCCCAGGAGTCATGTCCCATGTCAGGGGGAAGGTAAAACCATAATGTAAATCGTTGACCATGGTTAGTAGCAATGCTTCAATATTTGTACATCAATTGTAAAAAATGTACCATCCACATGTAAAATTTTATTAATAAGGGAGAGTGTAAAAGGGGGAGAGCGCATTGGGTATATGGGAACCCCCTATATTCTATACATGACTTTTCTGTAACCTAAAGCTTCTTTGAAGATAAAATGGAAAAAAAAAAAAAAAAGACACTGGGGGCAATGAATGGAAGAAAATGTCACTGTACATACAAGACAACAGATCTTACAGTGATGAAAGACAAAGTGCCAAAATTTATTCTAATTTTGTTTTTTATTATTTCTTTTATTATTTCAAATTCCTTTTAATATTTTGTATTTTATTTGCCAGTTTTAAAACTATTATACTATTTCATATTCGTATAATTTTTATTTGATTTTTTGTTGGCTTCACTTTTTAAGAAGTTTTGGATCACAGAAGGGTTACAGCTGTGGCAGGGGAGGATCATTGGAGTGGGATGTCAGTGATGGGGGATGCATGGGAGGAGGGTCACCTGGGGCAAACCTCTAAGACATATGAATGAATTCAGGTGATCATGGGGCATTGTCACGGTGGGTGGAGATCCACACAATAACCAAAAGAATATCCAATTCCATGCTGGGGATCTCAGCCACATTCTCCAAAGGGACAGCAAGAATCCCCCGAATGCAGTGGCAGAGACTAGAGAAGGAGGATGGACCATTGACAGGCCCTTGGTGTTGATCATTTTACTTATGAACCTATTCTTCTAAAACTGAAACTTAGCCTAGTGTTAAAGTTTGCCTAAGAGTTACCTCTGGAGAGCCTCCTTGTGGCCTCAAGTGTGGCCTCTCTCTAAGCCAAGGATGGTTTTACTTTCTTATTATATTTTGTCAATCCTAAATTTTTTTTCATTGAATTATTGCCTATTTTAACCTCCACAATGACTGTTCCTCTCTTACATTTTACAATTTTCATCTTTACCAGGTTTGACCCAGTGGATAGTGTATTAGTCAGCCAAAGGGGTGCTAATGCAAAATACCAGAAATCAGTTGGCTTTTATAAAGGGCATTTATTTGGGGTAGAAGCTCACAGTTACCTGACCATAAGCATAAGTTTCTTCCCTCACCAAAGTCAACTGCCACGTGTTGGAGCAAGATGTCTGCCGATGTCTGCGAGGGTTCAGGCTTCCTGGGTTCCTCTCTTCCCGGGGCTTGCTTGTCTCTGGGCTTAGCTCTGACAAGCTCTGCTATCTCCACAAGGTCAGCTGTAGACTATGAGGCTCTCTCTAGCCTGTGTCCACAAGGCCAGCTGTGACCTGTCAGGCGAATG
This sequence comes from Tolypeutes matacus, assembly GCA_026826555.1. Taxonomy (NCBI): domain Eukaryota; kingdom Metazoa; phylum Chordata; class Mammalia; order Cingulata; family Chlamyphoridae; genus Tolypeutes; species Tolypeutes matacus. The sequence continues at coordinate 8,838,561 of JAKSZT010054341.1, read as the reverse complement.
GCTTGTCTCTTTACCCGGGGTCTCTCCTGCCTCACAACCAAGCTCCTCTGTGTTCTTACTTCTCTGGGCTCCAGCTCAAAAACTCCAACTCTGTCCTTTGCCATGTCTTTTATCTGTAAGTCCCCACCCACCAAGGGGCAGGGACTCAACTCCCTACTGATATAGCCCAACCAAAGCCCTAATCATAATTTAATCACACCCCAGAGGAACAGGCCAGTTTACAAACATAATCCATATCTACTAATGGAATTCATAACTATATCAAACTGCCACAGATACTGGACTTCTAAATGTTTTAGATTAAGCCACTCTGAATGTCATTTGCAAATACCGAAGTGCTGCTTTAACTAAGTAGTTCTTTCAGTCGTAGACAATCACAGATCTCTCATAAACTATCCAAAAAAATTTTATAATGGTGTGTGTTTGTCAGCCCACATACGTTTTCCAAAAGAATTTAAATTATTTATAGCTTTCTTAGACAATTTTTGCAAAGACATAAAGACTATGAATATCACGCTTTCATTTTACTTTTTCATAAGGCACAGGCCTTTTTACTAGGGTCTGGAATAGAGTGATAATGTGGAATGGAGCCAAGGCAGTGATTGCGTAAATTGTGGGGGATAGAAAAGGTCAAGAATCTGAAGCTGCAACAGGAATTAACAGCCTATAGTACTTCACAATAAGAATCAGAGAATCTTAAGGGGAGAAAGAAGTCTGGGACATGGTATAGATGAGGGATTGTACAGAGGCATAAGTAGTGTATAATTGTCAGTAAATATTTCAAAATCTGCAAATACAGTTTATTGTTGACTGACAAATTGTCCCCATACCAGTATGGCACTGCTGAAATGTCACATCATTTTATCCTGTCATTTTAATAGATGAGATTTTACATGGTTTTTACTGTCATGATTGAATTGATTATGTAATTGTTAAGTAAAATGTAGAACTTTTCTTTAAAGAAACCCAAAAAAGAAGTGTCGCATATCTTGGTAATTAGGGGCTTATTTAGGAAGAACAAAATTGGGGAGGAGGTGGAGGAACTACTCAAGGAGTTTAAGAATGTTAGCCCAGATTCCATGTACTTCTAGAAGGTTTGTAGCTGGGTTCTAGATCATAGGACATGGTAGACAGAATGATGTCCTCCAGCCCCAAAGGTATTCAAGCTCTAGGTCCTGGAATCTGTGAATATGGTATTTTACATAGCAAGAAGACTTTGCAGATTGAGGATATGGGCATTACAATGGTGAAATTAGCCTGCATTATCCAGGTGGGTCCAATCTAATCATAGCCATACTGAAAAGTAGAAGAAAAGGCAGGTCTGTGGTCTAAAGTGACGGGAGCAAGAAGATTTTAGTGGCCCATTGCAGCTTCTGAGATGCAGGGTCTTTGTGCAATGACCAGAAGAGGTTTCTGGGAGCTAAGAGCGGCCCTCAGCTGACAGCCAGCAGGGGAATGGAAACCTCACCTGCAACCACATGGAAGTGAATTCTGCCAACACCTGAATGAGGAGGAAAACTGATTCTCCCTTAGAGCCTGCAGGAAGGAACACAGACCTGCTGACAGTTTGGTTCTAAGGTAATAAATCTGTGTTTTAAACTACTAAGCTTGTGGCAATTTGTTATAGTAGCAATAGAAAACTAATACACAGAGTTTCCTAAAAGTGTACACAATAACCTGTATATTTGTGAATGGCTATTTTTTCTGATGAAGGAGTCTGTATCTTTTAAGAGTCAATGCCACACACACAAATAAAGAATTATTGGAACTTTATTACCCTTTCCCACATTGTAGCAGTAATAACCTCCCCATGCACTGAAAGTAGACATTTTTATTTTACACATTCAACCAGGAGAAATATATTTTGTGACAAACAACGGGACATAAGAGCACTCAGCTTACTGATCTCTTTTCTATTTCCCACTGCACTTTGTACCCTTAAATCAGGTATTATTTGTCTTTCACTTATTATGTTTCCTGTGGACTGTGAGATATTATAGTAACTCAGAGTGAATTGTGGGTTCCTAGAATGCAAGATTTATTTGTTTTATTCTTCACAGTGCCATGCAAGAGTAAGTTCTGCAAATATATTCACGACTGAGTCACAGAGGTACGGTTCTGTCTCAAGACAGTGAGTTGGTCTGTGTACCATATTAAATTATGTCCAGAAATGTGATGCAGTCTGTATGTTAATTTATTCTTTCTATGTCGAAGGCAATTTTTTCTCTTTAAACAGAGAGTTTCCGTATTTCTATGAAAAATATCTTAGTGCCATCTGATTAATTTGCAAAATGAGAGTCTAGATCAAGGGGCAATCATTGATCAGGAACTTTTACATTGTTCATTGATCAACTTGGCTCTCCATGGTAAGGAATTTTATTTCACTGTGAGTTCATTCAGACTCCAGTGGATCATATTTTAATGTTGATAAGTATAAACAGAATTTTAGTGATATTTATTAATATACCATCATGGATCAAACATTATTTGGAGAATCCACAAGATTAACAGATAGAAAGAAATCCTGGGATAAATGAATACACTAAAAATTGAAAAGGAAGGGGTGAGAATTTGATAGTCTCATGTTTCTTTTTAAGTTGTTTCAGAGGGGCTTGAAATAGTAGAGTGATTGAATGCTGGCAAACAACAGACCAAGAGAGGACAATAATGACTTGAGACTGAAATGTGCACTTGGTGAGCTGCTGCATGTTCTGTCACATTTAAATATCTTCATAAGATATCTAGAGTTAATGGAGCTTTAATAAAATGTAGAATTGCAATAAAAGCCCTGAAAAAGATGGAAAATTGCAACAACAACAAAAAATCCAAGGGAAGTTTGAAACATGGAAAAAATTAAGAAAATGAAATTCAACTTGAAATAATGCAAGGGAGCATATCTGTAGAAAAATAATCAGAAGCATATTTAGTGGAATTGGAAAGCAGTCAATCCAAATTGGATAGAGGGAAAAGGATACTAGACAATAAATTAGATGAGACTGAAATATGTGACAATTTGGAGGAATAAAACTAAAAATGATCTCTGTGGCCACATCATGTTACCAAACAAGAAAGTATACCTGAACTTGAATTCACTATAGTTTTCTTTTTCCTTTTTTCTATACCTAAGAACTCTGAGAAACTGGAAAGAGTTCAAAAAAGCACAGTAAACACAATTTAGAACCTGAAAGGATTGATTTATATAGTGAGTAGAAAGATGTAAAATATGCAATCCTTGGCTAAAAGAGTTCTAGAGAGAACATAATTGTCAAAGGTCTTTAAACGATTTATATACTGAGTCAGTAGAGAGTGATTTAGTTCAGTGAAAAAGAATTTAGACAGAAGTACAGTGAGATGAATGTGAACTCTGATGCAGAAAACATTTTTGTAATTTTGTTAATACTGAAATCTAAAGTGTTTCACATGGTGCTGGATTCAGGCACTTGTTTTGTTTTTGCTGTTGCTGGCTTTTTGAAATCTATTTTGTGGCTTCTGCTAAGTGACCCAAGGAGGGAGTTTTTTTGATAGTTTTGTCCCCTGCCATTCCCTTTCTAACAGATTAACATTGCACTTTTATTTATTTGTTTATTTTTTGGATGCTGGACACAAACATCTTCATTAAAGATAGTGCCAAAAACTTGGCAAACATTTCAAAATAGATTTGTAAACATAATGCTTCTCTTTTCAACTGGCAGCACTTTGAAAAGATAATGCAACCGGACAACACAACTTGAATTTACATTAGTTCAAAATCCTTACATTTTTGACCACATAACTTATGTTCCCACATGACAAAATAAGTGATGGTTTAAATTAAAGTTAACAGATGCACTAAAGTCTTACCTTCACAGTATATAAATACAGTTTTATAGCCATAGCTTAATAGTAAGTCTTGATATCTGGTAGGGCCATTCTTCATTCACTGGTCTTCACAAAGTCTTGGCAGTTGTTTTGTCAATCTATTCTCTGTGCACTTATTGATTTTTATGGATCCAACATTTAAGCACAGGGAGCACTGAAATGCACCTCTCTTAATCTGAGCACCATTTTCATTTATAAGTCAACACATCTAAAAATGGACACATTGTCTCACAGTTTTGTCCCCATTATACTTATACATGTTATATTCTCAAGAATAAAATATGACATTCTACTTTCTTTTCCAGTTATACTCAAGGGCTTGTTTTTTTTTGAAATATAACTAACAAGGCTTTTCTTCTTGATTTTCATGATACACTCCATGATCTTCATAACAACATTCCCGAATTATCCATGTATTATTTCATTTGTTAAGTATTTATTTAGCACTGTGTTAGTTATTTTGGGAGATACAGTTTCTTGGACATAGTATGCTCCCAATTTTTGTTAAGTAAATGGGTGACTGATTGAAGGTAAAGTCTAGTGAATGTGACAGAATTGTCTGAGATGCTCTGTCATTTAAATCATCATAAGAACAAAAATGAGGGGTGGTTAACCATAGTCCATCATCCACCATAGGATTCATTGTACTATAGAGTTCCATGATTTGTACAATCCATTCAAAGTGCACATTCTGTGGTTAACCAAACAAATATGAGAACATTCTCTCATAAATTATAACAAGCACATAATACTAATAGAAGGTGTCAGTAACTGGGTGGGTTGCAGGAAAAATACACGAAATGTAAGGTATTGGATAGTTAGTAGTAATGTTTTGACAATGCTGTTTCATAGTTTGTAACAATTGTTTCACAACAGTGCAAGGTGGTGGTGGGGTAATATAGGGAGCCCTGTATGATGATACGCATGTTTGTTAAATGAAAGGGCAGAATAGGAGTGTCAGGGGGAAAAGCCAATATATGCAAGAATTCGGGTATACTTTTTGGTTAATTATAGCACTGATAATATTAGGATCTGGTATTTTCTGAGCCAAAGAACATGTCTAAGAAGCAAATATGAGAGGGACTCCACCAACAACCTCCCCTGACAACAAGAGAAAAGAATTAGAGGCCAATTGGAAATTTCTTTATCTATGGGTTCCCCTTAGCCCGTTCTGGTGTCAATAAAAAACAACATAACAAACACACCAAAAGAGCAGAGTCCTTAAAGAACAGGCCCTGCTAGCTTTAGAGCTGAGGGATGTGTTGATGAGAACTTCTCATGAAAAGGCAGGCATACCACACCACCAAATCAGGCCAAGTTAGGAGGTGGTTTGCAGGTGGGAACAGGAGCCCACAAATAAACCCTTGGACTGTGATCACCAGTGTGTATGGGATCTATAGCAATATAAGCTTTGGAATGTCTCCAGCTTTTTTGTTTTCTGAGCTGTGATTCCATTTTACGAGTTCTTCCCATCTCTACCCACAATAATCTCTCTCTCTCTCTCTCTCTCTCTCTCTCTCTCTCTCTCTCACTCACTCACTCACCACTTATTGCTGCAAAGGGAAATTACATTTAATGGATGCCTTCTGAATGTTAGAAACCCAGATAAAATTTAAATACCTTTATTGTCCCTCCACCCTTTGATCAGAGATGGAGGTGATTCTGCTAGCACCTAAATATACTCTGAAGGCAAAGAAAGCTCCTCTTTCCTGATTTCCATCACTGGATCTAGCTGTACTACTCTTCATTCATAGGTGGCCAAACAGAATATCCAACAACCATGTCCTCATAACTCTAAATTAGAAACCTGTAAAATCACAAGAATTATCAGCTTTGTGGGTCTGACCAAGATAAGAAGGGAATGCAGAGAAAATATAAAACCCTATTTCAAAATTTTACACTGCACCCCTGAGACATACTAAATAAACACAAGTGGTTAAAACATATAACAAATAGAAATAGCTCACATTTGTCACGTAAAAAGATTACTTATAAATCAAAAAAGAAAAGCCTGAAAACCTCAATAAAAAAGTGGAGAAAACTATCTGAATGGGCAATTCTTAGGGAAAAAAAACAATTAACCAGTAAGCATTTGAACAAATTCTTAATATCAGTGATAACTGAATAAAAAGTAAATTACGATGGTAAGGAGGTATTTTCCATCTAACTCATTGGCAATATTTTAAAAAATGACAATATCAAGTATGTTAGCAAATACTGTCACACACAGTATGGGGTATTAAAAATTGGCATAATTTTTGTAGGAATTTTAAGAGTATGCTTTATGTATGGTTAAAATTACAATTTTACCTAGAAATTTTATTTTTAGGCAGTTTCCTATACAAGCAATCACAAAAAATGTGTAAATATGTAAGGAAAAGAAAGTTTGTAAAAATGAAATAATGAGAAACAACTTACATGTCCAACAATAGTAGGATCATTAAGCAAATTAAGATTCTCCAATATGAAGAAATGTTATTTTGTCATTAAAATAAGTGAGGTTATGAAAAAACAATATTGCATAAATAAAGCAAGTTGTAGAATATTATAAATAGATGATCACATTTTTGTAAAACAAAAGTTATTGGATATACACCAAAATATTAATAGTAAGTCCTGAAAATCATCTCACTTGGGTCCAACAAGGAAAACAGATACATTTCTAGGTATTTAAAACAGTAGTAATGTACAATTATGACTTATTATCTCTGTGGTAAAATTACCAAGAATTCGTAAATGGGATTATAAGGCAACCTGCAGATTAGTAACAGCACGAAGCTCTTCACACCTCTAGGTTGAAGGGGAAAAATGACAAGGCAATGTTACTGGAATCTGGGGCTGAGTCACCTGGCAGAAAGGCAAGCACAGTATACCCGTCCAAGAACTCTGCCAGAGAAGGCTCCCAAGTCAGAAGGTAGCAGAGAAATATGCTGGCAGAAAATCAGATCTATGATGTAGAAAACTAACTGAGAAATACATTAGATGAACTGAACTGAAGAAAGAAGAAATAAATTATACAGTACATGCTAAAGAAAGATCCACTTTGCAAGGTAAGGTGTCCTTAAAGCAAAGATTTGAGTGTGGAATTCTCAAGGACACATTATACTGTCAAATTTTATTAAGATGGTCCTCTTTTAGACATAACTTAGAAAATTATTTTTCAAAAAGTAATTATACATATAGACAAAGAAGTTAACTATAGAGGAATCAAAATAAAGATAATTTTATAATTTTCCTCTTCCAAACCAGCAAATAAACAAAATAGTGAATTGAAAAAGTGGAGACTTAGAAATCCTAAGCAGTTAAATTCCTATTCATAAGTGAAAGGAGCAGACATTTAAAATCTGGGGGAAAATGCTAACAGACTATATTTTCGTGAAACTAAAACTACTTGAAGATACGTTCAGAATTAAAATAGAGAATAAAAAATTAAGCTCAGTTGTTAGAAAATTGTGGCAATGAGCTTTGGAACTAGTTATGCATACAGGGCAAGTCTGAGAAATAGTTCAAGTAATATTACAAATTTTTATGCAAAATACAGAGCGATAGAGAGAGGGAAGGGTCACATGGTCTAAAGTGCTAAATGCTAGATGGATTGAAAATGACAAGTGGGAAGATGGAGGTGTGGGTGTAGGCATGGAAATTAGAAATGCAAATATTGATTATATTTACTTGCATAAAGAGGACTCAAAATTGGTTTCGTATATTTATTTTTATAATTATTTATTAAAATTAATTAATTTTACCTTAAGAAAACAAATGTAGAATTGAAAAAAAATCAGATGGCTGGAAAACAGAATAGGAAGAAAACCACATGAACAAAAATAACTAACTAAATAAATACACATATAGGACCAAAATAAGACCTCACAACAATACTTGGACCTACCTGTTATGGAAACCCTTATATAAATATAGGGGATTTCACAGGTTTGTTACATTTTTTAGATCTTTCCAATATGGAAAGGAGAGAAAAGAAAATTGTCTGCACATGAGATTATAACCCTTGAGATCCAATTAGTAATTATTGGCCATGGATGCACAGAACCACCCAGAAAAAGTTCAGCCTGCAAACCCTCAGAATTCATCATGAGACTGAAACTTATACTGCGGAGGTATTTGAAGACCATAAAGTTTAGGTTCCAGGCCATTTTCATGCTTTAGAAAGTTTATGGTCACTAAGAAAATAGATGACTTGATGAAAGAAAACTTGTTAGATGCAGATTGATCAAGCACATTGGTCAAAAAAATAAATTAAGAAAATATGTCCAGTTAGAGAGTAATTAAATATTGGAAAATTTTATGAACCATAAAGATAGATAATTCTGATAATGGTATGAGACTCTGATTAATTTTGTTTACTCTCCTGAATTTAAGTAATTTGGCACACAACTTTCATGCTCTATGGGACAACATTGTATTTTTTTATGTGTACATATTCTTTATAGATTTTAGTGCCATTACAAGAAGTTTTCAATATTGTATCTAATTCATCACGGTAAATCATACATTTTAATATTCTATATCTTTATATATGTATATTTCATATTTATAATATGTTTAATTTGTTTTAAAGTCTTCAAAGAGGGAAAAATAAAACAAGTTACAGGCAAAGACACATTTTTATTGTTGGAAGTCCTGAAAATATCATTACAATTTTAAATCCTGCTTTAATTAATATTAAATATATTACTTTTGCATTCTAGTTATTATACTCTTGATTCTTAGGATACTAATGCCCAGTCTCATTTCTTATCTCTATAAGTCATTGTTTTAAAAGGGAAAATTAACACTAAATTAAAAATACTAAAGCTAAAGTCATATAAAAGTCAGTCAAAATTTCTTTTAAAATAATTGTTTAAGTTATAAAATCATACCAAGATTCATAACAATGCACCTCTATTTAAAGCAGTATTTGGAGTGACATATTTTGCATAAAATTGCTTCCTGACAAGTCAAAGCTGGAGGGAAAAATAAAGGAAAACATATGAAAATATGGAAAAATGTTTTCACATCATTGTCTAATGAACACAGTTGACTGCATCTGGGTCTTCTTCCCCACAGCTGGTCCAGGTACCTCCAGATAACCCTGCAGGCTCATCATCAAACTGGAACTCACGGCCCCACCCAGGGAATAGCTCCCCATGGACTTCTCCAGCTACTCCTCTGTGATCACCTTTCAGCAGCCGGATGGACTTGGCTCTTCCTATTGACTGGCTGATGAGTCCTCTGATCCTCCAACTCCCCCTTTCCACTCTCAGTCACCCCCTTCTCAGGTACCCCCAAATCTGTATACGGTCTAATTCCTACAGTCAATTCTTTACCCTATACTCATAGTGGTTTTTCTCTCCTAATTGTAACCCTGACAGATAAAATATTGTTTGAAACTTTGTTATGGTATCTTTCTCAAGGTTTATTATAAATGGTAAACTGCACTTAGTAAAAAAGAATTTAGACTTCTTTCCATTTCATGCCCTGGAATGATGCAAATAAAATTATAAGCAAAGTGAGATTGTATCCAAAAGTTATGCCTTTGGACACAGGTAACAGAATATCTTTAAACTGACTGAAATAATAGAAGGTATGCACCTGAAATGGCTCAGTCAACTCTCCAAATCCATTTCTCTGAGATATGCTTGGCTCTTGGCTCTCTGTGTGTTGACAACACCCACAGGCTGGTAGGAAGATGGCTAAAAAGTTTTAAGACACAGGGGAGTGGATGTGGCTCAGTGGTTGAGCTCTGGCTTCCCACATACTGGGGCCGGGATTCAATCCCCAGCCCCATTACATCAAGAAAAAAAAGCTTTAAGACATACATCCACTCTAAAAAAAATGTATATGGTAATATTACAACTGTTTTCCCAGAGGTTCTTTATTAAGAATGAGGAAACTTTATTCTCAGAAATCAATGTCAAATTCAGCTAAACTGGACAACATGCCCATTGGCTGAACAGATATTTCTTGATGGATTTTTCTTTCCAGGCATATGAACCAATTCGCAAGTCCAGCTGATGCTATTCACTATTGACTTAGGCTTAGGTTACTGAACTAATCATTGGTAAACCAATAGAATTATGCTTAGACCAATCAGGGTAATCCTTCAAATTGGGATTAATTTTAGCTTCCTCTGAAGAGTGTGTATGGCATGAAGATAGAGTGCAAACATAAAATACCATAAGCAAAGGGAAAACAGATATGCGATAGTGAACAACAATTTCTTCAAACAAGTATGGGACCAGATAATTGCTCTTGAATAAGCTTTTCCTGAATAAAAATACTAAAGTTCTAACTTCAGAAAACCAAGAGATCTATGGAGAGGATGTAACAGTAGTAAGCACTGAAGTCATAATTTAAAGTTTTCTTTGAACACTTTTATGATATAAATATTTGATTAAAAGGTCAACAAAACTCTTCACTCAGTACAACTTGGAGCACTGAATTTTTAAATTCTAGGTATTTAAAATTTTTTGCTGATATAGTTTAGAGGTAGATAGATGAAGATATTTAAAATAGAAGAAATTTGGAAAGATAGCATTTGAGAAAAAGAATTCTCACCTGAAACATATTCAAATTCTTTTAATGCACAACTTTTTCTCTCATCTTCAACTATTGACTGAGGAGATATCTATGAGAGAAAAATTATTTACAAGTTTATTACACAAGTTAGAAAAAAAAAAAAACATGCCCTGAACTGTAGACTATTCTCAACATCAGAAATAGCCAATTGGCCAAGATCTTATACCAAATCGAATTATTTGGATGATGTGGTAATAAAATACTTTATTCCATGATTTTTCAAGAGATTTTGTAACCTTAAATAAGTTTTATAGTGATATAAAGTTATACACCCAATTTACCACAGGAATTATCATGCTAATTATACAGAACAATTATGGCTAATTCTCCTTTGAATATTTTCCAGGAAAAGCTTGATCTTTCCTTCTTAGAATATAATCCCTGGATTTACAGAATTAAAGGGTTCTGGATTAAGAAACAAAAATTGAACAGATGATGTTTTGATAACAATCCTACTAAATATTTTGTAGCTGTTTCATAAAAAAGAAACTGGGGATTTCCTACCAGTAAGTGCAGAATAAATAAAATGTCAGGCCTGTTGTTACAAGCAGTCAGAAATTATGTCTAAAGTTGTCTAAAGCTATGATTGCTTCTCGGAAATAGAAGATATGAAAGTAGTAAGACATTCTAATTGATTTGAAAGTACATGTGACTGGCAGAAATATTTGAAATTTTACTTGAAGATAAGGATAGTTACCCTTTTAATAAAATTCCTAGGCCATTGGTCATTTTCCACAAACACCTTTAAGCTATTTTAAAAGTTTATTCAGCCATGCCTTTTTTTAGAAATGCTACAATTTAATATTCTCTACACGCATTTTAAGAGGAAAGAAATTGAATATGTGGAAAAACCAGGGTACTTCATGAACAAACTATTGAATATCTTGGATTCCAGTCTAGTCTGTGACTCACTGGGCTGTGCTGCCTTGGTGAATTAACTTATGGAAGTAACCAGAAAAAGTTGGTTTTTAGTTAGTTCTCCACCACTCATTTGTTGTGTATTTGGGGAAAGTGACTTAATCTCTCTAAACCTTAATTTTCCTAACTATAAAATGGTGACATTAAGGCAGATCTGTTTCTTTTGATTTAATAAAGGTCTAATTAGTTGATAAAGTAGCAATTATATTTTAATCTGTATAACCGCATATAATACTTTAAATCCATTCTGAAACAAGATACAGAATAAATTTAATAATGAAAATCTAAATATTGCTTATTGCTTCTAATTTCATTTCATCTACAATGGTGTTCTCCACCTTGGATGCACCCTGGAATCACCTGAGGAACTTAAAAAATATAGTGATATCTGGGAGCCAACCCTGAAATTTCTTCTTTAGTTGTCTGGGTTATGTTGTGAACAGCAGGATTTTTAAAGATTGATCTGAAAGGTAAAGATAGATAAACTTTAGGCTGGCATAGCCAATATTTTATAGCATCATCTTTTTTTCTCTCTTTCTCTTCTAAAGAAAATTGTTTATTTTTTTGGATAAAAAAATAATCTATGACTTTAGCTTATGTGGAGGTTACTAATGCTCAAGAAAGAAAGAATAAATTATCAAGGATTTTGTATAAATGGAATGGTGTAAAGAGCAAAAGGAGATTGAATAATCTAGACTAGATTTGAGCAGAAGCAATATGTTTGGCCCTCTTTTCTTCTCACTCTGTCCACACCTCTAGGTGATCTCATCTTCTCCAGGCGCTTGACTACAATCTGTATGCTGATGACTCAAAAACGCCACTTGCCCAGACCTCACTGGCTGCCTCCATACATATTGTCAACAACATACTGGATATATCCAACTATGTATCCCAAAGTCACTTCAGAACCATCATGATCAGAAGTAATTAATCCTTTTCTTCTTAAAATCCGTTCTTCCCTCTTTATTAACTACCACATTAAATAATACCTTGAAGAGATGGGACGAAGCCTCCCAAAAACTTAGTTCAAGTGTAGGCATTGGTAATATCACACTTGCCCAAAGAGAGTATGAAAAGATTTATTACTTTTGTAAGGAGGCTTTATGGGAAAAGCCTGAGAGAGCAGGAAAAAGAGACTGGTCTTGCTTTTATTTTGATTCAGGAGTGGGTCTTAGAGTGGGGGTCCTTTCACATGTGGTTTTACTACCCAAGCAGTGCTAAAGGAGCAACCACCTGTGTTTCTTACCCGTTTGCCCACATGTGGGGTAGAAAGAGAAGGGGAGTGGTGGGCTTGAGAGCTGTCAGCAGTCAAATGTCAGGAGTGAATTGTAATAAAGAGTCTGACTTCATGTTTGATGACACCTGTGAATTTAGAATAGCTAGACACACTTACTGACTCCCCCAAATGAGCACATTAAATATGCTGTAATCTTGTCAGTGTGATGTCGTTATTCTACTCATGTCTTAGGCTAAGAAGAAGGGCAAGATAGTATGTCTGTTAAATCAGTGGTCATAGGGATCATTCATAGAGAGACAGACTGCTGGATATAATACTGTGAATTTGAACTAACGCAGAAGAATAGAAGAGTAGCATGGAGAGAGGGAGTCTTCAGCCACATTGGATTAAGGCCCAGCCTCATTCATTTTGGGTACACCCTAACTGATAACATATTCAAAGGCCTTACTTACAAATGGGTTCACACACCATAGGATCAGGGTTGAGGCCTGAACGGGCCTTTTGTGGGCTCATGATTCAATCCCCAACAGTGACATTAAATCATTCATAAACTCTTTGAATATAAGGTGAAACCTTGAAACTGGATTTAAAGTTATATCATGTGAAAAAATAAACTTAATTTTTAAGGAGTATTGGTATTTAATCCTTCTGTGTCCTCTACTTAATATCCTCATGATTTCCCTACAGTACAATTCCCAGAGGAAAAACTTTTCATTTCAAGAAGAAACTTAGTACCTAAACTTATGGTTTTTATTACCAGAGCTGGACAGATTTGATGAGGACAATTAATCAAAATAGTTCTTACAATGGCAGAAATGGATGGGCTTATTTTTTTTTTTTTTCTTTTTGAAAAGAAGATATGGGGTATAAAATTGCTTAGAATTTATTAATATAGCTTATTGCTAAATTTTTAAAATCATTAGGATAAATATATATTGTTAGTTCTACGTAAAATTTATTGCCAGCATTTGAGCCTTACTTTATATTAGTTTCTCTAGAAATAAATTTGACCAAAAACAACTCGTCTGTCGCTGATACATAAATATCATAAAGACTGAGAGCAGTGAAATTGATTTTAAAAAGAAAATACAATACCTTTTGAAAAAAGGTTTGGTAATTTGATTTTAGGTTCATGTTCACTTATATAAGAAATTATATATCCAAAGCAGATATTCTTTTCATAAAATATTTTATCTCTTTAAACCCCTTGCATAATCCAGTAAAAGATGAAAGATTTTGCCTCAATTATGCTTTTTTTTCTTTTGCTATATGGACCTATTTATTTCTTCCACAATACAGCAGCTTTAGTAGAACCTGGCAAATAATTATTTTTAAAAATCCAATTGAATGGATTATAGATTCAACAAGACACCAGGCCTGGCTAACCTGAAAGCCCTCTAATCACAAACACCTAGTGATTCTAGATAAAATATTACATATTTAATGCATAGCTTTACTACAGGAAGAAGAGAGAAATTTCCAGATACCACGAGTAAACAGAAAACAGAGCCAATTCTGGATTTATAACTTAGCAATAACAGACTTTTCATTAGGGCTTGCATGCCACAGGTACTCTAATTGTAAAAACTATTTTAATCCTTACAACAATCCTCTGAAGTAGATATTATCATTATCTCAGTTTTCAAGTGTGAAACGAGGTGCAGACATGTTACATAACTTGCCCAAAGTCACTCAGGTAGTAAATGGCAGAAATGGAATTAAAATCTGGACAATCGGACACAAGAATCAGCCAACTTACCCAGTTCCTTCATCTGCCAGGGTCTGTCCTTTAATATTCATTTGGCTGGAGGAAAGAGGACTTCAGTTATGAATAAAGCTAGAACTTTTAAAGGGCTGCAACCACAATGAAGAGGGATTTATGAAGTCTGCCCTCTAATTTCGGGAGCAAACTAGGACTCTTGCTTCTTCTATGACTCTGGAAAAGAAAATCGTGCCCTTATGAAATTACGGCTGATGCCTATGCACTATATTGATATGGCACTAAAATCTGGAAGTCAAGAGATTAACATGTAATTGTTCTTCATGTGGTAATACTCCTGCAGCGCCAGAGTGGAGGTACTGAAATAGCATATGCTTTGAGGGAGCCACGGTGAATAAAAACACGACAAGTGAGAAAAGCTTACAATTAACAAGTGAAGACGAGGTGCATCATAAAATAAATCAGCAGATCCCATTTATAAAAACAATTAGAACTCAATGGATTTGGGACAATAGAATAATCCCAAAGCCTCTAAAATAGTGTTCAAAGAGATTTAAAAAGCAGTAAACCAAAATGAAAGCATAAGATAAGAATAACAGTCTTTGAAAAATATCTAAATAGAACTTCTGGAAGTTAAAAAAAAAAAGTCACTGAAAGTAACTTCATTGGGTAGGTGGAAGAGCAAATTTGACTCAACTGAAGAGAAAAAAGTGTGAGCTGAAAGATAGAAATGAAGAAAGTAATCAGAATACACTCTGGAGCAATAACAAGATGGCAAAATATTTTTTAAAAAGGTTGAAACATGGAGATAAGAATGGGAAGGTTCTATATATGAATAACTGGAATCCCAAATGTAGAGAATAGATAAAATGGGTGAAAGACAAGATTAAGAATTTGCAGAAATGTTCAAAAATATAAATTATCAGATTCAAAAATAACAATGAAGTACAAGCAGAATAGATAAACAGAAATCCAAACACTTTGAAATGACACCAAATGGGTTTTTAAAAACAGCTAGGGGGGGGGAAAGGCAGATTATTTAAAAAGCACAATCAATTGGGTTAAAAACAGATTTCTCAAAAACAATGATAAAATCCAAATTAAAGTAGAATAATATCTTCAATGTTATTAGAGAAAATAAGAGTCAATTGAAAAATTTGAGCCCAGCTTCATCATAAGTCCAAAATAAGGATGAGATAACTAAATTTTCACATAAACACAAAAGTACAAACATCATGAAAAGACTCCAAAAAAGAATATCTCAGGATATTTTTTCAGAGGGAAAAATGGATTCAGAAGGAAGGACTTAGGTGAAAAAGGGAATGTTGAGCAATGAAATTGATAAACATACTAGTCATGTTGAGTGTGTAAAATAAGAAGCCATAAAAGTTTTGCTATGTGGTGTTTTCATTATCATTAAATTAATACTTTTAATTAAGAATTCTTCTTTTATATATGAGTTATCTAGAAGCATGTTCATAAAGTTCTAAATAGAAAAGTACTAAGGTCATTTAATCAAAGAATGTAGTCTGTGTGATGGATATTTGTAATTTGTTGGGACTTGATTTAGAGATAAGTGTTTGGTCAACATCTTTAAAACATCCTATATATGTTTTAGAATAATATGCAGCCTCTCATTTTGGATATGTCCAGGGAAATCTATCTACCTATTTATATCTATCTATCTATCTATCTATCTATCTATCTATCTATCTATCTATCTATCTATCTATCTAT
>JAKSZT010054341.1:8635124-8822505 GCA_026826555.1 Tolypeutes matacus | reverse complement strand
TATCTATCTATCTATCTATCTATCTATCTATCTATCTATCTATCTATTTCTTCACTGTGTTAAGTCAAGACTTAACTCTCTTGTTCAACTATTTTTAATATTTCCACTTATTACCTACTTTATTTACCAGTTATTAAGAGAAGCATGTAAAAATACCCTCTATAATTTGTATTTCTCTTTGTAATTATTTCAAATTATATTATGTATTTTGAGGATAGTAATTAAATACAAGTATGTTTAGAATTTTTATATATTGCTATTGAATTTAAACTTTTTTCACTATGTGGTGTCCCTCTCTACACCAAATTATTCTTTTGACCTTACTGTCGATTTTAATTCATATTTTTAAAGATATACTCATTTTTATTTGGTCAATAATGTGCCTTGTATGTGTTTCTTGAGCCTTTTACTTTTGATATTCCTGTAACCTTAATATATATCTATATAAAACTCATATGTATGTATGAGTTTAGAGTTAAATGGTTTTTAATCTGTCTGAGTTTCTCTTTTTAATGACGAGTTTAGTCCATCAACAAGAGTGCATACATTACCGATTTTTTTGTACAATCTTTTAAAAGAAACTTGACAATTTTATTAAAATTGAAGATGGTTAGAGCAGTCAAAATAGGCAAGGTATTCTGGTATAATAACTGGAAGTCTCAGTGGCTTAAGAAAAATCACGGACATAAATGTGTAGTAGGACAAAGATGCACACCATTTTCAGATTACATTCTAAGAAGCATAAAAAAAAGGATGGTTAGTGGATGTTTGCTATATTTGTAACATTTATTTCTTTGGAAAAACATATCTAAAGTGTACATGGCCAAATGTTGACATATGTTAACAACGTGTTTAGTTATTACATGAGTGTCTGTTATTTATCTCTTTATTTTTTATGTTTCTATATGTTGGGAATATTTTACACCAAAATATTTAAAATTTAAACAAAGGGTCAAATTAAATGTTTACTAATAAAATGAGTGGCTTCTCAAATAACTTTGTTGGTTTCATTGGGTATGCCAAGAGTTTTCTTTTGCTATATGTCAAAAATTTTAACTTGTTTTGACTTTGGTGCTTCATTCTGTCTTCTAATTACTAAGTGAAAAGACGGTATAAATGAAAACAAGGAAAGGGAGGGATTTACACGATAGGAATTTGGTTAGAAATTTCTTAAGTTAAAACTTGCCCACCTTCACATTTCATCCTTTTGGTTCTAAGCATAACATACTTGGTTTCCCTGGAGTCAAGAATCTTAATTTACTGATGATTAGTGAAGGTGAGTGAAAGTATGAGAACAGCATATAGTAGATGTAATGTTTCTGTGTGGTAGGATTTAAATGGTGGGCTTGAAATGGTCTATTTGGGATTTCATAGAAATTGTTGAAGCCGGCATTGCAATGGTACATGGTTATGTCAGGTAAGGATATGAACTTACTGCAGGAGATAGGATTTTATCTGGATAGCCATGGATTGAGTTCATTTATTGCTTTGGATGCTCTTTATTGCTTTTCAGGACCAATATTGGGAGCATTTGGAATTTTTCCCATTTCTCTTGTAGTTTCTTTTATTCAATTTACTTTAGTAGATTTTATTTTAGTACGATATTACAATTAAACACATTGGAATGCTGAAATTATAAATTAGGTGAAATTTGCTCTGTATATTTTGCTATTACCGAGAAAACTCATTGAATTAAAATATCAAAATACAATTTCTTTGTGTGCTGGTTCTTTAAGCTTCTGCTTCAACATACGATTGGCTCCATCCAACCTCACAGGTCAGAAAATTACATTCCTACCATGTGTGCACATGGAGGAGAACCGGAATATTGAAAACTATTTGTCTTAGGAGAATATTTGTATTATACTACAACTATTTTTGAGTAATATATTTTATTATTTCCCTGAGCTTTCTTTTATATGTGTTACATTCTATTAAGATCAAATGAATAAATTTTACTACACTATCGCTGAATTTTCAAAAGCTTACTTTTCTGAAAAAAATCTCACTGATAAATCGCTGCATATTTCATTAAAGTCAGAATGAGCTTGTTTGCTTTTCTTTACCTGAAATAGTCATTTCCATTTTTAATAATCACAAGGAGAAAAATTAATTCCAATCTCTATGGGAGTCAGATGCATTTTTTCCTGTTTTAACAATGGGGTACATGCATATATTGAGATAATTTATAAACAAAAATCAGAATGATCATTCAGAAAGCTCAAGACCTCAAAGGCTGACATTAAACATCACTGTTACTGTGAGATAGGGTCAGCAGTTCAAATAACATTCGTGCTACATATAGTATTTAAGGAAAACAGTAGAAGTGCTGGGGAAAACATTTTCTGTTCTCTTACCAGGTACTGGAGTAGACCTTTGCCAAATTTTACAGAGAGATGTCAGGGAGACCAGCTTAGACACCATGCTAGTTTAACAGACTATTTTATTTTATTTTATTTTTTAAAAGTAGTTTTAGATTACATAAATGTTACATAAAAACTATAAGGGATTCCCATATGCCCCCCTCCCTCCCCCTCCCACACTTTCCCACATCAGCAGTATCACTCATTAGTGTGGTACATTTGCTACAATTGATGAACACACGTTGAAGCACTGCTACTAACCATGGATTATAGTTTACATTATAGTTACCCTCTTGTCTTGCACAATTTTGTAGGTTATGACAAAATATCCAATGGCCTGTATCTGTCAGACTGTTTAAAACCTGGGATTTAGGTTCCATTTACTAAGGGCATTGCTTTCACTAGCTTCATATTAGGATCCAAGCTGAAGCCTCAGAAGGACCTCAGACAGGTGATCTTATAAGCCCTCTCTAACATTTTAAAAAGTATTCCTAAAATTGATTAATTTTTCTCACCATTGATTGTGCATTTTATAAGGTCATGAAACATGACTAATAAGTTTTGAATAGTCAAGCCAGCTTCTGTCAGTTTATTTTTTTTATCCTTAAATACATTCAATTGAGTTATTTTTTATCTTCAGGAATCCTCTACGATTTTCAAAACCTCCTTTTCTAAATCACAAAGCAGCAATAAGCCTACCTGATATTCTATTAAAACGGCCTCTGAGTGAGAAATCAGTATGCATGGATGGCTGCTGATGCATCAGATATTTTACACATCCTGCAATAGGAGCTGAGTCTTGTGGATATCAAGTAGCTTGCTGGATTCGCCAAGAAGTAGACCTGAGTCCCTGTCTCCAAGCTTCCTCCTGAGGTGATGAGGAAGAAAGCAGGAGTGGAGGCAGTGGGAATAGAGAGGTGGGGAGGCACTCATTTGAAACTTGGAAAAAAGAATTTCTCACTCTTACAAATGCCCAGAATGCTTTACCTGTAATTATTTAAACCCTCTTATCTCTCCAAACACTGATTTTAATCAAAATAAAAATGTATAAAGATGAAAGGAGATTAAGTGATTATGTAGGGCTGAGGAAGGAAGGCTAAAGGGTGTGAAGTCTTTCTTTTTGGAGTAATGAAATTGTTCTAAAATTTTTGAGATGATGAATGTACAACATTGTGATTATACTAAAAGCCCCTGGTGATACACTTTGGAAAGAATAGCCAGAAGTAGCAGGGGGCGGGGAGGGGGAGCATACAGGGATGGAGAAGTGAGGGATTTTCTTGTTTGTCTGTTTTATGTTTATTATTATTATTATTGAAATAATGAAAATGCTCTAATAACGATTGAAGTGATGACTGCACATCTATGTAATTATAGCAAATACCATTGATTGATTGTACACTCTGGATGAATTGTATGTTTATTAATATGTATTAATAAAATTGATTTGTTATTATAAATATATATATATATATATATATTCACACACATATATATATATCCGTGATTTTTGATACTTAGCCTCCAGGTAATTTTTTCAAGGATATTACATGCATTTATACATTTAATTTGTACAAAAAAGTTTTAAGGTTACTCCAATTATAAAACTCGATTTGCTAATGAAGAAGGAAAAAGAATAAGTACTGCCACTATCACACAGCTAGTAAGTAGCAGCTCCAGCATCTACTGCTGGTAGCTTGACGTGAGATCCAGCACTTGGCCCCATGCTGCCTTGCTGCCGGTGAGGTGCTACCACTAATTCTTGAAGAAACCAGTCACTAAACAAATGCTTTTGAATCTTTCAGTTTTACTTTATTAGACGGTAAGAAAATCTTCCAAAAAATGTTATCTGATACATTTCTATGCTTAGATTTTTCTAATTTTTTTCAACGTTGATAGCAATAAGGTTGTTCAGGGAAAATAGGACTTTTTAAAAAGATTCTAAAATTTGAGCTAGCCAACAGATCAACAATCATGTCCATTTTTATAAGTAACATACAGCTTACTTAAAAAACTTTCCATTTACCCATTTTTTTCCCTACTCCCTTTCATCGCATACTATCTGACTTTATTCCGTTTTATTTTCAAATCTCCAGGAATATTTCAAGTATTTTCTTGATCTCCCGTGATGTTCTGTATTTGTCCTGAGAATTCTCTGATGGATTATTGAAGTACAGGGAGGTCTGCTGACCAGCCTGAGATCACATTCTGAGCTGGCGAATGAATTATTTAGGATTACAGCCTGAGGAACTCTTAACTCTGCATTTCCTCTTCCCCCAATCATTACCTCAAAGAAATGGAAACAATCAGGAAAACTAGTAATTACTTCATTGCTCCTTTGACTGAGGAACTGAGTCATAGAATAGTCTTCAAAGATCACATTTTCATAACCAAAGGAACGACTAACAGCAAGGTGCTTTGAAAAGGAACAATTGAACTAAAGGTTCAAACTGGAAAACCAGAAATTGCTAATGGAACATGAATGTCCTGCCTTAGTACATCATTTTTTTAGGAGGTACCAGGAATTGAACCCAGGACTTCTTACATGGGAAGCCCATCTCAACCACTGAGCTACATCCACTCTCATTAGTACATCTTTGATTCTTTCCATCCTTCTCTTCTTTATGATCCTTTCCTCAAACGGGGTGTCCGCTTAGCAACAAGAAAATATTAATTTTTCCAAAATGTATGCTGTGGTGTGTTTCCTTTAATTTAAGGCACTCTAAATTCATTTGATGCAGTTTAAATATTTATGTTCATAAGCATGTAGGATGCTTTTCTTTAAATAAGCAATAACGACATTCAAAATATTTAGCAACACCCACAAAAGTGCCTCACACCAATCCTCTGGCAAAGAGTAAATAAAATGACTAAACCAACCACCCACACAATGGAACACATTGATCGGAAAGACTTGCATGCAAAAGATAATTAGAGAAAAAGTATAATTTCCAATTATCTGGATGATTACAACCATTCAGTATTTCATATTTTACAGGAGTATTTCCATCATTTACACATCATTAATTAATAGGTGGTATAGATTGACAACTATCTTATATTCATTCAATCACAAGCCATTAATGTCATTCCCAGGACCCTGATATTTCTCAGTTTAGCTTGCAACAGTCATTTTACAATGATAATTGTATACTTTTACTAAAACATGAGATTTAGACAAAGTCAAAGGTTCACTAACCATTGATATAAAAGTACAAACAAAATTTTTGAAGACTTTACTTTTGTAAAAGAAAATGAATAGGCATAATATTTCCATTTCTTGCAAGGAGGACACTATTTACAATAAATGTGAGATATTCTCTTATGAGCCTGCTTCATATCCCACATCGCAGCAATCTATTTTTCAGACTGTCATAAAGGATGTAAATCAGTTCTGTTAGTATCTTTGTCATTGTCTCTTCTTAAAATGAGTTTGAAGGATAGGAAGGGCAGATAAGAATTTTACCAAATATATTTGTTTAGAGGAAAATATAAAGTGAAACTAAAAATTTTACGCCTTCAAAAAGTTTCTTGGGGAGCAGATGTAGCTCAAGTGGTTGAGCACCTGTTTCCCATATATGAGGTCCTGGGTTCAATCCCAGTATCTCCTAAAGAAAAAGATTCCTGTTTAGCATTTTAATTCTTCTTAAGTAGTTTCTTTCTTTATTTCTTTCTTTCTTTCTTTCTTTCTTTCTTTCTTTCTTTCTTTCTTTCTTTCTTCTTTCTTTCTTTCTTTCTTTCTTTCTTTTGCCTTTCTTTCTTCCTTCATTGTTTTCTTTCTCTTTCCCCTTCCTTCTTTCCTTCCTTCCTTCCTTCCTTCCTTCCTTCCTTCCTTCCTTCCTTCCCTCCCTCCCTCCTTCCCTCCCTCCCTCCTTCCCTCCATCCCTCCCTTTCCTTCCTTCCATTTATTTTTCCCTTTCTTTTTTTCTTTGTTGGTTTACTTTAACTTGAACATATTGAAATCATAACTGAATTGGGAGAACCCCAAATTTCAAAAAGTTAACAGTTGTCTTAGAGAATAATAATAGATTACTGGTTTGGTAGTATTTCAGAAAAGTTTGTTCAAGCTAATTTTTTAAAGAGTTTGAAATGCAGCATTACTAGTACGTCACGAGATGTTGAAAATTGTAGAGATCTTTATATCTATTATTTTAAATGCATCTTGATGTTTTCTTCCATATCTAAATATCTCCCTTTTTTTCTTCTACCCCAAACAAAAAAGCAGGAAATAAAAATAAGACTTTCTTAATGTCGTGTGTAATTATTTTCATAACAAAGCTTTGAACTATGGTGATGAAGTAGTTGTGATGGTTAATTTCATGTGTCACCTTGGCTCCGTTACGGTATCCAGTTGTTTTGTCAAACAGGCACTAGCCAGATTGTTGCTGTGAGGGTATTCTGTGGATTCACAACATATCCCATAGAATCTTTGGATTAGCTGTGAACTGAAACCAGTAATTGTCAAGCAAGGAATTATACCAAAACTGGTCTATTGGATACTGATCGTATGGTAAAGTCATTCCCTGCTAAATGGAGAGCCAGAGTAAGTTTTACTATGTGTAAAAGTTAGTCACAGAACTGACAAGTGGTGGAAATGCAGTAGACTTATGGGATGTCCCAGTGAGAGAGACACATGCAGTATAGCCAGTGAGGTGATTTATTTAGTTCCTGACACTGTGATTGTATTTGAGGAAACATATTCTTTAAAAGTGCTTCATTTGATGATACATCAGTTGTGATATAGCACATCTTTCATTTGTCTCTGAAGAAATCAAAATGATATTTTCTTTCCTTTTGGGACATATGATGAAAAGGATTGATTTATTAAAGACTCTAGCAGGAACTACAGCTTATAGTTAGTTTTTAATCTAAATACATAGAGTCATTATTACATAACTTTAAAAAATGAGACATAATCTATAAAACAGATACCCAAATGTCATATGATTTATTACAGACCTGGTTCCTATTTTCAAAAGGGTATGTAAATCACCTACTTCTTTTGATACAGCTCATAAATTGTCTCATCTAGAATCTTTATTCAATGTAGAATGACTCTACGGTATTTCTAGTCTGTCCTCATGAACTTAACATATTGATAAAGCATCAGAAAAATATCTTCTCAGAGGGAAAATCCATCCATATATCTTGACCAGAAATTCAATTATTTTTTAGGATGACATATAACCAACTCAACTGACCATTCTTTTGGGGAGCTAAGCTATAAATTGGCATCCTTAGACAAAGTCCATTCTCTGTGAGTTCTCTATAATACACATACTTTTTTTTATGCATTACTTTAGGAGCAAATCAACAGAGAGAAATATAAAGTAATAATTTTCATGATTTTTCAGAACATTCTTTAATGTGTCAAAATGTTCTTTAATACATTAAACAGCTTTTTTCTATTCTAAGGCAAAAGTGGTTAATGCTCAAATTAACTAATGTCTCAAACTTACAGGTACAAATTATAAATGTAGTACTCTCTAATATATAATATTTAATTATGACTTTGAGCCAAAGGACAAATATCTAAGTTAGAGATTTAAAAGCCAAGGGTCAGTACACTAGTAATTTTTCATTTTCATAAATAACAAGGAAGTCTACAAATATTAGAGAAAAAGAGATATTAATTTTAAAACATTATTCTACTCATAATTTGATCAAGCAATATTAAAGCAAGAAAATAATGAGAAAACAAGATAGGGACAAGTAACTTAACATAAGCTCAACTAAGGAAACCTTAGATTGTATATTAAAACTTTAATAATGTGAATAGTCAAGGATGATTGATAGAATGTTTGTAATTAGCAAAAACTATGATCCTAAAAACAAAACAAATAAATAGGGTAATAATTTGTCTTTCAAAGCTCCTCTATCATCTTCAGTTTCTTCTCATAATATAAGGAATCATCAAATATAATCTTTGAATTGCTCAAAACTATGAATATATTCATATGGATAAACAATTTTAAAAGCTATTAAAAAAAAAAAAACTAAGCAAAGAACAGTCATTCATAAAGTTCCCAGGTGAATTCATAAATTTCCCAGGTAAACTTTGCACTCTGGCCAAGTTTAACACTTTTGTTTGGCTAATAAAATAGTGTCCTTTATAACTAATACAAGCAGAGCTTATTACAATTTAATTTTGTGATGTTATAACAAATTACTAATGGGTGGAACAGAGTAGTTATTTTGTAAAATTTCCTTAGTTTGCTAATATGTCTCTGTACTTTTAAGAATGCAAATTTATAATTTGTATAAAGGTAAACTTCCCAGTATATGAAAAACAAAATATCATAGAATAATATGTTTAGGAAATAAGTATAATCGACCATATTCTTTCACAAATATTGATTGAGCTCCTATTTTGTGCTAGACATTCTGAGTGTAGCAGTAAAGAAGGCAGAAGTGGTTTCTGATCACAAAGAACAGTTTGCTATCGGTGAAAGTTATAAAATTCACGGCTTGTTTACTTCAATAACAGATTTCTGGCAGTTAGCACTGTTTTGTTTCACACTGTTAAACCTAATTGTTTTTCTTTTCCTGCTTACAGGTGACACCAAGTACAATAGATACGTTGTATTCTCACAAAAACTAAAACAAACAAGAAAACTAAGTGTTCAAAACAATTTTCATTGACACTTTTCCTGTGACTTAGTATTATTGATGCAGTACAAACACAAACTTTTGGACTAATTGTTTCATTTCCCAAATTATCTTCCTCACGGGATGCATATGTTACAAGTCCATTTATCCCACTTCCCTCCATGTCTGCTATTTACATACATCATTTAAGCAAATGTAGATTAGAAATTGACAAATGGGAAGGCATCAATCTGTTCACACTTGTAGGCTATTTCTGTATGAAAAAAAAATTGGCAAATATTTGACTAATTTGATTGAGGAACATAGGGAATTTGAATAATTTCATTTATCATTTTATCCTAACCTGAATGTTCTAGAATGATTGCTTGCATTTGATTAAATTAATACTACAATCTCATCATATTTTCTTCTGTGTTAACATAAAACTTATTTGAAATTATTCACAGTATTTAGTTAAATGCTGTAAAACCTCTTTGTAAGACATGATGCATAAACCTAAGATACTACAGATTTTTTACACTTCTTCTATTAGCTTTTGCTTTTATATTAAAACATTTACTAACCCATTCTATTAAAATATATCTATGAAAAATGCACATTCATGTAGCGTTGGATATGAGGATATTCAAGATACAGCATCTAAAGACATTGTAGCATAAGATCTACCTCCACAGCAAGGATAACAATGTTCCCAGATGAACTTGCATGTATTGAGTAGGCTTAATATATGAGTTCCTCAAATAGATACAGTCTTTGGGGAAACAAGAACATACATGAAACACACAGGTGATCGCCACATATTTTTAGCTCTAACTGACAGTGGGTATGATCAAATAATTCTAACTAGATACAGTTTTCATACCTTCTGTCACTTTGCCGTATATTTAATTTAATTATTATACCAAATGAAATAATTGTAAAGCCTTTCTTCATTTTTCAGAGAAAGAGGCTAGAGTTAGATCAGGGAGTAGTAAATCAGAGAGCTGGCATCAAGGGGAAATGAGCATTGTTTACCACTTGAGCACGATCATTACTCCAAAATTTTACCCAGACTGATCATCTTTGGCACATGCAATATCTACGAGACTACAAAGCAGTATTGCAAATCTGGTGAACTGTATCTTTCCACTTTCTAAACCACGTAGTTGCTTCAAGAAAATCAAACACCCAATCTGGTCTTTCATTTCCTTTTTAGACAGTAAGTACAACAAATAAGGTTATGTCTCACTTCATTTCAATTCCACGACGTGACTTTGAAACTCACAGTGGCGATGTCTTTGTACCACTGTGTGGCTGAATTCATAGATGTGATCCCGGAAGCAGGGGCCGCTGGTGGGCAAGTTACAGCCCAGGTTTGGGTGTGCTTTGTGTAACCATCACAATCTTTTAGAAACTGGGAAATTTCATGGCACATTCCTAATTCCTGACTTCTCTAGAAAATCAGCTCTGTCAACCTAGATCCATAGCCTTACATGGCAACAAGCGGCTCTGTGGGATTCATATCTGCCTCAGTCTCACCATCCCTACTGTAAATCCAGCCCACTTCACTTATCCAAGTTATCAGGAGGTGTTTGTGCCAGAGACTCTCGCAATGAAGTCTCTACGTTTTCTGGCTTGGCTCATTTACCCATGGTCCAGTAGCTAGCACTATTGGAAGTAAATACTTCACTACACATTTAATTGATATTTCCCACTGACCTCCCCATCAATTTTACGTTAACCAGATTCATGAAACATGAGACATTGAAAGGAATGTTAGATTAAAAGGTATGAGATTGAAATCTCCTATTACCAGTGAGGAAACCTGAAACACAGCTAGAGGCTGAGGTAGGATTTACACCCCGGCGGTTTATCCCCAGAGCCTGAAACCTTAACATAGATATCTTCTATATGCCTAAGGTTTAGTCCCCTGCAGAGCGCGACCCATGTGGAGAATTCCTTGAACAAAATTGTAATGTAGACTTCTTTGGAATCTTAAATTGTAAATAATAAACCCCTTCTAAATCCCTTCAATTCCAAGATCTTAAACTGAATGCTAATTATCAGTTATAATCCCATAATAATCCATTTCAGTAGATACTAAATATTTATTTTCAGTTTTCAAAAAAATGTGTATAGGGCTAAAGTGGCAATTACCTGGAGATGACAAGCCTACCTAAAATAAATATATGACATATATGAAAATAAAATGCGATATTTCCCTACCTCTTTAATCCTGAATCTACTCCTCTCCAAATCATGTATTTCTTACACTGTTTGGGATGATCTATTGGGAAGAGTATTAAAGGATAATTTCCTGGAGCAGATGTGGCTCAAGCAGTTGAGCACCTGCCTTCTACCTGGGAGATCACGGGTTCCATTCCCGGTGCCTCCTAAAGAAAAACAAGCAAACAATGAGCAGACAATGAGCAAAAACAAAACAAGCCAACAGTGAGCAAACAGATGAGAGAGACAACTCAAGGGAACCGATGTGGCAGGTCCTGGGTTCAATCCCCAGTCCCAGTACCTAAAAAAAAAAAAAAAAGATAATTTGGCAAAAACAAAGAACTAAAATGAGCTTGATTCTTATAAGCAGAGTTTCCTTTATTATACAGCATGATTGTTAAATGGTTTAAAACTTTCATCTGTTTTTATTTCAATTTATCACTAGGTTTGTGATAAGCATGAGAGTTTTAGTTTAGTTTTTAATTTCATTTCTGATACATTATATACAATTCAGATGTGATGCTAACAGATGGAAATCATTTCAATAATGTGCAGCTGTGATTCTTAAAGAAAAATTCAAATTCCAAAATGAATTATTACAAATGTAAATTTATTGTAAAAATCCAAACCACACACAATTATACATAATATAATGCCTCTGCCAAAACTAATTCAAGCATAAACACAAACACACATGGACAAGTCCCATTTCTCAAAGATAATCACTATTAACAATTTGTATAATTCCTTTTATATTTCCCTCTATAGATATATAATCATATATAGTAAATATGCATTTATTGCTTTAAGTATAAGTGAGGTCATGCTATGCAGCCTATGAAACAAGTTTTTTGCTAAATGATATGTCATGGCCTACTTTCCATATAAGAATATGTAGATCTATTTCATTTGTAATGGTTACATAGGATTTAATTGCATGCCTAAAACTTAATTAATAAAAATTCTCCGACAGAATGTGGGTTATTTTTTTCCTATTATAAAATGTTAAGTGGATGTTTTGCATAGACATCTATTCATGTTTGTATGTGATAAAATGAGGATGGAATTTTAGAAGTAAAATGACTGGATCAGACTTTCTTTGGTAAATAAATAAAATTGCTTAAAAACTAATAGATATTACCAAAATGATCTGAAAATATTGTATTACTTTATAATCTTGCCATCTTGGTATTGATAACAGAAGATGTTTATTTCTGCACACTGTTGTGGATACTGTCAACTAGTATTTTATGACTAGTATGTTACTAGTCACATAAAACCTTTGAGCTTTTACTTAAACAATTACTTTTTTCCACTTGCATTTTTTACCAGAGAGATTTTAGTATATTTTTCTTTCTCACCATAAGACATCTTATTAAAACAGCCAAATCTGAGCATCAATACTAAATATAAAATTTTAATAAATAGATAAATGCTAGTTAATAGAGAAAACTACCACTGTCTAATTCCACCATTCTGACCTAATCATTGATTATTTTAACTCATTTGGTAAGTCATTCCCTACCACCTTAGACATGATAGTTTAGGTGTCTTTTGACACTTAGCTTTACAATAACTTTCTTAACGTATGTAAAGCTTCAAGTGATGTCAAAGGCCTGGAGAGGTTTTCCTGTGTCCTCTTACTTGATCATATAAATGCTTTAGGGGTCATAAAAAGAAAAGACCAGGATTTTCAAACCTTTTGTATCCCCATTGGCCCAGCACAGCTTAGCACATACAACAGGCAAATATTCAATATGTATGAAGGGGGCACCATAATATTCACCCATTAACTGGTTCTGAATACCTTGTTGGAAAAACAGTAAGAGTGTCAGATGATGATCGCCCTGGGACTTTGTTCAATTTATTCAAAGTGTATACCAATGCTTAAAATGGATATAGGGTGATTTTGTGTGATGTAAAGAAATTGCATGAATTCATGTAGGAGATGGAATTTTCATTTAAGTATGTTTTTTGGTAGACTGTAAATTATAGGGTAATATGTTATGGATATTAACTCCTGGCTATGAGGACAGAAGGATAGCAAAGAAGTTATATAAAGCTGCTAATTGATCTTAAAAGTCATCAGTGGTTTTACACATCAGAATAACCAATTTATTTTGTAAAGAACCCATTAATTTTGTGAAAAAGTTAGGCCAATTTAGTAAATTGTCACAAGTAATTCATTCTGCTAAAGTACTTGAAAACAATTTCTGATGTCTCTCCTACTATTGTCAATAACTGATAACTAATAGTCTTTGAAACAAAGATTCAAAGCATTGCTGTTTTACATTTTGAGAGATATTACAGATTGCCTCTGACTGAATTTTAAAAATAAATCTTGTTAAACATATAACCCAACATGTCCACTCCACACCTAAGAGAGAAAACATATGGTCACACAGAAACCTGTACATGAGTCTTCAACGTGGCATCACTCATGATAGTCAAAAAGTGGAAACAATGCAAGAGCCCGTCAATGCATGAATGGATAAACAGAACGTGACATGTCTATATATGGAATATTATTTGGCCATTAAAAGGAATAAAAAACTGTTACATACTACAGAATGGTGAACTCAAAAACATTATGCTACACAAATGCCAGTTACAAATTTAATTTTAAGTTTTCTAATAACCTCATTGGAAATTAAAAATTAAAGGGAAAATTAATTTTATAACATGAATGGTATATATTTAAAAATATATGTATCTAAAATATTATCATTGCCAAATGAAATTCATTTTTAAAAGTAGAAATGGAGTATTATATATCCCGCATAAAAGGTAGAATGAAGCTTTAAAAAGCATATGCATAGAAAAAGCTATATAAAAATATGCTAACATTTACCTAAGTAAAGGGAAAATGTAAATGTATGCATGTATGAATTTTTCATTAAACAAACAATGAAAAGATAAATAACTTTTTAAAATATTTAGCCTAAGGGAGAGGCAAATAATACCATAGATAAGACAAGGTTTGAAACTAGACATATTTGACTATATTTTGTTTTATGGATTTGATTTAAAACGACATAAAAATTTCACATAATTATTAAAAATTTTAAAAATCAATCCCTAAAAAATAAAATGAAATTAAACAAAGAAAATGAAATATGTATTAAGTTGATGGCAGAATGATGAAAAATGACTTTAAAACACAGTAATTTGACTAGACATTGCCAAAGGGTTATGTCTTAAATATAAAAAGGTCTGCAAAAATATATAACCGCTTTTAGTAAACAGTTATGGTAAATGGATACAGTATTGTCATTTTGAAACTTTTATATATATATTATGGGATAAAGTAAATAAGTAATGATGTGATCTGCTAAGGCTATCATTTCAAGTATCATTGAGAGCCAGAATTCTCCATTTGGAAGAAAGGCAAAATAGAAAAGTTTAAGTAAAAATTCTGTGGTCTTCATTTTGAATTGATAGTGTCAATATAAACTACTGACATGGTTTAACTTAAAATTATTTTTCCTACCTCCCTCCACTGAAAAAGTATAGATTCAATGACCAACCCAATCAAAACGAGCCCTGTTAAAACCCAGACTTAATATCAAGTTCTAAAGATCTGTTTCCTAAAAGGAACTAAGGGCTCCTTGAAAAAATGGCTGATTCCAGGTCTCAGTCAGGAAATGTTCAAGAAAAGCCTAAAATGTCTTTCATGTCAGTTGTCAAGAAAACTATCAAAGACTAAAAGGGGTCAATATAAAGGAGCCATCTTGAAGAGGCTCCTGTTGTTGTTTAGGGGAAATTTGAGCATCAATAGATTGACAAATGAAATGCATTGAAAAGCATGTTTACAAGCAAGTCTATAGTGCAACTAAAGCAAGACTAAACTAAACTAAATTCTTTACTCACCCTGAATGATAAAGAACTGATTCATTCTTTTGAATCGCTTGTAAATAAAGGGAAACAATCCAATATTTATCCAGCCTTTCCTTTATGTACCACTGAATAACCAAATAGTAGCTAAGAGGAAGTTTCCTTTTTTTGGAAGTATTTCAATTAATAAATGAAGAAGGAATACTGGAATGAAAATAACCCCATTGTACAACACTAATATACTGAAGTATCTTAGCATTGCACATAAATGGTTGCTAATAGAGAATAAGAAACAGCAAGATATCATGGGCCTCTTGATGGAAAAATGCATCACCACGTATGAACTCTACAGGGTCATCACATTTAAATGTGATCACCTCTCTAGATTAGTGGACAGAGAAACATGTTAAATAAATAACAGCGATACAATCAATAATGTCCAGTCTGTGGGAAACTCTGTAGGACAAACTCCTGGTTCCTTCAACAATAAATTGCTTGCAAAAAGAGAAAAATGGAGAATATCTCATAGCTTTAAAGAAACTTAAGAGACATATTGAACTGTCACAAAATGTTGTTATTATTTGAATCATTATTGAAGGAAATGTGGAAAGATTATGATATTCATGAGATATTAGAAATTTGAACACTGACCTCATATTTACTAATAAGTAATTATTCCTAATTTTCAGGTAGATTAACTGCATAATAGTTGTGTGAAAGAAGAATTTTTATCTTTAAGGGTTGCATATGGAAATATTTATTGATGGAATGATGGAATGATGTAGTCTAAGATTTACTTCATAATATAGATAAGGGGAAGTGGTTCAAGGAATAGGAAGACAAGATTTGCCATGAATAGATCATTGTTGAAGCTGGATGAAGGGCACATGTGAGTTCATTATTCTGTCTACTTTTGTAAATGTCTGGCATTTTCCATAATGAAAGATAAAAATAAATAAAATAATTTCCATTTTAAAATAATTTAAAATAATTTTTCATTTTCATTTGATAAGGTAAGCAAGTTTAATTATTACAAATTAAGAGTTAGCTAAGTTATGTCTTTTATTTATTTATTTTTTTTTTATTGTGGGTAAAAATCAAAATTTTCACAATACATACCAATATTTGTAAAATGATATATAAATATATATGCATATATGTGCATTTGATTACAAAAATGTTATTTATATATATATATAAATATATTGTTATATATATATATATATTTTAAGAGGTGCTTAGATCACCTAAAATATTACACAGAACCTACCGGGATTCCCATGTTCCTCACCTCCCACACCTCCCACCACATCCCACACAAACATCTCCCACAAGTGTGGCCCATCACCCTCAATGGACTTACACATTCTGGGGCCTTGCCATCAACCATAGACCACAGTTCACATCATAGACCACACTCTCTCCCACACAGTTCTGAGTGGTGTGTGCTGATTTAAAATGGCCTACATCCATTGCCACAACGGCACTCAGGACAAACTCCAAGTCCCGAAAAAGCCCCTGCATTTCAACTGCACATCCCCTCCCTGCCCCGAAAGGGTCCAGTGGCCACCGGCTCCACCTCACTGTTATAATTTCTTCCATTGCTAGAATCACCATATGTGTACAACAGAATACTATCAAGTCCACTCTAGTCCATAGTTCTTCCCCCAATCCTGAGGGGACTGGGATGGTGATGTCCACTCCACCTCCAAGTGAGAGAGGGCTTATATCCCATGGATATGGTGGGTGAGATGATCCTGCCTGCAGATGCAGGCCCTCTCCATTCCCTGGGATGGCCGTTGCCCATCGTTGTCTCCTCGCCTGGTGACTTGGATGAGTCCATTGAGCTGTAGGGTAGGAGTTGCAGCTCCACCGAGATTCCACGCACACCTGGCACATAGGTAGGTGGGAGGTTCCAGTCTCTGGAAGTATACCTAAAAACTCCAGCATCACATATAGGTTTGAATAGAAGGGAATGATGAACCATGTGCAGGGAGGACTTATTTGAGTCTAATTCTGTCTTTCTCAGGAGCACAGATTCCAAAATAGAGCCCACTGATAAGGCGTCAGTCTCTGGGGCTATACCCCTTATATAGGACCTGGGTGTCTCCAGGGCCCTCAGGAACCCCTCTGTGTGGGGTGATAGGCACTTTGATGTTCTATGAGCTCCTACTGAGGTGTGCGTAAGCGTTACCTCTGGGATGACCTCCCGACTCTCTTAGCCACTTGAACTCATTTGTCTTTACCTTTTCCCCATTTTATTCACAGTCTTTTTCCAGTTGTGTTGCCAGTTGGCACTTGGTATTAATCCCTTATTGCCAGAGAGGCTCATCCCCGGGAGTCATGTCCCACGTTGAGGGGAAGGTAATGCATTCATATGCTGAGTTTGTCTTAGAGAGAGGCCACATTTGAGCACCAAGGAGGCTCTCAAGTGGCAACCCTTAGGCACCCCGTAACAGTAAGCTAAGTTTCAGTTGCAAGAGCAAAGACTCATAAGGGTAGTCATCAATAAAAAGAACTCATCAGTGGGCCATCCTCTTTTGATGGACACTGTCCCTGCACTCAGAGGACTGTTGCTGCTCCCTTGGAGAATGTGGCAGAGCTCTCCAGGCTAGGAATTCAGATTCCCTCATTTATTGTGTGATTGTCCACCCACCGTGACCATGCCCCATCCTTTGATCTTTTGAACAATTTTGTAAATCTTTCATGTATATTCGGATGAACTTACTCCCATGAATCCCCCCTCCCAGACACCCCCAACCACTAATCCCCTGCAGTACCCATTTTAACCCTTCTGTGATCTAAATCTTCCATGAACATGTAGTCCGTAAAATAATCAAATACACTTAATAGGAAAAAGAAACAACAATGATAAGCTTACATGCAAGAGACAAACATAAGGAAACTCAGGAAAAAACAAACAAACAATCAAACAAAAACAAAACAAAATAAAATTAGTGGATTGGGACATTCAAAAATATTGGGAAAAAGCAAAAGAAATGCCTTTTTAAATATATATATATTCTTTTTTTCCTTTTATCACTGTGTAATCGGATGTCTGGTATGCCGTGACACATTCCCCCTCTCAATCCCCATTGTCTCCTAAATTTTCATTTAATTTTCAAAGAAGTTTTAGGTCACAGCAAAGTCAAACACGGAGTACCAGAGACTACCAGATACCAAACCACCCCCCCTTCCCCACCCCATATTAAACCCCCTCCCCGTTTTTTTTTGGATGTTAGCATTGTTACAACTGTTATACAGATAGCAAAATATAGCAACTAAACATTGTCAATGATTTACAGTATAGTTTACAATTTAGACGATACAGTTTAATAAGTTTTGATGATATTTACCATGTCCTGTGTCCATTACAGTAAGGTAATGAAAAACCTTTCCCATGACCGCTAAAACCCCATTAGATCTTTTTTTTTTTTTCTTTTTTAAGGATTTATTTATTTATTTACTTTTATCCATTTTTACACCCCTTCCCCCTCCCCCCCGTTTTTGCTGTTTCTGTGTCCATTCGCTGGGCAACTCTGTGTCCATTTTCTGCCCTCTCTTCTCATCCTTCTCCTGTCTTCACTGGGATTCAATCCTTGGAATCTCTGATGTAGGAGAGAGGCATCCTGCCCGCGCAACCTTAGTTGCTGGTTTTTCGGTACGTCTCATCTTGCCTCTCCCTTGGGTCACTCTCCTATTATGTCATCATCTTGCTGTGTGGCTCGTGGGAACTGGTGGTGCGCCCGCGCACAGGGCCTGGCGGCCCACGCACCTTCTATATATTTTTAAAATTTTTACCAGGAGGTCCCAGGGATCGAACCCAGGTCCCTCCATATGGGAGATGGACGCCAACCAGATATAGCCCCCTGCTATATCTCTTAAGGTTGACCAGAGATACCTAGAGTTACAGTCTTTTCCCATACAGGATGGACATATAATAAATCAGGCTTAGTTTATCACCAGCATTCTAAAAACCAGACGTAGGGAGGAAAACGAGGTCTGGGGACAGATGCATGGTTTCTAATATAGCGAATGTTTAGCCCACCGTGATTATCACAGAATCAGGACAGTGAGAATATTCGCATCCCATTAGATCTTAACTGTTCCTTCCTCCCCACCCCCCTGGGGCATATGACACTCCCCTGTCTTGACTCATGGAAGGTCAAGATTCATAGTTACATGCCCTGGGTATTTGAACCTGCCCTTCCTAATCTACCCACCTGTCAACGCTGTACCATCAAGCCCAGTAATATCACTACCCATCTGTCCTATCCTTCAATATGCAGCTATACTCTATCCCTTTACCACAGGTTATGTCCATATGGGTGATGGCTCAAAGCCTGCTCTTCTCTTTCTCTCCCTTGTTAACCTATCTTTCAGACTATGGTTCTCAGAGAGTGTTCACTTTCCTCAGTTCAAATCAGTGAGTCATATACTGTTCATCCTTCAGTGCCTGGCATGCTTCACTCAACATAAGGTCTTCAAGATTCATCCACGTTATTCTATGTGTTAGCACTTTGTTCCTTCTTACAGCTGAGTAATATTCCATTGTATGTATGTACCACATTTTGCTTATCCATTCATCTGTTGATGGGCACCAGGGCTGATTCCAACATTTAGCAATGGTGAACAATGCCGCTATGAACATTGGTGTGCACAAAGCTGTTTGTGTCTTTGCTTTCAGTTCTTCTGGGTATATACCCAGCAGTGGAATTGCTGGATCATACGGAAGATCTATTGTTAGTTTTCTGAGGAACTGCCAAACTTTCCTCTACAGTGGCTGGACCATTCACAATCCCACCAGCAGTGGATGAGGGTTCCTATTCCTCCACATCCTCTCCAACATTTAGTGTCTCTTGTTTTTTTAATAGCTGCCATTCTGATGGGTGTAAGATGGTATCTCATTGTAGTTTTGATTTGCATTTCCCTGATAGCAAGCGATGTTGAGCATTTTTTCATGTGCTTTTTAGCCATTTGTATTTCTTCCTTGGAGAAGTGTCTTTTCAGGTCAGTTGCCCATTTTTTAAATGGGTTGTTTGTCCTTTTATTTTCAAGGTGTAGGATTTATTTATATATGAAGGATATTAGGCTCCTATCAGATATATGGTTGCCAAATATTTCCTCCCATTGTGTAGGCTTCCTTTTTATTTTCTTAATAACTTCCTTTGAGGTGCAGAAGTTTTAAATTTTGATGAGATCCCATTTATCTATTTTTTCTCTTGCTGCTCATGCTTTGGCTGTGAAGTTCATGAAACCATTTCCTATTACAAGGTCCTGTAGATGCTTCCCTACATTATCTTCCAAGGTCTTTATGGTTTTGGCTCTTATATTTAGATCTTTGATCCATCTTGTGTTGATTTTTGTATAGGTTGTGAGAAGGTAATCTTCTCTCACTCTTTTGGATATGGATATCCAGTTCTCCAAGCACCACTTGTTAAAGAGGCCATTCTCTCCCAACTGAATGGGCTTCATGGCCTTGTAAAATATCAGATAACTTATATGCGAGGATCTATATCAGAACTCTCTATTCAGTTCCATTGGTCAGTAAGTCTAAACTTGTGCCAATACCATGCAGTTTTAATCACTGTAGCTTTGTAGTATGTTTTAAAGTCAGGTAGTGTGATACCTCCAACTTCATTCTTCTTTTTCAGTATGTCTTTGGTAATTCGGGGCCTCTTACCTTTTCAAATATATTTTGTGGTTAGTTTTTCCAGTTCCTTAAAACATACAGTATTGACTTTTATTGGGATTGCATTAAATCTGTATTAGTTTGGGTAGGATAGAATTCTTGATGATGTTTAGTCTTCCTATCCATGAACAGGGAATATTTTTCCATTTATTTAAGTCTTCTTTGATTTCCTTTAACAGTGTTGTGTAGTTTTCTGTATATAAGTCCTTTACATCTTTAGTTAAATTTATTCCTAGGTATTTGATTCTTTTTGTTACTATTGTAAATGGTATTTTTTTCCTGATTTCCTCCTCAGTTCGTCATTATTGGTGTATAGAAATGCTACTGATTTTTGAGCATTGCTCTTATAGCCTGCAACATAACCGAACTCCTTTATAAGTTCTAGAAGCCTTGTTGTGGATTTCTCAGGGCTTTCTATGTATAGGATCATGTCATCTGCAAATAATGAAATTTTTACTTCTTCTTTTCCAATCTGGATGCCTTTTATGTCCTTTTCTTGTCTCAGTACTCACGCAAGTACTTCTAAGACAATATTAAATAGGAGTGGTGATAGTGGGCATCCTTGTCTATTTCCTGATCTCGGAGGGAAGGTTTTAAAGATTTCACCATTGAAAATGATGTTAGCTTTGGGTTTTTCATATATACCCTTCATCATATTAAGAAAGTTCCCATCTATCCCTATCTTTTTTAGTGTTTTTATGAGGAAAGAGTGCTGTATTTTGCTGAATGCTTTTTCTGCATCTATAGAGATGATCATGTGATTTTTTTCTTTCAATCTGTTTATGTAGTGTATTACACTGATAGATTTTCTTATATTGAACCACCCTTGCATACCGTGGATGAAACCCACTTGGTCATGGTGTATAATCATTTTGATATGTTGTTGAATGCTATTAGCAAGTATTTTGTTGACGATTTTAGCACCTAGGTTCATTAGAGAAATTGGTCTGTAATTTTCCTTTCTTGTGGTATCTTTATTTGGTTTTGGTATTAGGGTAATATTGACATCATAGAATGAGTTAGGCAATATTCCTTCTACTTCTATTTTTTGAAAGAAGCTAAGTAGAATTGGTGTTAGCTCTTTCCGGAATGTTTGGTAGAATTCAGCTGTGAAGCCATCTGGTCCTGGGCTCTTATTAGTTGGGAGGTTTTTGATGACTGAGTCTACCTCTTTACTTGTAATTAGACTGTTAAGTTCATCTATTTCTTCTTTCATCAATGTAGGCTGTTTGTGGGTTTCTAGAAACTTGCCCATTTCCTCCATATTATCATTCTTGTTGGCATATAATTTTTCAAAGTATCCTCTTATGATACTCTTTATTTCTGTGGGGTCAGTAGTGATATCCCCTTGCTCATTCCTTATTTTATGTATTTGCATCTGTTCTCTTTTTTTTTTATTTTTTTGTTTTGTTTTGTTAGTCTGGCTAAGGGTTTGTCAATTTTATTGATATTCTCGAAGAACCGGCTTTTGGTTTGTTTATTGTTTCCAGTGCTTTTTTATTCTCTATTTCATTTAGTTGTGCTCTAATCTTGGTTATTTACTTCTTTCTACTTCCTTTAGGTTTAGTTTGTTGTTGTTTTTTCAATTCCTCCAAGTATGCAGTTAGGTCTTCAATTTTAGCTCTTTCTTCTTTTTTTATATATGAATTTATGGCTATGATCTTTCCTCTCAGGACTGCTTTCGCTGCATCCCATAGGTTTTGATATGTTGTGTTGTTGTTTTCATTAGTTTCAAGGTAGTTACTGATTTCTTTTGAAATTTCCTCTTTGACCCACTGTTTGTTTAAGAATGTGTTATTTAACTTCCATATCCTTGTGCCTAACCTGTTTCTCTGGCCCTTCATGATTTCCAATTTCATTCCGTTGTGGTCAGAGAAATTACTTTGTATAATCTCAATCTTTCTGAATTCATTGAGTGTTGTTTTGTGGCCTAGCATGTGGTCTATTTTGGAGTATGTTCCATGTGAACTCGAGAAGAATGTAAATCCCGCTGTACTTGGGTGTACTGTTCTGTATATGTCTATTAAGTCCAAGTCTTCTAATGTATTGTTGAGTGCCTTAGTTTCTTTATTGATTCTCTGTCTAGATGTTCTGTCTAATGATGACAGTGGTGTATTGAAGTCCCCTGCTATAATTGTAGAGGCATTCATTTCTCCTCTTTGTTTTTCCAGAGTTTGCCACATGTATTTTGAGGCACCCCAATTAGGTGCGTAAATGTTGATGATTGTTCTCTCTTCTTGAGAGATTACTTGTTTTACTAACATGTAGTGTCCATCTTTGTCTCTTACAACAGTTTTGCATTTAAAGTCTATTTTGTCTGATATTAGAATAGCTACTCCTGCCCTTTTTTGGCTATTGTTAGCTTGTAAAATTGTTTTCCAGCCATTCACTTTCAGCCTCCTTGAATCCCTGGGTCAAAGGTGTGTTTCTTATAGACAGCATATA
The DNA here is from genome assembly GCA_026826555.1 of Tolypeutes matacus. Taxonomy (NCBI): domain Eukaryota; kingdom Metazoa; phylum Chordata; class Mammalia; order Cingulata; family Chlamyphoridae; genus Tolypeutes; species Tolypeutes matacus. Next base: position 8,799,360 of record JAKSZT010054341.1, on the reverse strand, counting down.
GATGGATCATATTCTCTTATCCATTCTGCCATTCTGTGTCTTTTGATTGGTGAATTTATCCATTAACATTCAATGTTATTACTTATAACGAATTTCTTACTTCAGCCATTTTTTCTTTGGGTTAATGTATGTCATATGTTGTTTTGTTTCTCTTTTTGTCTTTTCAGTTGATTTTAAACTCTCCTCCAACTCTCTTTCTCTTGTTTTTTCCTTTCAACTTGTAGAGATTCCTTTAGTATTTCTTGAAGTGCTGGTTTCTTCTTGACATACTCTCTTAATTGCTGTTTATCTGTGAATATTTTGAACTCTCCATCATTTTTGAATGCTAGTTTTGCTGGACATAGAATTTGTGGCTGGCAGTTTTTTTCTTTTAGTATTTTGACTATGTCATACCACTGTCTTCTTGCCTCCATGGTTTCAGCTGAGAAATCAGCACTTAATCTTATTGTGCTTCCCTTGTATGAGATGGTTCTCTTTTCTCTTGCTGCCTTGAGTATTTTCTCTTTGTCTTGAGCATTGGACATTTTGACAAGTATATGTCTTGGAGTTGGCTTGTTGTGATTTAAACTATTTGGGGTGCGCTGTGCTTCCTGGATCTGCACATCCATCTCTCTCAATAGAGTTGGGAAGTTTTCAGCCATTGTTTCCTTCAACACTCCTTCTGTTCCCTTCCCCTTTTCTTTTCCTTCTGGGATGCACATAATGCGTATGTTTGTGCGTTTTGTATTATCGGTTAATTCCCTGAGTCCATGCTGGATTTTTTTCTCTCTTTTTGTCTATCTATTCTAGTACCTCTTTGATTTCAGCTCTATTGTGTTCCATATCACTTATTCTTTCCTCTGCCTGTTCAAATCTGCTGTTATGTGAATCCAGCGCCTTTTTGATTTCTTGGATTGTGCCATTTTTCACCATCATATCCATTACCTTTTTAGGCATGTTTGCAATTACTTCAGTATGTTCTCCCAGTGTCTTCTTTATATTCTTAATCTCTTCCATCACTTCTTTAAGTTGGTCCATGATATTTGTTTGGATAGCTTTGATTATTTGTTTGATGTTCTGCATCGCTTCCTGGTTTTTATTTTGTTCATTGGACTGGTCCATGTTTTCCTCTTTCTCAGAGTCATTTGCATTTTTTTGGTGCCCTCTGGTCATCATATTATCTTGATGGGTTTGTTCAGTGGATTAGCTTTTCTCTATGCTCTAGAGTTTTATTTAGCTGTTGGTTCTGCGTGTGAGTTAAGTTTTCTCTTTGGCACTTTTTCTTCTTATTTTATTTCCTTGTTTCTTTCTATGCTCCCTTGAAGGCAAAAGATTAGGGCCAGAGGGATCAAAAGATGTAAGGAAGGTAGAAGGATAATAGTAATATTGATAAAAGTTAGAAGAGAGGCCAAATGAGACTTAATGAGATGAATATTTAACTTGTGTAGGCAGTGTAGAGTAATAGGAATAAAAGTGGAGTTCCTAGAAAGGACTGGGAAAACAAATGGAGGAATACATATATAGCGATTTAGAAGGCTAGAATTATGAGGAGGGAGAGAAATAGTAAAGAAAGGGCTGAAAGGAAAAAGTTAATACTAATAAAAAAAAGAAGGAAACAAAATAGATGGAATAGAAATTGACACCCTTAAGTTGTGGGCCTATTAAAAAATGTTGTATCTAAGAGCCACAACAGAAAGCAGAAGGCAGAAAGATGAAGGAAGGATAAGCGATAGTTTGGAATACAAAATCAATATAGACAGTGAGTGGGAAATTACTGAAGAAGAAGCACAGCAAAGAAGTGACAAGCTAGTGGCACCTAATTTAAAAAAATGAAAGAAAAATGAAAGGGGGGAGGAAAGAGGAAAGAAAAGCAAGAGACCAGAAATAAACAGAGAAAAACCAAAGATCCACACAGGTAAGCAGTCAAACAGAGCTAAGGAGGGTCAATGATTCCCCTAGGGTCCACGTGGATCCTCTCTGCCTGCTTGTGTTTATCAGTCAATTTCCCCACAGGGTTCTATATGCAGGTCCTGAAACAGCTTTTAGCTATTAAACTAAATTAAAAAGGATTTATTTTTCATTTATTGAAGTGACCTTCTCACTTTTTATTTTTATTTATTTATTTAATAATTTTTGGCAAAATACAGGACCCAAAATAATTCCTCCTCTAGACCAACCCCCTTATGGAAGGGACCCTAGCTGGGCTTGTGGAAAATAATCAAGCACGTCCCACTTCATGGACTCCCCAGGGTAGCTGTAGCTCTGATGTTAGTCAGTGCAGAGTGCTAAAGACGGCTGACTCCACCCCTTCTGGAGCCGAGGACCAGCGTCACTGGGTTGCTATGTAAATCAGTTTGACTGCAGATTCGCCTCTCCTCTCAGCCTGATGTTGCTTCAGGTTGGCTTATCTACTCCCCAAAGCTATGGGGCAGTCCAGGCAGTCAGATCGATGGCAAAAAATAGAAATAAAAAATTCCCTTCCCTGTCCTCCAACAGAACCCTCCCTCTTTTGGAGAGTGCCCCCTCTTCCTTGCTCCGCGGCAGCCCGGGGCTTATCCCTGGGCAGTTAGGCAAATCAACTCCCTCCCCCAAACAAAATCACCCCTCCCGTCCACTGGGTGCCGATTAGCTCGGCTGTTCTGTTCACCCAAGGTCCAAGGGGCTCCAGGCAGCCAGATCCCCAGAAAATAAAACTTTCTCTCCCCGCTCACGGCTCCAACCGGCCATTTTATTTTTTTCTCCCTAAGCGCGGGGCTCAGCCGTCCGTGCCAACCACCACCGGCAGCCTTAAAACTCACGAATCTCTACTGTTCCGTCCACGCCGTTGATCGGCGCAGATAGATATCCCAAGCTTCTCATTCCATGCGTGCACAGCACAGACCCCTGGGCAGGACCCCGTCCACAATCCGCCTTGTTCTTGGAGCTTGCAGTGTGTGCCCTCTTACACTAATGCCATCTTGGCCCCGTCTTCCTAAATTATGTCTTAATCTCATCCTAAGGAATATTTTATTTTAGACATTTTAGCATGCGTTAATATGAATAGAAGTATTAAATTTACTTAGTTTCAACTCACTTCTCTTTTGAATTAGTCATTATAGGTATCATTCTTAGTATTATTCTAATTCACACGAAATAACCACAATGAGCTTCAACATTCAAAATTTTATAAGAAACTGTATTAGTCAGCCAAAGGGGTGCTAATGTGAAATACCAAAAATGGGTTGGTCTTTATAAAGGGTATTTATTTGGGGTAGAAGTCCACAGATACCAGGCCATAAAGCGTTAAGTTTCTTCTCTCACCACAGTCCATTGCCACGTTTAGAGCAAGACAGCTGCCGGCGTTTGCCAGGGTTCAGACTTCTGGGGTTCTTCTCTTCCTGGGGTTGCATTTCTCTCCAGGCTTAGCTCTTCTGGTTCCTCCACAAGGTCAGCTGTAGACTATCAGGTGAACGGCTCACTTCTCTTCTCCTGGGGCCTTCTCTCCAATATCAAAACTCCAACATCAAAACTGCTTCTCAAAAACTGCTCCCTCTGTCCTTTGCCTTGCCTTTTATATTCGATTCCCCATCCACCAAGGGGTGGGGCTCACCTCCCTACTGGCATGGACCAGTCAATGTCGTAATCATAACTTAATCATGCCCAGATTAACAGATCAGTTTACAAGCATGATCCAATTATATTTTTGGAACTCATAATTACATCAAATTGCCAAATAGCTACAGAAACTTTAAATGTTTCTCACATTTTGGGGAGATTTCTTATTCCAGGATGATGCTTATAAATCATTTAAGCAATCACTGACAATTTTTAGGCTTCAACTATTGTAAGAACACCTTAGCATGGATAGAGATTTTGTGGCAACTCCATAGACACTTTGGTACTACTCACATTATCTCCTTATTTATAAAAAAAATTATCCATGGACAAATTGAAAAGAAGGGAGAGGTAACTATAAAATGATGTCTCAAAAGTCCTACAACGATTTGCAATTTCCACAACCGTTAATGGTACTCATTCTAGTCTCTAACGTAAATCAGGTGGCTCAATGTAATGCATAACTTCTCGCACACTTATACCAATGCTACGCTTCTCTCTCCCAATTAAAACACATTCTGGAATGCATTTGAAGAAGTCTGTCATCACCATGGGAAAGATCTGAAATCAGTTCACAAATGCTATATGTTACTAGTAACTCATTATTTGCACCACGTCTCACAAATGATAGCATTAGATTGTTGTGCCAATAATATGATTAAAAACTCATGCCTCAAAAGATAATTTGGTCTAGTGATGTTTGGGAAAATAAAGTGAAGTTCCTAAAGCCAAGATTTTTCTGAAGTTTAAAGCTCTGTTTGCCTGATCAAGGATACTATTTCCCCAAAATAATGCAAGAAATAACAAGGAAGATAGTCCAATGACAATATTAAGGAAGAGGTGAGAATTTATGAATCTTACCACTACAAAGTATTTCAAAGGGACCCATGTGAATTCTCTGAGAAAAAAAATAAAGTTATTGCCATTTGAGAGTAGTGCTGTACAAAGTAGGAAATATAAATGAAATGCATTGTATTAGTTCGAAGAGATAAGAATAAAAGGAAACAAAAACAAAGACAAACACAGTAATGAAATTAGGCTGCTCATTCAAAGAACACAGTACAACATATGTTTTCATCTTTGCTCTGAAAAAAATAGGTGCATTGGTTTCCTGGCTGCTAAAACAAATACCATCAATAGGTTAAATTAATAGGTTAATTCCTGTAGGCTTAAACTACAGGAATTTATTGGCTCATGGTTTTAAGACTAAGAGAAGTTCAAAATCTAGACATCATCAGGGTAATGTTTTCTTCCTGAAAATTGTAATATTCTGAGGCTGGCTTCTGGAGATCATTGGATCCTTGGCTTTTTCATCACATAGCAATGCACATTGCTGTGACTTCTTTCTCTTCTGCTTCTTTTGACTTCCAGCTTTTAGGTTGATTCTTGTGGGTTCTCTCTCTCTGTGGCCTTCTCTATAAAGCCTCCAGTAATAGGACAACTAACAAGGAAATGATGATGGACAACGACATCCCAAGGAACAGAGTCTGCAACTACAGGCAAGATAGTCCCATCCATCTGCCCCATGGGATCTAAGCCCCCTCTCAATTAGAGGCAGAGTGGGCATCACCGTCCCAGAATCCTTAGAATGGGGGAATGAACAATGGACTAGAGTAGACTTACTGTTATTCCACTATAGACTTATTGTTATTCTAGCATTGGAAGAACTTTTATCATTGATGTGGAGGCAGTGGCCACTGGAGGTTCTAAGGAGAGGGAAAGGGGAAAAATAGTTATAATATGGGGGCATTTTTGAGACATTAGTATTGTCCTGAAGGACGTTGCAATGACAGATATAGGCTATTATATATCTTGTCAAAAACGTGCAGGAGAGAGTTTAAACTATACTGTAAACTATAATCCACACTTAGTGGCAATGCTCCAATATGTGCTCATCAATTGTAACAAATGTACCACTCTAATGAAGGATGTTGTTAATATGGGAAAGTGTGGGAGGGGTAGGGAGTGGGGCATGTGGGAATCCCCTAGACTTTTTTATGTATCATTTATATAATCTAAGTATTTTTAAAAATAAAAAATAATTTTAAAAAAAGACTGAACCTGATTCAGCTGGGTCACACCTTAACTGAAGCAACCTCATCACAAGGTCCTATTTGCAATGGGGTCACACCCACAGGAATGGATTAATATTAGGAACGTGATTTTTCCAGGTATATAACTCCAAGGCACCACATAAGGCAAGGTCTCTTTGGTTTAAGAAAAAGATCAGAAGGTCTTCCATAGACTTGACCCCTACAATTTTTGTAGGTCATTTTAATCATATCACATTGCTTTATGCCACTAAATTTAAACCCCACAAAGGTTTTTTTCAAATTAGGCAGTCTTTAAGATTTTTCCACCAGCTCTAATGTTCATAGACCTGGATAACTAATAAGACATCCAATAAAGCTAGGGCTTCGCCACTGTGAACTGCTGCTTAATCTGACAAACAGTTGGATTTTATTAATGCTTCAGTCATAAAAAGGGAATAGTGGTGCCTGCACAAAGGAGGCGGGATCATATCTGGCAACACGTTCTCGGAAAACTTTTGATAGTTCTGTCTCCTGATGTCAAATTTTAGAGAATTTAATTCTGAGTTACAAAGCTGTGTTAAGGGTTAAAAATAGATAATGTGTTTTTCAAAATATGTAAAGACTGTGTCTCTGGAGCATCTATACATTTGCCATTCAATAATATGCTAAATTATAAACAAAAATTAAATAACTCAAGTTTTCTTTGATAGCCTACACAATTAAATATGAGTGCCAAATTCCATCATATTCCAAACAATAATATAATTTGATGGGTTAATTGAGAATTGTCTAAATGCAATTTATATTTGATTAATTGAAAAATAAATCAAATTACATCCAAAGGAGATAGTAAGTTCATAGAAATAAGATATAATGAAATTGCACACCTACAATATGCTTAGTAAAGTGTCTTAAACCTCTAGATAGTGATTCTAACTTTAGTTCTCCAGTTAAAATTAACTTGAATGTGACATTTTTTAGACTAATAAGTTTTAAAGTAGTCTTTAAGGCTCGAAATTTCTTCCTTGGCTATAGGAAGCTGTCAATCTAATTTAAATTGGCAGATGTGCTTTTTCAGCTGGAGCTACACTGGGATATTTAAGTTTGGGCCTTAGGGTTGAAAATGATGTCTAAAACAGCAAGCACCTCTGTGAACTTGCTTTTGTAGCATATGGATAAGAGTTAAAATGTTGTTTTCTTAACACACTTCTAGAATTTGCTGAAGTTTCCCCCAGACCCCGTAAACCATGGTGATTTTATGAGTGACTTTCACAAAACTACACTAGGAAGGAAGTAAAACTTCTCAAATTGTCTCTCATGTTAAGTGCATTTAAAAAAAAATTCTTTGCTAGATGTCTTCTAAGAAAAATCGGCAATTATTGTTATCTAAATATTCCAAGACATTGACATTATCTTGTCATTTTAAGATAGCCTAGCACAATTTATTAACTAAAACACTGAAAGATTTTTCCTGCATCTTTTTTTTCATTTCAGAATTGAAATCTGGAAAACATATCAATCATTGAGTTTAAGAATAGTAAGTATATGTGTGTGTGTGTATATATAGATATAGTATATAATTTAATTACGAATTTAAAGTCAAAACCCTTAGCTTTATAAAGTTGAGTTTGGTATTTCATTATCATGTTTTCTTAAACATTACTGTTGCTGAATGTGGAATTTTAAAAATATCTTCAAGAATCTTTAATCAATTCTATATGATGTTCTCCTGCTTGGTTACAGAGTATGAAAAATTAATGTTAAAATATTCAGAAATATTGAATCAATGCATGTACAGGTACATATCCTGAACCTTTACCCTTTCCTGTGAATGACATTCAGAGAAAGTTAAGAACATGCTACTGTTGGTCGGTTTATGGGTTAGCAGTGCAATCTCCTGAGACAATATGCAGATAACATCTGAAGGTTTGTCTGGAGAGGAGCTGAACTGAGGTCATTTTCTAAAACAAACTGCTGCTTTCTCTGACCCTGAAAGGGAGTGCTTAGGAATTTCCTGGAGAAATTGTATTTTGTCTAGGATATCTTTTGAAAGTATCAAAGGACTCAACTAGCAATAGCACTATCTTCATCAAACATGTAACAAGAGTGTGACTTTCACGAAATATATTGAGCACTAGAGGGAAAGGGAAAGGAGGATGGAAATTAGAGGTCATAAATAAAAGAGAAATGTTTAATTTTATTAAACAAAAGTCAAGCACGTTATATGGTTCTCTTAATTAATTGCATTGTTTCATTTGCAATAATTTATATTTTAATTTGAATACAATAGCTTTTGTAAACTAAGTGATATTCCTGCCAATAGGTAACATTTTCTCCTAAATTTAATGTAACTCGATTGCTGATCTTTGTGTTAGATAAAATTTGCTCATGTGACAAAGAGGCAGGGTGAAGCTCAAGTTAGCATAATATAGCAATGCATAGAACTTTCACTGCAAGTACTTTTTTTTTCTTTCTTTTTTATAGTTTCTATGTGTTGCTCTAACAGGCTTAGAAATGGACTCATTGGAGATTAAGATCTGAACTAGACAATTCCTTCAGCTCTATTTGAATTTTCAGCTTTGGTCAATCATAACTGCACAAGTGGTGTATTAAAAATAAAAAGTTTTATTACTAACCTTATCTCAAGTATTTTCAATATTAATACCCTGGAGAAATCATAGGTTTCAAATACAAAATTATATTAAGTCCCTACTATGCAAATATACATTAGCAAATATCCTGAACCTTTCACTTTTCTCGTCTATGTTCCAAATTTCACAGGTGATGCGTCAACTCATCACTCAAACGAATTATTTGGATAGGTAGGGCATTGTATTAACTCAGCTTCATACTGATATTAGTTCTGGATTCTTTTCTGTGGAATTTACGATGATGTATACCCCAAATATTTCCTGAGGACCATGTATGACCAATACACTTGAGGACTAAATTGTACTGTGAAGTTAAAATGCCTGTTGATGTAGATGCTTTGAATAGGTAGTGATCATCATGATAGCAAAGGTCAAGGAATGTCAAGTGGGCTAAGTAGAAACAATTATCACTATGGCTTTACCCTACATGTTACCCATACAAACTGTACTTTTCTATGTAAAGAATCATTTGTTGTAATGTTTAACAATAATAAGCCAAATATAACAATTAACTTTTTACACTAAGCCAAATATGAATTATAATTAAAATTTTGAAAAAAAAAACTCATTTTTTTAAAAAACGTGTTTTTAACAACTTATGTGAAGTCCAGCATGAAGGTTAAGCTAAAGGTAGAAGATCATCTTTCCAGATATTTGTACCTAATGAGACTTAGCTTTATAGTGCCATATCTATAGATTGCCACATAAAAGAAATATATTATACTTTCTAGAAAAGGTCCTTTTCCCAAACTTTATGACAGAGAAATGGGCCAGCACAAAGAAGACAGTCTCAGGGTCTACCTGGGGCAAGAAATGTCAGGCTCTATGTGAAAAAAATGTTTTTTTTGTTTTTTTTTAATATTTGCTGCAAAATAATTACAGGTGCTAATTTTTTTAGAAGATGTTAGTTAAATTTTTCTATTTCCTACAACTATTTATTGACTATCTAACAAGCATCTTTTTTTGTTATGTATTGTATAAAATATATTTAGGGGTAAATTTAATATATTTAATATAACTGAGATCCTTTCAGAGAGTAAGACAGACACTAGGTTAGGCAGAAACTACTTGTGGTTGAACGACCATGTTTTCCATATTGATGTTCCCAATAAATGGGAGATCTTTTAAAAGCAGGGGCAGGGTGGCACTTAGCAACTACCAAAAACTTAAAAATGTCTCTGATTATATTTTTAAATAAATCACCATGAAAATATGCTATCATGTCTCTGTTAATTTGGAGCTATGTGCCCCCAAGAAAAGCATGTTCTTAAACTTAATCCATTCCTGTGGGTGAGAACACATTTTAAGTAAGACTTTTGATGAGGTTACTTCAGTTAATGTATGGCCAAACTCAATAAGAATGAGTCTTAATCCTATTATTAGGGTCGTTTATAAGCTGAATGCAATTCAGACGGAGAGAGAGAAAACACAGGAAGCAAGCAGTTGAAATTCCACAGAACCCAGAAGTGAAGGGAGAGGCCAGGAGAGGGTGCCATGTGCATTGCCATATGACACAGGAGCCAAGAACCATGGACGGCTGGCAGCCAGCCCCAGATCCCCAGTTTTCACGGAAAGCATCACCTTGATGAGGCCTTTATTTGAACTTGATTTGGACGTCTCCAGCCAGAGGGTTCAGGCTTCCTGGGTTCCTCTCTTCCCAGGGCTTGCTTGTCTCTGGACTCAGCTCCTCTTCTATCTCCGTAAGGTCAGCTGTAGACTATGTGGCTCTCTAGGCTTTTCCTCTCTCCACAAGGCCAGCCAGACTATCAGGGGAATGGCTCTGTCTCCCTGGGGCTTCAGATGTGTCCACGAGCTGACCCTATTCCTCTGTGTTCTTCTCCTCTGTGCTTATCTCCTGGGCTCCAGCTCTAAACTCCACATCAGAACTCCAACTCTGTCTTTTGCCATGTCTTTTATCTGTGAGTCCCCACCCACCAAAGCACAGGGACTCAACACCCTACTGATGTGGTCCAATCAAAGCCTTAATAATAATTTAATCATGCCCAGAGGAACAGACCAGCTTACAAGCATAACCCAATATCTATTTCTGGAATTCATAAATAATGCCAAACTGCTACACACATGTAGAGAAATTTACCTCAATTTAGCATTCAATGGAAATTTTCATGCAAGTGTGAGTAGGGGCAAAATAAGTTTGTGATGAAAAATTATTTTAAAAACCCATCACAGTAAAGAAGAAGAAGGAGGAGGAGGAGATAAAGAAGAAAAGAACCACTACAGATCTTAGTCCACTGGCTCTCCTCTTCCCTTCTTGCGCATCGTTGACCCCCAACTCAGTTACAAAACAATTCTGGATCTATTTCTGGTAATGCCATTTAGATGGATAAGACAAAAGAGACATAGGTCACACGTGGCTGTAATGCCTTCTTATTTATTTCAGCGTAACCTAGTCAATTTATAGAGCTCATTTGGGAACATTTTTCTAGAATTTACTAAAAATAATTTAAAGACTTCCATTAAAACTATGTCTGAACACATAAAGGAAGAGTTTACAATATGTTGTAGAATCAAAAGTATCAAATAATAAATGTGAAATTATTATAATTGGAGCTCCCAGGTTTTGCAATATCCTGAGGTTTCAACTTTAGCCTGGTGTACTGCATGACAAAGAAGTGACAGAAAATAAATGTTAAAAGTCTGCAGCTGTGGTTGTTTTTGTTTTTTGTTTTTTGAATAAAATAACATTTCAGTTTTGTCCAATCATGGATCTTTAATTTGTCAGATTACTGGAAAATTAATCATTTTTTCTTCCTAAATTACAAATAAGTTCTTAAGAATAAAATATTAACTCCATATACTTAGCCATGTAATGAGATAATTAAACTTTAAAATCATCCATCTGAGAAACAGGAAAAACAACCATGTTACTTTTTAAAAATTGTTAGTCTTTAATTTTTAACTATGTAAAGATTTAATGAAAACAGAAAACCAGCTAAAATAACTTAATTTCTTTATGATAACCCAGGACAGCGCATGAAGAAGATTTTTTTCTCCTAGCTTATTATCTATCAGGACAGCATGAAGAAGATTTTTTTCTCCTAGCTTATTATCTATCAGCATCATTATATTGTAATCCTATAGTATTATATGTTATAATATTAATATTTTAATATTTTACAAGTTCTTAGCTCATTATAAACTTATTTTATTTTTAAAGTGTTTCCATCATAAATTATAAGTAATTATTAATTTGTCTACCAAAGCCTCAGTATGTGTTTATGAATAAAAAGAGAAACAGAGAGTTAAAGTTAATGTTGAAGTAATTCAAGGAAAATATCTGACTTATTGCTATGACAATTATCTATATATTTTAGGTGAGCATAATATTTACTGTAAAATATCTACATAATGCATGTAAATCTCTACTTCATTTGACTTTTGAGGAAGCCAGTAGTAAAACCAGAGAGAGACAGAAAAATATCTGAACATTTATTTCTCTGGTTTTTCTTTTTTAATGAAATCTTCAGAGACTTCATAATCCCTACTTTACAGGTGTGGAAAAGTAACATACATTGATGCAGAATCAACTCAGAGAAGATACTGAGGTACTTTGGGCATTTAAAAAAAGGTATTCTTGGAGGACCTTTTTGTACTATCTGAAATATCCCACATATTCATAAAGCATTTTTAAACGTCATATGGTTCAGAGATAAACATGAAGTCTTAAAGCGCTGTTAATTGAATACTAAGAAAATCCTCTAGAAATATCCTAAAATTCAGGCAAGGTATAGCCAGTATCATTTCTCAGTATTATACAGTTCCAACTTATGGTTTTAGGAACATATCTCCCCACATCCTGGGCGCTGAGCACAGGGACATTCTCTGACCCAAGTCACTGCTCTGTGTTATAAGGGCTGATGTTACGGATTCTTGTTTTGACACAGGGAAGAGAAGGGATTAGAACGTGAAGTGAGAGATTCAATACAAGGGAACAAGAAATTATAATGAGAGGAGCTAGTATAAAGGACTCTGGGGCAAAGAATGAGGTGGATGCTTGAAAAGATAAATATTAATAGATCCTCTGAGTGAGATAAAGCACATGACTGACTGGAGTTGCAGTGCAAGTATTTACGGAAAGCAGTGTGGGTTGTAGGAAAGGGTAAAGAGGGATTGTGGGTATCGAAATGCCTTTGCCTCGCCCTACTTGTCGCCAGCAACCAGAGCTCCTCCAGGGTGTGTGTTTGTGGGAAGGATGGGAAGGAGGGCATTAAGAGAAACTTGAATTCTTTCTAGAGCCTTCTTTTCCTACTTTTTCTTTTTACCTGTACTTGGAGTATTATGGAGCCTGTTAATCCTGTAACTGCCTAGATGGTTTTTTTTTTTTTTTTTTAATATGACATTTAGGAAACTTGAAACAAAACCATAGTCTACTTCTAATAAATATGTAATACTCTTGTGAACTTAACTTTTTTTTCAGGTACCGGGGCCGGGGATTGAATCTAGAACCTTGTAAAGCCAGCACTCAACCACTGAGCCACATCGGTTCCCCCGAGTTGGTTTTTTCCCCTTATTTGCTTATTGTTCTTTGTTTGTTTTTAGGAGGCACTGAGGACCTAACCCGGGAACTCCCATGTGGGAAGCAGGTACTCAGCAGATTAAGCCACATCTGCTCCCCTGTTGTATGATTTTTGATTAGTTGCCTCAAGTCTCCTTTTGCAAGAGGTGACAGATAAGCAGATGAATGACAGATAGAGGGTAGACAGAATGTTGACGAAGTCATATATATTCTGACAAACAAAATGAGTTGAAAACAAAGTGTCCTTATCAGAGGCAATAGAGATCCTATGGTAATAGAAAGAAATATTTCCTTCCATCGCTTCTCTCCTCCTCCTCCCTATGTGATATCATCATCCGTATTGTATAGCAAATACACATACATTTTCTTTATTCAAATTCTATAGAATAATAATATATAATATATATATGGATTGTATATATTAAGAATAATATACACACGTATATAATCAGTAGAAAAAGCAAAGAGGTTGGTGATGCTGGGAAAGAGGAAATGCAGCCAGAAAACTGCTTTGTGGCTGTCCTTCATAAACTAATCTTGATTCACTGGCATATAAAGTTATAAATAATTTACATCTTTCCCCAAAGCATGTCTTAAATTAATTCTGTGCCTTTTGGCTATGAATTAGATGTATTCCATAATGCCTCTCTTTTACCCTCAAGCTCAGATTCTTGTTTGGGTGGTTAATAGAATTTAATATAGGAAAATTAAAACTTTATGAAACTATATGCCTGAAAAGAACTATTGATAATAAATATTATATCTCTTAACATTACTCCAGGATTTGGTACATTTTAGACAAAAGAGTCTATCAGCTTTCCCTAGGAAGTAACTTAGTTATGCAATTCTTATCAATGTTGCCTGAATTTATACTATAAAATGTCCAGCACAAATTATCAACAAAAATCACAATTAGAATGATTAAAATTCAATGATTATTTGCTTAAGAGAAAAAAACCTATTATTTTAGAAATCAAGATTGAGCTGATTTATCTTAGAGACTATTTCACTTGAACTCTTTTGGTAAATTATGCTATAGAAATGAATATGAGTAGCCAGGTTATTCAATTATGAAAATTGTTTTTAAATTAGTGACTATAAAATTGCTTTTTTCCCTTAGAGTGTTTATTTATTAGAACATCTTCCCAGATTTTTCTCTAGTATTTTCATATCTAATATTACAATTTTACCCTTTAGGGAAATTATTAGTTTGAAAATTCAGTAAGACTTTCCTGAGAGTTTCCAGTTTTGTTTTGAGAATTACAGGAATGTAAAAGAAGAAAATCACAACTTCTGTCCTCTGTATTGTTAATGACAATTATGATGCTTGGAATGCAAAAACAAATTTAATATGTTATCATCAAAACAGTCTGGGTTAAATAGTACTTATTGACCAGCTTCTCTCTGCCAGTCTTTCTGTAGTTAGATATTTACTGCCCACAAGGGACATATTATTGATAGAATCTCTTCAAATATAAGGAAACAGGCTCAGGGTAGTAATTACCATAAGATTACATAGATAGTAAGAGTGGGAGCCTTAGGTCCAATGTTCTTTTTGTTAATTTATATTGCCTCCAAGAACAGAGGATTAATTTTTAATTGGGCTTAAAGTGAGAAAATCAAGTCCATTCTATTTTGAGGGCTACAGGTTAGAATTCTTCTTTTAAACAGTTTCTTTAATGTTAATTTCTTTGGGAATGGTAAACAAAACCGGAAAGAAAACATATTTCATTAATCAAAATAGAAATGTGTACAACAATTTGCTTGTTTCTTTTTGCCCAAAGTAGACAGCAATGCTGACAAACTTATTCTCACTATGACATAGATGCTGGATTCTTTTCTGTGAACTTGTCTTGTTAAAAGTAGTAGAGATACCCAAGGGGAACTGGGTACAGGAGAGCCTAGTTACAGTGGTATAAAATTCTGACATGATTTTGCTGAGGACCTGCACTGTACCTTTCAATTTTTCTATTAGAAAAGTCATTTATACAAATTAGATTTTTAATGGAACTTAACTTATGGAGCAAATATAAATAAGGAGTTTGTGCCATAAACCCAAACTCAAACTATTTAAAAATTACTTACACAAAGTATTTGAAGTTAAAGTTCATGATCCCAAAGTCATGAGGTTTGCCTGCTTCTTTTATCTCGACAATGTAGCAAATGTCAACTATCTTCATTTAAAAGATCAATGGTCCATAATTAAAATCTTAATTCCTTGGAGCTATCCACAGAGCTTGGAGGAGGGCTGGAGGAGGGAACACATGAACTATGGGAAAGTAAAGGACTGTGGTAGAAAATACAATTGTGGGAGTGTTCATTTGGCAACTATGGCAGGCGAGGGTCACTGGTGCAGGTGGTGGTGGTGGGGAGATGTGTGGGGAAGGGTGCACCTGGGAAATATGCTATATTCTCTAATAGAGTGGCAAGAATCTCAAGAGTACATAGGCAGTGCTTAATAAAAGAAAACAGACCAATACGCCAATCACTCAATATTAATTCTTATACTTATGAAACTTATTCTTGTAAAATTGAAACCTTATAGTATCTATAGCCTAAGAGTTACCTCCTGAAAACCTCCTTCTTACTCAAATATGACCTCTCTTTAAGCCAAACTCAGGAAATAAACTCACTATCTTTCCCCTGTATAGGACATGACTACCAGGGATGAACCTACCTGGCACCAAGGGATTATTACCAAGGACCAACCAGTGATGCATTTGGAAAAAGACCTAGATGAAAAGGAGGAAAAATTAAATACAAAAGAGTTTTTATGGCTCAGAGATTCAAAGTGAGTTGAGAGGTCATTTCAGATGTTACGCTTATACATGTCTCAAGCAGATTTAACTAACTGCCACAGTAAACAAATCCTCATACAGGGGTCCTCTTGAGGACTCTAAAGATATCTGGACACGATAAGCAAGACACATAACCCCATGAAATCAGTACCCTATCTATGGGTCCTAGCTTGGAATATATCGCAACCTATTTCCCCATTGAACAGAGTTAGGCTCATTTATAATTTCCCTACACATTATTCTCCTACTCCTTTTATTTGAGCCTATAAGCAGTACTATACCTATTAAATATATATTCCAGAGACTTCATTTTTGGCTGTGCATATGCCAATTAAGCTTTGAATCTCAGCAGAGTTGGAGCCAACACCTATTCTCCAGTTCATCGGACTTGCCCAGGACTTCTAACTAAATGATGAGGATGGACAACCTCTATCCCCAAAAAACAGAGTATCTATAATTGCAAGCAAGGCAGCCCCTTCCATCTGCCCCATAAGATCTAAATTACCTCTCAATCTTAAGCATATAGGGCATCTCCATCCTAAAACTGGCAAGATTGAGGAAGGAACAAACATAAGGAGGAAATGCAAACATGGACCAAAGTAGATTTATTATTATTGTAGTAACAGAAGATCTTGTAACATTGATATAAAGATAGTGGTTACCAGGGGTTCTGAGAGGAGGGGGAAGGAAGAATAGGTGGAATATAGGGCATATAGGGCATTGGAATTGTTCTGCATGATTTTGCAGTGATGGATACATGCCATTTTATACATTTTGTCAAAACCCATAAAATTGTACGGTTCAAAGTATAAACCATAATGCAAACTATAGACCATGGTTAGTAGCAATGTTTCAATATTTGTTCATCAATTGTAACAAATGTACCATATTCAAGTAAGATATTATTAATAAGGGAAAATGTGAGGGGGAGAGGGTGGGATATTTGAGAATCTCCTATATTTTCTATGTCACTTTTTCTGTATTCTAAAACTTCTTTTAAAAATAAAGTTTAAAAAAAAAACACTTCAAATACTGTCAAAGCCAGTATTAAAGAAGTTCTGATTTATATTATATATAAAAAAGAAAGTCAGGGAACACGTTGAGTCTTATTCCATTCATCATTGATGAAATGAGGGTTCTTTATACATAACAAGAATTTAGGATAATCATAGTAAAACCAATCTTTTTCACAAATTGCATAAAACTATCCTTACTCTTAACATCTGTATCCAAAGGCTCTTATTCTGGAAAATTGAATAGAATAAAATAATTTGTTTTCTTTAGGCATCTTTCATCACGATTACCTTTCAGATATGAAAGCGTAAATCCCAATACCCTATTGAACACTGAGACACATGGAGGTTAAACTTTTCCAAAAGTTATTATTAGATATACCTCAAAAAAAAAATTAGTACAAAGGAATCAGAAAGCAAGAAATATAATCATTGCATAAACGGTCACTATGGTTCTGACAGGATTCAGTGATCTAAGTGTTAGAAGTAGAGCTGAGGCAGGAAGCTCATGTGTCTAAGAGAATCTTTTCTTAAATGTCTCCAAAATGTTTGATCTAGAGCCCATTAGCTTTGTGGGCTTCTATCACAAGCCTGGGATATGGTTAGTTTAATATATTTTTTCCACAAATAACTTGGGGTAGATCTTAAATTCCCTTTGGTATAAACGCAAATGAAGAGGTACAAATTTCAAAAAATTAAGGTAAAATCAACAAAAATTAATTCTGCATTTCTTTCCATTATAATAGTTATATTTTTATATAAGTAACTGTTTAATATTACGCTTCTACACTAGCCTTTGAATATATGATTTTTATTTCTTTTTTTTAATATCTAAGTTTTCATCACAGAGTCTAAAACCAAAGAGGTACAAAAATACCTTTGGGGGGTAGTCTTTGGATGTTAATGTCAATTGAAAGGAAACTAGGGGATAATCTAGGGAATGTATAACATAGGGATTTTGGTGATGGATGAAGAATGTAGTTAAGAGTATAAATATAATAATGCTCTTCTTTTACAAAATTCTAAGAAAATGGTGATACATTGGAAAGTTACAACTAATGTAACCTATGGACTATAGTTAAAAGTAATATTGTAATATTCTGCAGCAATGGCAAGAAGAATTTCAATACTAAGAAACAACAATAGGAGGGTGTAGGGGGTATGGGAATTTTCCTTTTGGAGTAAGAAAACATTCTAAAATTGACTGTGGTAATGACAGCACAATTCTGTGATGAAAATGAGAGTTGCTGAGTGTACACTGTGAATGAATTGTTCAAAGCATGGGGCTGTATAACACAGGGAATCCAGTGGTGGATGATGGACTATGGTTAACAGGACAAATATGAAAACGTTCTTTCATGAATGAGAACAAATATGTAATGTTAATATTGGATGTTAATAATTGGGTGGGTTGGGGGAAAATACACCAAATGTAAGATATGGGCTATAGTCAGTAGTCATATTTTGACAATGCTCTTTCATAGTTTGTAACAAATGTTTCACAAGAATGCAAGGTGTCAGTGGTGGGGAGATGAATGGGAGCCTTTTATGATGATATGCATGTTTGTTTTATAAATTCACAAATTTTACTATACACTTATTGTTTATGTATGTGCATGTATGAATGATAAACTTCAATGAAATTTTAATAAAAAATACCTTTCGGACAAATGAGCATTTTATCCCACTGCACTCAATTCTCCCTGAGTTTTATCTTATTGTAAGACAATGTCTAAACATTGCACCACCACATTAAAATGATAAAAGCCTTAACTGAAGACCTATGTGTCAGATATTAGGGTAGGATTTTCCAGTCACTATCTCACTTAGTCTACCCAGCAATCCCGTGAGAGTAACAGAGTCATAACCTCATTTACTAGATGAAGAAGCCAAGAGACTGAGAAGCTAAAGGACTTCTCCAGCTCACACAGTAGGATGTAGTAGACCCAGTATTCAAACCTAGACAGGCTGTTCTTGAATGCCTCTCTCGCTTGAAAAGGAGCAGCCTTTCAACCATCAAAAGAAAATGTGTTTCATATTTCAGGACCACCTTTGCTTCCAACCAGTCCATGGCATACAGAATAGAAAAACTGGGCATTCTGCCTTAGAAATCCATTAATTTTACCTGCAATTTAATTAAATTATTTAAGTATAAAATGGCACAAATTAGTTTAAAATGTCACAAAACCTCATAAACCAGGAGTCAGTTTAAAAGAGATTTTGGAATCTGGAAGACATAGCTCAGAAACTCTAAGCTGCTAATGGCAGGGATTTTAGCTGTCCCATTGCGACCTGCACCTGAACCACCCTGTGAAGCAGGTGCTATTGTTGTTCTTATTATTATCCTCATTATTAGTTTTATTTTTATTATTTTACATATGGGGCCATGTATTATGAACAGGAGCAAAACACATACAATTATAAATTTCTTTTTAGCTGAAGTATACAGTTATTTTCGTGAGATGGTGTTTCCCATTTTCAGCTCAGATGTGTCTAAAGGGTGGCTAAGTAATACGAAGTGGAAAGAAAAATCATTTGTTTAGATAGTGTGGAGCGTCGGGGGTATTTGTGTGGCATTTCGAATTTATTTCCTTATCATATAACTAAATAAATCTACGTAATTAATATGCAACTAAACATATCCAAGCACCATCCCTCAATTCCATATTTGATCTTAAAACATAATGCCCCACTTGGAAATGGCAGGCATACAGCTCAAATACTGCCATAAGATCCAGGCTTACCAGGTGCTCTAACTGACCCCCTCTCCCCATTTCACAAGGGCAGGGGGCACTGGGGAGTGCAGGGCTGCAGCAGCTCCTCCCTGCAGCGTGGGGTCCTCAGGCCCAGGAGGCTCTACCAGATCTTATTTAGAAACAAGGACCCAGTGTTGAGGGAATCGCTCATCTTTGAAGGGAAGAAATTCTCCCCTCAAATGGGAAGAACTACTTGATCTGTCTATGCAAGGGGCTGTGTGTGGAATAGCCATCTTATCTTCTTCCATACCAGAGCCTTGCTTACTCTCCCTACATCGTTCAATTCTTTGAAAAATCCATTGCAGTCTTCAAGTTTAAAAATATTCTAGCTTTTGCTAAACATTAGAACTCCATTCAAACATTTATAGCGACTGAAATAACCTGTCTTGTGATTTGGGGAAAGTGGATGCTCAACTGGAAGCACAGTTACTCCCAGTGTGTGAGAGACTTTTTAATAGACTTGCTGTTTGAGTGACAAAAAGCTACATGATTTCAGGTAAGTTGACGTCTTTCCTACACGCTCTTTTAACGACCTAGCGTAGAAAACCCTGACCCAAGAGTGAGATCCTACCATAGTGAAGGAATTGAACTTTCTTGGTTATAAGTGTTTACAGCGTCTTTTTGAAAGGGGTAACAACTAGTTTTATGACATTACTGAGCAAATAAACTCATATCCTGTGATCTTGTAAAATGGCTTCCAGTTTATCAGCTGTGTACCCTGCACGAGCCCACCATTGGGCTAGCACTGGGCTAGGCTGGCAATTAATTAATCTTAGAGAAAGGAAAAAGTTTAGGGGAGATTTGTTTTCCATTTGAATAAATGCTTACTAAGAAGCTACAGCTGCCCCTTGGAGTACACATTTTAATACCAAAGGAACATCCAAAGGCACATGAAGCAAAATTTGGCTGGAGGTGCTTGAGTCTAAGTGCATAAATGCACGGCTAAATGAAGACAGAAGAAAACCAGCAATCTATTATTGCTCTGTCAACCCAAATAGAATATTCTGTGCCTTATTTTCATGTTGATTTTGGCTTGAGACACAATACTCCTGAATCATTTAGAAAGCTGGTAGGAGGAGAATTTGTATTGGCATTAAGCCAGATAAAAGCTGCGGATAAAAAGCAGTAGCCAGAACTATGTTTACTTTTGTCTATAAAGACTTTGCTAATCATAGAGAGTGACAGGCAATTAGATTGGAAAATGTACTTACTCTCTCTTTGTAAGTGGCAGAAGCTGGAAATATCTATGGAAAGCAACAGGATACACAAAGTGCTAAAACAGCTCGATTAGTGAAATTTAAAAGCAATAACAGAGATCAGCTCCTTCTTCAGCATCTGGGATACCTGCAACATTGCATCTGCACCGTCTTTGATAAAGCATTGGGAAGTAAAACATTTTCAAGAATGCTGTCCTAGGGAGTTGTCAACTGTAGCTTAAAGAGTGAGGTTCTCTCCAAGGTAAGATTTTGCTCTCTTAGTTAGCCTCATTGGTTACTTAGACATCTAAATTTAGGCTCCAATGGCATTTAGACTTTTCTTAGTGACTCAGAGGCCATAATAATAATGCTAAGAATAAATATACAGAATCATAAGCAGCTATGACTGACCACATCTCACCCATATATATCACTAAATTGTAGCAACAACACCTAAAGGAAACTAGCAGTTCTGCCCACAGCATCACCCTGACAGACCTCCTCTCAATGGCCTGCCTTTATGAGAAGGTGACAATGGACAGCAGCACACTTGCACTGAGATCATTGCCAATCTGAGAAGTAGAGCTAGTCCCTAATGAAATTTTCAATTGTTTGTCAAGGTATGAAAAAAAAAAAAAAAAAGGGAAATTTTAGTAAATTTTTGTAAGGTTATATTAATTCAATGTCATGGAAAATCCTTTAATATGAGATTATGTTGTTATACATTGAAGCTGTGCTCCCCAAAAGACATGCGGAAGTCCTAACCCCTGGCCCTGTGAACGCAAACCTATTTGTGTATAGGTTATTTGAAGATGTTGTTAGTTGAGATGAGGCAAACTGGACAAGGGTGAGCCCTAATCTAATAGGACTGCTGTCCTTATAGGGACAGTAAGTATATGAGGTATAGGAAGTTTGGACAGACAGAGAGAGAAATAGAAACGGCCATGTAACAGAGCAGAGCTGAGTGGCGCTGCCACAAGCCAAGGACCGCCATGAAATTTCAGCCACACACCAGAAGCCAGGGGAGAGGCTTGGAGGAGATTCTCTCCTTTAAGAGGAAGCAAGGCCCTGCAGACGTTGATTTCTAACCTTCAGAACGATGAGAAAATTCAGTTCTGTTGTTCAAGCCAGCCCTGGCAAACTAAGATATATGTCATCACAATTTTTGTTGTGTGCAAAAAATTCTTGAAAATGATGGCTTAAAAACTAGGCTTTTTATTTGTTTTGCATTTTATGTCAATCTGACAAAGTAATGACACCTTAATTGACAATCTTTGGTCAATTCTGATTTTATTCTTATAGTTGATTGATTAATAAAATTAAAAAGCCTAATAATTATTTCTAATTGTAGCCTTAGTAGAGACAAATTTAACCTTCCAAACATTCCAAATTAAGCACAGAAACCAGTATATAAAATAGAAGAGTGAACTTTGTTTATTGGAGCAGTAGCATATATGTTGCAAGAAAGTTTCAAAAAGTAAGCATTATGCAAATTAAAACAAGATACCATTCACCTTATAAAAATTAGTTAAAATTATAAAGCATAAAAACACTGAATGTTGGAGTGGGTGTGAGAAACAAGCATTCTCATACACCTCTGATGGCAATGAAAACTGGTACAAATATTCTATACTCCCATTTGGTAATCGCTGTCAAAAAACATAATTCCGCATTATGGTCATACAACATTCTTACATGTAGGAATTTACTTCAAGCAAATAATTATTAGTATATCAGATGACTGAGCTACTAGATTGCTCTTCTCAGAATTGTTCATATTCTAAAAACATTAGAAAATACCCTATATCCAACAATAGGGGACTGGTTTAAAAAAATATGTAGTCTGTACATGGAATATTATATAGCATTAAAATCTTGCAAAATATTAACAATTTTAAAAATCTTTAGTTTCCTTTGTTTTTGTCCATTGATATGATAAAATGATAAAATACTGTAGCTTTAATATTAGTCTCTATATCTTGTATATTAATATTAATATTAGTCTCTATATCTCTCATTGCTTGTCTTCCATAGCACCTCAGCTATTCTTTGCTATTTCCATTTCCATATAAATTTTAGAATCAGCTTGTCAAAAACTTCTGTCCTTTATTAAAAGGCTAAGGTTTCACTAAATCTATATATTATTTAGAGGACACTGACATCTTAAAAAATGTTGAAACCTCCAAATAATGGATGTGGTTAAATTATAATTTCTCAAAAAAAGCATTGCTTATCCCTGTTACCAAAATAGCACTTGCTGTCGAGGATACAGAGGGACTGGAACTCTCGTATATTGCGGTTGGTAATGAAAATCTGTAGAGAGAAATTGGAGAAGAGATTGATAATTCTCAAAGAGTTAAACATATACTTACTATATGACCCAACAATCCCACTCCTAGTTATTTATAATATTTATAATAAAATCTTATGTACAATACAAAAAGCTCTATGCAAATGCTCATTCACCACCGCCATACAACAGAATACCATTCAAAAATAAAAAGGAATGAATATGGATGAACTACAATGTGATAAAGTCTTATTCAAAAGTCAACTTACTGTATAACTTATTTATATGTTGTAGCAGTTTGGCATTATTTGTGAATTCCAAAAATAGATATTGGATTATGCTTGTAAACTGGTCTGTTCCTCTGGGTGTGATTAAATTATGATTAGGCCTTTGATTGGGCCATGTCAGTAGGGCATTGAGTCCCTGCCCCTTGGTGGGTGGGGATTCACAGAGAAAAGACATGGCAAAGGACAGAGTTGGAGTTCTGATGTTGGAGTTTTAAGCTGGAGCCTGAGAAGTAAACACACAGGAGAAGAATACAGAGGAATAGAGACAGCTCCTTAGACACAGCAGAAGCCCCGGGGAGAGAGACAGAGCTGGACACCTGACAGTCTACAGCTGGCCTTGTGGAGAAAGCAGAAGAGCTGAGCCTGGAGAGAAACAAGCCCTGGGAAGAGAGGAACTGAGGAAGCCTGAACCCTGGCAGACGTCCTCAGTCATCTTGCTCCAACACGTGGCAAAAGACTTTGGTGAGGGAAGTAACTTATGCTTTTTGACCTGGTAACTGTAAGCTTCTACCCCAAATAAATACCCTTTATAAAAACTAACTGATTTCTGGTATTTTGCATCAGCACCCCCTTGGCTGACTAATACACATGACATTCTGGAAAAGGCAAAGCTATAGAAAAAAAAAAACAAAACAGATCAATAGTAACTAAAGGCTGGGGGTAAAGGGGTGTTGACTAAAAAGGGAAACTATGAGGCAACTTATGAGGAGGGGATGGTGGAACTATTCTGTATCTTGACTGTGATGTGGTACACGATGATAGGTATTTTTCAAAACTTATAGAATTATATGCCAAAAAGACTGAATTTTACTGTATATAAATATTGAAATGAATAAAACAAAAACATATAAAGACAATGGGTAATTCCATAATAAGAAAAGTATTAAATATTAATAGTTATTAGAAAATAATAGTATCACAGATCATAGTATCAATATCATAGATCAAAAGTGATATAAATTAGTAAAGCACTAGTAATATTTATTGAAATTGGTAATATTTATTATGTTTAAGAAAAATAGGTGAGACTCATACTATGTCATCTCTTAAATTTTAAAATTTTTTGAAGCACATTGTCTTCATCTTCAGGCTAAGTAAAACACCATGGAAAATTGTTTAAAAAGGAAGGATGTTTAATTGCCTAATAAAATAGCAGTTTCAGAGTAGTGTGGTTCCAGTGTGGATTAATTCACTTCTCAGCGAACATCACTGAGACCATCCATCCTCTGTTTCAGCTCTCCACCGGCATACCGAGCAGGGCAGTGGGAGCTACAGACAGTAAGGAGGTGTGGTGATTGTAGAGAATTTAAAAACACCTCAAGGTCAGTCTGCTGTTCATTTTCACCACGTGCTGGTGATTCTAAAAGTGTCAGGGTTAAAATACTTCTCCCCCGCCCCCAATATTTTTATCTAAGTTCCAAACTCTTCCTGTCATTACTATTGAGATTTAATATCTATGTAAGCTTCCAATTAGCACAGGTTTATTACTTCTCTTTTAATAAACCTCGTATCTTCCGTGAGAGTTAACTTGAAGAACTCCAGGTTATACAGTTGATGCGTACACTGAATCAGAATTCTGTCAGGAAGAAGACGAAAGTTGAATGGACATTGAGTACATCACCACTAGTGTGAGGGAACTAAGCTGAAGCTCAAAGATTTCTCACGTAAGAAATAATTCTTGATCATAATAAAGGCAGAATAGCCTTAGGTAATCAATATTAATAGAACTCTGAAAACATGTTTGAGTTCCCCAAAATGCCAGTTTGGCATTTGGTAGACCATGGATAACCTTTGTTCACTGACAAAACATGATGATTTTTTATTAAAAAAAAAAAGGCAGGTAAGGGCTGCAACAACAAACACCGTCCATCTTGATTACTAGGAAACATCTGGAAAAGGGTTTCCTCACCAAAGGCTTGGCCCAGAACCATGAGCTCATAGTCAGATTCTGGAAAGTGGGGAGGGGTGGGCTCAGATGAGGCCAGGACTGCCCTCCAGCCTATCTCCTCCAGCTGAGCGGCTCTGACCCATAAATCCTAGTGCTACCTTCTGTGGGTCCCTTGGGCAATTTACCATGCCCCAGGACAGGTGAGAAAGGGAGGGGCCAGTGATATTCAGAGGCCTAAGGACAGAAGGGTTTGGTACTCATCTGCTCTGATCTTTTGTGCCCCTGCCTGTCCTTCTCTGCTCTCCTTTCTCCAAAACCTCCCTCTTCATTTAAGCTATATTCAACATTATCAGACATCACAACGTGCTAGGTATTGGGACCGCAGTGAAGAATAGAGAGAAGCGCAGCCCCTCATCAACTGCAGCTCCCAGCCACAAACTACAGGGACATAATCAGGCAAATAATCATTTAATTACACTGCAATAAGTGTGACAAAGAAAAAGTACAGGGAGTAATGAGAGTGGAAAATGGAGGAACATGATCTTCCTCATTAGTCCAAATCAGACCTGAAGAGTGAGTAGGAATCAGACCCTCAAGCAGAGGGAAGTTCCCGGGGCACAACTGAGCTCCTGCCAAGGTGTTAGAAGACAACTTTATGGCATGTTGCTTGATCAGAGGTATTTCATTCTTAGCCAGGAACTCCCAAAAGAACAAATATTTAATAGTGGGATTCTTGAGAGGCATGTGACCAGAGGTTGGGGTCAGGATTCCATTTTGATGTTTGGTGAACTCTTCATTTTGGGAATTATGAGAAAGATCAGACTGGACAAAAATAGAGGGGAATATTACTAGGGACTTATTTCACATAGGTAAATTTGGGTTTTTTGTTTGTTTTACTTTAGTTTTGTTTTCCTTTGTTTGTTGGCTATTAACTTGTAGAAGCATTTCCTTCTCCCCCTCCTCCTCCCCACTTGTCTTACCTTATCTGCCCAATTACTACCCATCTGATCCAGGGGAGGCACTCACAAAATCAAGTCTGGGCAATCACGTAATTCTAAATACCCCTTAAGGATTTTATGAAACAATTAAAAATTCATTTTATGCTTCCTATTTCCCAAGTGGCCATGCATTTGTTATTCTGTGAATGTCACTCTGGGAGCAAGCCTAAAGAAAAAATAGAGAAAGCAGGGAGAGGAGAAGTGAGGAGAGTATCAGAAAACAACAGAAAGAACACAACAGAAGTTAGGTAAGAGTCATCTAGCTCTATTCAAATTGATATCCTTGATGACCCCAAACAGAACTAGATCACCTAGTTCTGTTTACTTTGAATCTTTTTTTTTTTAAGTTGGTATATCAGCATTGATTATTTTTCATGACTGTTAAATTCATTAAGTTGTTATCTGATGATATGCTTTCTGTAACTGGGAAAAAGGTCTGTTTCCTGTTCCAGTTCATATGTACAGTTTATTAGAGAGAAAAGAGCTCTCAATAATAACAACTTGAATTAACACCCAAATAAATAATTAAATTCCAAGTTTAAATTCAAGATGTAATGCTGAACAAACCCCAGTCAGTTGTTACACAAATCTGTACTCCAAAGTTCATGTTTAAAATGTTATTTAGCACCTAAATGTGTGATATTGATGAATGATATAGTCACATAGGAATAATCTTATTTTAAATTCGAGTATTCCTTGAAATAAGAGTTCAATTCAGTATGAGAAAAATTCCAAGACGACAGAAAGAAAAGGGTTTATTAAAATATCTTTGATGACAACTGCATGGAAATATCTAGAAACAGACTTTTTTTTTCCCCAAAAGCATTTAACATTTCTTTATAAAATGAAAAATAAATGAAACATTTCCTTGTAAAGATTTGTGGGCTAGAATTGCATTTTTAAAAGTTTCCTCTGGGCTTAAAATGTTAAATAACCGTCACCCACAGAAAGCTTCTAAACCCAGAAAAGCAACCTCTGTAGACACACCAAAATAAACAGAAAACCAAGACATGCACACCCCTCACTCTCACACATACACACACGCACGCATAAACACCTCACATTTTCATTGTCACACTCCCTCAGAGATGCCCTGTTGTATTTCCCCAGAGATTAATTTGGCAGCTGTACTTTCCAAAAGTAAAAGTAAAGTGTTTTTCCAGTGAAAAACACTGGGTGGTCTAACAGATACTGCCATTTCCCTGACTTCAGCTCTTGCTTTCCTTAACTGTACTTACTCTTCTCCCTTTGGATATTTCACTCTATTCTGATCTCATTTAAGGATGTCTTTGCTCTCCCTTGACCTTCTTGGATCTTACTCAGGCTCCAGAATCTCCCACGTTCCCTGCTAAGAAACAGAAGGAAGTATGAGCACTGGCAGAAGTAACAGCACATCAGAACCAGGGGTTAAGAAAGTACTTTCCAAATTTTCTTTCAGTGTGCTATCTTTATATCACTTTGATATTAGGATGAGGTGGACCTCGTCGAAGGCATTGGGGAGTGCTCTCTCCTCTTCAACTTTTTGGAAGTGTTTGAGCAGGACTGGTGTTCATTCTTCTTGGAGTGTTTGGTAAGATTTGTATGTGAAACAATCTGGTCCTTATGAATAGAGATGCAAAAATAATCAACAAAATACCAGTAAAGTGAATCTAACAGCACATTAGAAGATTTATACCCCCTGATCAAGTAGGTGTTTTTCCAGGTATGCAACATAAGAAAATCAATTAAGGTAGTGCACCACATTAATAGACTGTGATTATACCAATTGATGCAGAAAAAGCATTTGACAACATCCAGTAACGCTTCTTGATAAAAAACACTTAGAAAACCAGGAATAGAAGGAGATTTCCTCTACATGCTACAGGGCTTATAGGAAAAAACCCACCACTAGCATCATACTCAATGGGGAAATACTGAAAGCTTTCCCTCTAAGATCTGGAGCAAGGCAAGGATGACCACGGTCACCACTGTTATTCAACATTATACTGGAAGTTCTTGCCAGGACAATTAGGAAAAGAAGAAATAAAAGGCATCCAAATTGGAAAAGAAGTAAAACTTTCACTGTTTGCAGATGACATGATCCTATATACAGAAAATCCTGAAAAATCCACAACAAAGTTCCTCATGCTAATAAACGAATACAGCAATTAATGGTCTTTTACTAGATATTTCAACTGCTTAGAGAAGTTTTTCATCATTTTTTCTTGTTCTGAACAATTTTTGGCATTGCTCTATATATTCCATTTGGCTAAACAAATAAAACTAGGTGTTAATTTTCTCTGTTTTTAATGTTATTTTGGCTCAGAAGTTCATGCACATTAATTAATTCTACAGCTGCTATTATCTACTTAAAATTGGAAAAGAAATCCAGCAACAAAAATTCTGAAATACAGTATATGAAATCAAGAGTGGAAACATTCCATCTGCCAAATCATTTATTTCTGATTGAATGTCCATTAGAGAATATCCAGAAAAAAGACCTTCAATCATCATTACAGATGATTTCAAGACACTAGCCAGGAGAGCTGGTCTTTTTTTTCATGTATTTCCATGTTGTATTAAGACTGCTATTCATATTTAAAAAGGAAATAGCATCAGATTACACAGTGTCCACTGAGGTCCACTTTAAAGACCTAGGTAGGTGTTTTCTCCATGGTATTAATGCTTAAGGTTAAGTCACAATTTTCATTGGCTATTTTTGCATGTTACACATTTTGTTTCTTTGTATTCTTTTTGTTTGGTTTCATGCCAATATATCTTAACCACAGTAAAAATAAGTTAGATAAATCTATTTATAGAGATTAAGTTTAGAAACCTTATAGCACATTATAAAGAAATCAAGTTAAAATTAAACATTAAATTTTAAAATGTTATATTAATCTATTTTAAATTTTTAAGATAAAGAACTTCCAAAAATATAGTTAAATATATTGTTTGAAAAAAATTAGATTGTAAAAGTATTTAATTTAAGAAAAGAAAATGGACATGTAGCAGTCAGTCCCCAAAGAGCACATTTCAAGACTAACAGCTGAAGCAGCTGGTATGTGATTATGAAATTTAATGAATGAGCAAGCTCAGGCACTGCTCTACCTCATGTTGCTTTGACAAATATTAGTTTCAGTGCTTTAGTCACTATGTTAAAATAGAAATTTGTGAAATTGGGAATGTTCTTTTGAAGTGATGTAAAGTCGGAGCTAAATGTCTTCCAAAGGAACAAGGTGATATAAAATTAAGAACTTGGTTTCCAAAAGAACAAATATTTGAAGGTATGTTTAATGCCTGAACTGTCTAATATAATTCTGATGACACGTATTCCCTGGGTGCAAAGCACAGTAAAAATGCTTATCTTAATAAAAGATTTACCAACTGTGCAGTGACTCAAGCATTACATTTTGTCCTATTCACTTTTTGACCTTTGGTAAAAGATATTGATCCCTCCATTCTACTCCAAGATGCCACCCCGAACTTTATATTAAGAGAGAGAAAAGCAAGATTTGTCAGATCTTGAAGTACTGTGTATCATTTATTTTATTTAAAAAGACTTTATCCCATTGTACCATATTTACTGGAAATATTCTCCTAAAATCAATTAAAAAAAAACTTGAGTCCTTTTTCAAAAAGAAGATAAGAATGAAAATAGTAACATGGGATACTAAGGGTTGACCTTATGCTCAACTGCTTGTGGAATTTAATTGTTTATTGCTCTAATAGCAACTGTAATCTTGCTTCTTTCCTAATATATCTGTTATTAAAATCCTGTAAGAATTTAAGTCTTATTCCTCTTGTTCCCTTATTCTCAGTATCCTCTGAATATAAATTTAATTTTTTTAAGTTACCCGTGGGCTTATACTTAGAAGAAACGTGGAATCTGTTATAAAGTTGTATGTTAAAGTAGATTGCAATGTTTTACAGATTATGGGTTTCTTTCAGAATATGAAGAGAGCAATGTAGCTGTCTTCCAAAACCATGCCCTTAACACAAAATATTGCATACAGTTTCAGTTCACTTATGAGCTAAATGAAAGGGACTTTCCAATGCTAGTTGATCTTGTCTTAACCCTTATGAACTGTATTATTCTCATGAGTATAAATTGCTGTGACTCTACAACTATATGTCTATAGTAAGGTATATGAATTGGGAAATTAACCATCAATGGCTACATGGAAAACTTTTTCCTTTTCATTATTGGTTTCTTTTATTTTCCCAAATATTGAAGATTTAGGAATAGTATATTAAAAAGAAACCATAATATACTATAATAGTATATTATAAAGAAATGAATTAATCATATGTTTGTTTTGAACTATGTCATTGTCATTTTAAAGGGATTTTAAAAAGATGATAAAATTAGATAGCCAAATAATGCCTATATAAATATATTTATTAATCAGGAAGTTGAAGAACCAGAGTCCATCAGGAATAGTAGCCAGATATCCATCATACCCATGAAAAAAATTGAAACTCATATATTTGAATAAATAAGTAAAGAGAAAGAAAAAATAATGACATCTCAGGCAGATCTCACTAACTGCCACAGTAAACAAAGCCTCAAATAGGGGTGCTCCTGAGGGCTCTAGAGAAAGCTGGACACTACACATGATTCTTCTACCCTTTTATTGAACCTATAATTAGCACTATACCGTTAATTGTACGTCCCAGAGGCTTAAGTCTTCAGTCTGTTCATATGTTGATTGATCCCTGAATGTCAGCAGAATTGCAGCCAATATCTACTATCCAGTTCATCAAAGTCACCAAGGACAAATATCAAAAGGATAAGGATAGACTACACCCATCCTAGAAAACAGAGGTTATCTACAACTGAAAGCAAGACAATTCATCCATCTGCCCCATGGGATCTAAGCCCCCTCTCATTTGGAAGCAGAGTGGGGATCACCATCCCAAAATCCACAAGGTTGAGGTATAAACAAACATAAGGGGGGAATGTACTATGGACTAAACTTATTATTATTCTAGTAATGGAAGAACTTGTAGCATTATTATAAAGGCAGTGGTCACTAGAGGATCTGAGTGAGGGAGAGGGAAAAATAGGTGTAACATGGGACATGGGAATTGCTCTGCATTTTGTCATAACCTATAAAACAGAACAGCCAGAGTAATTCTTTTAAATTTTAAAAAGTTTGATATTTAGCTCAAAACTCTTTATTGGCTTAAGATAAAATAAAAAGTCATTACAATGACTTCTGTGCCTTCCTGCCCACTCTGTTTTAATCACACTGGACTCTTTGGTATTCCTTGACTACATTGGACTGCTTCCACCTTGAGGCCTTTCCTCATACTGTTGATTCAACCTAGATGGCTCTTTTCCCAGATATTTATATGACTTACTCTTCCTCTCCTCCTGACTCAAATATCACCTTATCAGTGACTCCTTTCCTTATATAAAATAACAGCTTTCTATCTCACCTCTGTGCTCTATTTTTTAAAATCTTGCTTTATGTTTTAATTGTCATTTGAAATACCATATATTCACTTGTAGGTATGTTTATTTTCTGAGTTTCCTTAAAAGGACATAAATGGAAAAAGAGCAGAGATTTTGGTTTGGTTTGTGTATTAGTCAGGGTTCTCTCGGGAAACAGAATCAACAGGAGATATCTGCCAATAGTATAAGATTTTAAAAGAGTCTCTCACGCAACCGTGGGGATGCACAAGTCCAGGTTCTGCAGGCAGGCTGCAAACCAGTGGCTCCGATGAAAGTCCGATGAAAGGTCATTGATGAGTTTCTGGGAGAAGTTGCCTGTCCAATGATGAGCTGGGAAATTCTCTGAATGTTGAAATCACTTCCCCTTTTAAGTCATTCAACTGATTGGATAAAAGCACCACCCGTTGATGATGTAATCTCCCTGATTGATGCAGATGTAATCAGCTGTCCACGCAGTAAACTCACTGGTGATTGAAGTCCATAAATGCTCTTGTATTACAATTAGCCCAGTGCTTGCTGGATCAAACACCTGGACACAATTACCTGGCCGAGTTGACACATTAGCCTAACCATCAACGTTTGGTTTGCTGCTATCTCTCCAATGGTTAGGGAAGTGCTTTGTGTTGGTGGAAGGAAGAAGATATTGGCAGGAGTTTGGGGAACCTTAATGTCAGCTATGCAGTTTGATGTCTGCACCTGGACTCAAGGAAATTTTATATAGATCCAGATAGGTGGGTCATAAAGCCACGTAACTCATGTAACTACATGAGACTTTCCAAGGAATAAGTGTATCTACAGAAAGAGGAAATTTAAAGAATGAACCTTAAGACAGTATAATATTTACAGGTAGAACAGTGGAGTACAAGGAACAAAAGAGACTGTGAAAGAAAGGTGAGTGAAGTAGAAGATGATTTCACAGAAGCTAAGAAAAAAATCATCTCAAGAAGAAGACATGACTGTTTCAAAAAGATAGGAATAGGGTTAATTTTTCTATTCTCTCAAAACTGAAGGAAGATGCAGGTGGATCAGTGGATCTGGAGGTGGTAAGATTAATGATTGTCTGATAGCTCTTGCTTTCCCAAGAAAATGTGAAGCAAGATCATCAGCTAAGAGATGGTGGTGAAGAGATGTTATTGGAGGAGTTTAAAAACCTATGAGAGGGTTGCCACCAACCATCTCTCATAGGTTATTTTAGGTAATCTAAGCACCTCTTAAAATATATGTATATATATATATATAAAAAATAACATTTTTGTAAGCAAATACACATATATGCATATATATTTATATATCATTTTACAAATGTTTGTATGTATTGTGAGAATTTTGATTTTTACCCATAATAATAAAAAAAAAATAAATAAAATAAATAAAAAAATAAATAAATAAATAATAATAAAAAAAAATAACCTATGAGAGGGGAGCTGATGTGGCTCAGTTGTTAAGCACTGGCTTCCCACATACCAGGTCCCAGGTTCAATCCCTGGCCCCAGCACCTAAAAAAAACCAAAAACAAACAAACAAACAAACAAAAAACAAAAACCTATGAGAGCCACCGGCTGCAGCCTGAAAGGCCGCGTGGTCCCCAGTCTCCCGCGGCTGCTCCCTCAGGCATGGCACAGGGCCTCACCGCGCCATGGCAGCAGCACGGCATAGCACCCTGGACTTCACGCTCAGTGCCAAAGCTGATGGCAAGACCATTCTAAAAGGCCTCCAGTCCATTTTCCAGGAGCAGGGGATGATGGAGTCGGTGTACACCTGGCGGGACTATGGCTATTTAGCAACCTACACGAACAAAAATGGCAGCTTTGCCAATTTGAGAATTTACCCCCATGGATTGGTGTTGCTGGACCTTCAGAGTTATGACAATGATACACAAGGCAAAGAAGAAATTGACAATCTTTTGAATAAAGTAGAAGAAAGAATGAAAGAACTGAGTCAGGACAGTACTGGAAGGGTGAAGCGATTACCACCCATAGTTCGAGGAGAGGCCATTGACAGATACTGGCCCACTGCTGATGGGTGCCTGGTTGAGTATGACATAGACGAAGTGGTGTATGATGAAGACTCACCTTTTCAGAACATAAAAATTCTACACTCAAAGCAATTTGGAAATATTCTCATCCTCAGTGGGGATGTTAATTTGGCAGAGAGTGATTTGGCATATACCCAGGCCATCATGGGCAGTGGAAAAGAAGATAACACTGGCAAAGATGTACTGATTCTGGGAGGTGGAGATGGGGGCATCTTATGTGAAATTGTCAAACTGAAACCAAAGATGGTCACTATGGTAGAAATTGACCAAATGGTGATTGATGGGTGTAAGAAATATATGTGAAAAACTTGTGGTGATGTCTTAGACAATCTTAAAGGAGAATGCTATCAGGTTCTAATGGAAGACTGTATTCCAGTACTGAAGAAGTATGCCAAAGAAGGGAGGAAGTTCGATTATGTGATTAATGATTTGACAACTGTTCCAATCTCCACGTCTCCAGAAGAAGATTCCACATGGGAGTTTCTCAGACTGATTCTTGACGTTTCAAGGAAAGTATTGAAACAGGATGGGAAATATTTTACACAGGGGAACTGTGTCAATATGAAGGAAGCCCTGTTGCTCTATGAAGAACAGCTTGGGCACCTGTATTGTCCCGTGGAATTCTCAAAGGAGATCATCTGTGCCCCTTCCTACTTGAAGTTGTGGGTATTTTACACTGTTTGGAAGACAGCTAAGCCTTGAAGATTAATATCACCTAATCACGTATTCTGCAAATAGCCATCCTGACCTTTATGTGCAGTAGATGGCACTGAAACAAGTCAGGCAATTGTGGATTCTTTTAAAGTTTTTTTTTCTTTTTAATTATTTTTAATTTTAAAAAAAGCAAATGGAAAATGTATATTTTGATGAGCTAAGGTGTTATTTTTTGAAAGTCAGCTAAAGGATGATTAGGCAGCCCAATGAAGGCTGCTCAATGCACTGAACCCCTAGAATGTGATTTTTGTTACTTTTTATTTCTGTGTAGGCTTTTTTGCTTTGGTTTCGGTAAGCCTTCAATTTGGATGTTAGAAAGAATGAAAACCATTGTTTTGTTTTTGAGGAAAGTTCTTGATAGTGTTTCTTGTCAAAAAATTGACTTAGATATTAAATTTGGTGCTTATAAGAGAGTTAAAAAATGAATGGCATTGCTTCTATTAAAATTACCAAAGAGAAAAAAAAAAAACTATGAGAGAGTAGATGTGGCTCAAGTAGTTGGGCGCCCACCTTGCGCATGGGAGGTCCCAGATTTGGTTCTAGATTCCTCTTAAAGGAGATGAGCAGATGCAACAAGGCAGGTGCAATGAGCTGATGCAATGAGCTTGTGCAATGTGCTGACACAACAAGCTGACAAACAAGCAGACACAATGAGCAGGCATAATGAGCAGGGAGTGGATGTGGCTCAAGGATTTGGGCATCTGCCTACCACATGGGAAATCCTGGGTTCAGTTCCTGGTGCCTCCTAAAGAAGACAAGCAGACAATGAGCAGACCCAACCAGTAGAGGTAATGAGCAGACACAGCAAGCAGACAAAGAGCAGACAGATGAGGGAGCCATTTTGGTGTGGGAGGGGAATGAAAAAAAAACAGACATGAAATAACCATTCAGAAGATGCAAAAGAAAATTTCCAATCAAAATATGAAATGCTGTATCTGTTCCAGTTCTAGAATTCATTACATTTCTCTCATTTTGCAAGGAATTGCACAAAGAGTGAATCATCCAAAAGTTTTTTTAAAAGGGCGGTAACACTTTGAGGTGACATGGGAAAGCTTTTTGATAGAGTATGGATTTTAGGATTCTTTGTGGTTTAGTTACAATTGGAAAATGAGGAAATGAGAGTATAATTTACATGAATGGAAGCATAAGTGTTAGCAAAGAGGCAAAGGTGGGAATGTTCAAAGTATCAAAGACTGAGTAATCTGTTGAAATATCCCATCAACTACAAAAACCACTTTGTGAAGACATAGAAATCCTCAAACTTTGTCATTTGCATCATTTGCATCAACCACTTGCTAGATTTTTCTAACATCATGCCCTACCAACTAAAATGAATTCTATCTCAAAACAAATTCAACTTTGTACTGCAAATCGGTCTCTTTTTCCTCTATTTCCCTCATTCCTAGAAATGGGACAGTCATTATTCCTGTCACACAAGTTCAAGCTCTATGTGATCTTTCCTCTCCACTTTACCTATCACAGGCAACTTCTTTCACATCTGTGCCTTTTTTTTCTCTCTCACTGCTACCAATGCAGTTCAGCCACCTATAATCTAAAGCCGCCTCTACTGCCATAATCTTCTACCAAATCTAGATTTCTCAGGTGTCTCACTGTTCAAATCCATCACGTTAGTTTTTCTGAAACACAGCTCTAATAAAATTTTCCCTACAATCCAAAATCTTGAATTATTCCTTAATACCTCATATTAAAGTCTAAACTCATTATCCTTGAATTTAGGGTCTTCGGGAACATAAAATCAGTTCAGATTCTTTAAACCCAATTCCCCAGTATTATTTAATACAAACCATAGATTATACCTCTGCAAATTTGCCATATAGCTTCCTGTCTCTATACTTTTGCTTATGCTGTTCCTTTCACTTTGGTTGCAACCCCTTCCCCCCCAACACACACACACAAACTATTCCTGCCTTTTGAAACACAACCTAGTTAACCTTTTTCTTCAGGAAAAACTGTCCTCAGAGATACATTAGAAAATGCTCCCTTGCAAATCAAGTAACACTATGATTTTATTATTCCAGTTTGAGAGTATTTTTGTGAATCCCAAAAAGAGAAAAATTATGTTTGTAAACTAATCTGTTCCGCTGGGTGTGATACCCTTTGATTATATTGGATTCAGTTTAAGGGCAAATTACCTGTTAACATTAAGGCTTTGATTCAACCAAGTCAGTAAGGTGTGACTCAGGTTGAGTCCCCTCCCGCTTGGTAGGCTGATATAAATGGACACTCACTCAAGAAGATGTGGGAAGAGAAGATATAGAATTTGGTATCAAGAAAGTGGGGTGTAGTCTGATGCAATTACCAAAAATGCTGGAATGGTTTTATAAATGGGTAAGGCATATTTTTTATAGGAATTGTGAGATGCTTGATGGAAAAGGCCTAGACTGCTTTGATGAGAATGTTGGTAGGAAACTAGAGCATAAAGTTATTTTGATAAGGCTTTAGAAGGAAATGATAAAACAATTATTGGAAACTGGAGGAAAGGTGATCCAAGTTTTAACTGAAGAGAACTTAGCAAGATTGACTCCTGATATTATATGGAAGGCAGAATTTGAAAATGATGAGGTTGAACATTTACCTGAAAAGCTTTCCAAAGTAAACTTGGAGAATGTGGCCTGGCTTTTCCTTGCAGCTTTTATAGCAAAATGTGAGAGGAAACCTGATATCTGAATTGTTGGACACAGTGAAACCAGACTGATTCCAGAAATTCCAAGCTTCTGGAAATCAAGCCCCCAGGTGATAGTGCCTCATTTGAGGATTTAACTAAACTTATAACTTGCAAGCCAGGAATGAAATGCAGTTATCCAGGAAAGACTTGTGGAAAGTCTTACTGTCTGATGGTTTGGACCCCTGCTTCCTGCATGCTAAACCAACAAGCTTTTGGCAATATCTGTATGAACAAAACCACTGTCAACCTATATTAAAACGGACAGGGAGGGGAGAGATGGAAGGGAAAAATGGCAATAAGGGGAAAACCATGGAAGTTGAGCTCTGGAATTAAGACATCTCCATGGGCTAAAAGAGGGACCCCACCCATGTGTATGGAAAGGGTGAGTTTGCCCTGGCCTTTGAAGAGAGTGGGTGTTTCAGTCCACTGTTCAGGGACAGATATGCCACTTCAGGTTACAGAGAGAGTGGAGCAAATTCCCCATGGATTGGGGGGAGAGAGGTTGCTACCACACTGTTCTGAGGTGGGGTAGACCTGTTCCCCATAGGTTGGGGAGAGTGAGGTCATTGCACCACTGGTCTGAGGGGGATGGACCTGTTCCCCATAGTTTAGGGAAGGCCAAGTTGCCTGTATGCCAGAGATTAGGGAAAATATCGTCACCACTTCACTGTACTAAGGGGGTTGAGACTCAACCCCCAGAGATTGGGGAAAGTGTCACCATCAGCCCAATATCTTAGATGGTGAGGTCTGGAGCTCTGTTGTCAACCAGATACTAGATGAGAATAGAACCAAGAAAATGGCCATTGGGCAATCCTGTGGAAAGGGTGGGCTCCCATGAGGCCCTGAGGAAAAGAAGAAACCATCATCTTAAGAATGAATCTCAGACTTTGAAATCTAATGGAGTAAGTCCTGTAGGCTTTCGGAACTGTTGGGGACCTGTAACGTGTGTTTCCCCCTCAAATTCTCCTTGTGGTAATGCAAATGTTTATCCTATGCCTATGCCTCATTTGTATATTGGAAGCGGATAACTTTTTAAATTTTTCAGGTCTACAGCCAGAGGGGCCTTTGCCCCCAGACAAACTGTATTCATATAAATGATTGTGATGTGATTTTGTACTTAGCATTGCTACTGAAATGATTTAAGGATCTTTTAGAATATTGTAAACTTTTTGGGATTCAGAGGGTGGAGTGTGACAGTTTTGGATATCTTTGTGAATCCCAAAAAGAGAAAAATTATGTTTGCAAACTAATCTATTCCTCTTCATGTGATACCCTTTGATTATATTGGGTTCAGTTGAGGGGCCCTTGATTAAATTATCTATTAAGATTAGGGTTTTGATCGGACCATGTCAATAAGGTGTGACTCAGGTTGAGTCCCCACTCCCTTGGTGAGCCGATATAAATGGACATTCACTCAAGAAGACACACTGGAAGAGAGAGTTCTGTCATTTTTTATTCTGAGGCTCTGGGGAGAGATAAGCCTTTCACCTGATAGCTTACAGCTGACCTTGGGAAGAGAGTTGAGACTGATATAGAAAGCCCCCCCAAAAATGATCCCTAAACCAGGAGAAAGAGGAAGCCCTGAGAGACAAGCCCTACACCAATCTGCAGTAGAGATAGAGGAAAC
This sequence comes from Tolypeutes matacus, assembly GCA_026826555.1. Classification (NCBI taxonomy): domain Eukaryota; kingdom Metazoa; phylum Chordata; class Mammalia; order Cingulata; family Chlamyphoridae; genus Tolypeutes; species Tolypeutes matacus. Next base: position 8,760,838 of record JAKSZT010054341.1, on the reverse strand, counting down.
CCAGAGGGGAAAGCTGAACCTTTGCAGAGATCAGTGACCATCTTAAAATCACTTGCAAATGACTTGCACATGGCAAATGACTTTGGTGAGAAAGCGACCTTGAGTTGGACTTTTAGGGCCTTGTAACTGTAAGTTGTTAACCCAAATAAATACCCTTTATAAAAACCAACAGATTTCTGATACTTTGCATTGGCACCCCTTTGGCAACATTTGTTGAAGATTTTTGGATAAGTCATTGTCAGTATACAAAATGAAATACTCCAGTTTAGGAGACAGAAGACTCAGAATTTGCTTAATATTAGGAAATTTGGACTGCAAATTTTAACAGATAAAACACAGTATTTTAAAATCTATAATGAGATGGAGAGGGGCCAAGATGGCGTTAGTGTAGGAGGGCACACACTGCAAGCTCCCAGAGCAAGGCGGATTGTGGACGGGGTCCTGCCCCGGGGTCTGTGCTGTGTACGCGTGGAGTGAGAAGCTTGGGACATCTATCTGTGCGGATCAACGGCATGGATAGAACGGTAGAGATTCGTGAGTTTTAAGGCTGCCGGTGGTGGTTGGCACAGACGGCTGAGCCCCGCAGTTAGGGAGAGAAAATAAAATAAAATAAAACAGCCACTTGGAGCCGCGAGCAGGGTGAGGAAGTTTTATTTTCTGGGGATCTGGCTGGCAGGCGCCCCTTGGACCTTGTGTGAACAGAACAACTGTGCTAATCAGTACCCGGTGAACTGGAGGGGGGATTCTGGTTGGTGGACGGAGCTGATTTCCCTAGCAACCCAGGGATAAGACCTGGGCCGCTGCGGAGCCAGGAAGAAGGGACACTTCCCAAAAGAGGGAGGGTTCTGTTGGAGGACAGGGAAGGAAATTTTTTATTTTTAGACATCGATCTGGCTGCCTGCACCGCCCCATAGCTTTGGGGAGTAGATAAGCCGACCTGAAGCAGCATCAGGCTGAGAGCAGACGCGAATCTGCACTCAAACTGATTTACTCAGCAGCCCGGTGATGCTCGAGCTCGGCTCCAGAAGGGGCGGAATTGGCCATCTTTAGCACTTCTCACTGACTAATATCAGAGCTACAACTAACCTGGGGAGTCCAGAAAGTGGGACATGCTTGATTAATTTCCACGGGCCCAGAGAGGGTCCCTTCCGTAAGAACATCGAACAACTAATCAAAGCTATCCAAACAAATATCATGGACCAACTTAAAGAACGAAAGAAGAGATTAAGGATGTAAAGAAGACACTGGGAAAACATACTGAAGAAATAGCAAACATGCCGAAAAAGGGAATGGATATGATGGTGAACAATGGCACAAGCCAAGAAATGAAAAAGATGCTGGACTCACATGGCAGCAGATTTGAACAGGTAGAGGAAAGAATTAGTGATATGGAAGACAATACAGCTGAAATCAAAGAGATTGTAGAACAGATAGACAAAAAGATAGAAAAAATCCAGCATGGACTCAGGGAATTAACCAATAACACAAAACGCACAAACATACGCATTATGGGCATCCCAGAAGGAGAAGAGAAGGGAAAAGGAACAGAAGGAGTGTTGAAGGAAACAATGGCTGTAAACTTCCCAACTCTATTGAGAGAGATGGATGTGCAGATCCAGGAAGCACAGCGCACCCCAAATAGTTTAAATCACAACAAGCCAACTCCAAGACATATGCTTGTCAAAATGTCCAATGCTCAAGATAAAGAGAAAATACTCAAGGCAGCAAGAGAAAAGAGAACCATCTCATACAAGGGAAGCACAATAAGATTAAGTGCTGATTTCTCAGCTGAAACCATGGAGGCAAGAAGACAGTGGTATGACATAGTCAAAATACTAAAAGAAAAAAACTTCCAGCCACAAATTCTATATCCAGCAAAACTAGCATTCAAAAATGATGGAGAGTTCAAAATATTCACAGATAAACAGAAATTAAGAGAGTATGTCAAGAAGAAACCAGCACTTCAAGAAATACTAAAGGAATCTCTACAAGTTGAAAGGAAAAAACAAGGGAGAGAGAGTTGGAGGAGAGTTTAAAATCAATTGAAAAGACAAAAAGAGAAACAAAACAACATATGACATACATTAACCAAAGAAAAAATGGCTGAAGTAAGAAATTCGTTACGAGTAATAACATTGAATGTTAATGGATAAATTCACCAATCAAAAGACACAGATTGACAGAATAGATAAGAGAATATGATCCATCTTTATGCTGTCTATAAGAAACACACCTTTGACCCAGGGATACAAGGAGGCTGAAAATGAATGGCTGGAAAACAATTTTACAAGCTAACAATAGCCAAAAAAGGGCAGGAGTAGCTATTCTAATATCAGACAAAATAGACTTTAAATGCAAAACTATTGTAAGAGACAAAGATGGACACTATATATTAGTAAAAGGAGTAATCTCTCAAGAAGAGAGAACAATCATCAACATTTACACACCTAATCGAGGTGCCTCAAAATACATGTGGCAAACTCTGGAAAAACTAAGAGGAGAAATAAATGCCTCTACAATTATAGCAGGGGACTTCAACATACCACTGTCATCATTAGACAGAACATCTGGACAGAAAATCAATAAAGAAACTAAGGCACTCAACAATGCATTAGAAGACCTGGACTTAATAAACATATACAGAACACTACCCCCAAATACAGCGGGATTTACATTCTTCTCGAGTGCACATGGAACATACTCCAAAATAGACCACAAGCTAGGCCACAGAACAACACTCAATGAATTCAGAAAGATTAAGATTATACAAAGTAATTTCTCTGACCACAACGGAATGAAGTTGGAAATCAATAAGGGCCAGAGAAACAGGTTAGGCACAAGGATATGGAAGTCAAACAACACACTCTTAGACAAACAGTGGGTCAAAGAGGAAATTTCAAAAGGAATCAGTAACTACCTTGAAAGTAATGAAAACAACAACACAACATATCAAAACCTCTGGGATGCAGCGAAAGCAGTCCTGAGAGGGAAATTCATAGCCATAAATTCATACATTAAAAAAGAAGAAAGAGCTAAAATTGAAGACCTAACTGCACACTTGGAGGAATTGGAAAAACAACAACAAACTAAACCTAAAGGAAGTAGAAAGAAGGAAATAACCAAGATTAGAGCAGAATTAAATGCAATAGAGAATAAGAAAGCACTGGAAACAATAAACAAAACCAAAAGCCGGTTCTTCGAGAATATCTATAAAATTGACAAACCCTTAGCCAGACTAACAAAAAAAAAGAGAGAACAGATGCAAATACATAAAATAAGGAATGAGCAAGGGGATATCATTACTGACCCCACAGAAATAAAGAGTATCATAAGAGGATATTTTGAAAAATTATATGCCAATAAGAATGATAATTTAGAGGAAATGGACAAGTTTCTAGAAACCCACAAACAGCCTACATTGATGAAAGAAGAAATAGATGAACTCAACAGTCCAAATACAAGTAAAGAGATAGACTCCATCATCAAAAACCTACCAACTAATCAGAGCCCAGGACCAGATGGCTTCACAGCTGAATTCTACCAAACATTCCGGAAAGATCTAACACCAATTCTACTTAAGCTCTTCCAAAAAATAGAAGTAGAAGGAATATTACCTAACTCATTCTATGATGCCAACATTACCCTAAAACCAAAACCAAATAAAGATGCCACAAGAAAGGAAAATTACAGAACAATTTCTCTAATGAACTAGGTGCTAAAATCCTCAACAAAATACTTGCTAATAGCATTCAACAACATATCAAAAGGATTATACACCATGACCAAGTGGGTTTCATCCAGGGTATGCAAGGATGGTTCAATATAAGAAAATCAATCAGTGTAATACACTACATAAACAGATTGAAAGAAAAAAATCACATGATCATCTCTGTAGATTCAGAAAAAGCATTCAGCAAAATACAGCACTCTTTCCTCATAAAAACACTAAAAAAGATAGGGATAGACGGGAACTTTCTGAATATGATAAAGGGTATATATGAAAAGCCCAAAGCTAACATCATTTTCAACGGTGAAATCCTTAAAACCTTCCCTCTGAGATCGGGAACTAGACAAGGATGCCCACTATCACCACTCCTACTTAACATTGTCTTAGAAGTACTTGCGTGAGCACTGAGATAAGAAAAGGACATAAAAGGCATCCAGATTGGAAAAGAAGAAGTAAAAATTTCATTATTTGCATATGACATGATTCTATACAGAGAAAGCCCTGAGAAATCCACAACAAGGCTTCTAGAACATATAAAGGAGTTCGGTAATGTTGCAGGCTATAAGATCAATGCTCAAAAATCAGTAGCATTTCTATACACCAATAACGAGCAAACTGAGGAGGAAATCAGGAAAAAAATACCATTTACAATAGTAACAAAAAGAATCAAATACCTAGGAATAAATTTAACTAAAGATGTAAAGGACTTATGTACAGAAAAATACACAACACTGTTAAAGGAAATCAAAGAAGACTTAAATAAATGGAAAAATATTCCCTGTTCATGGATAGGAAGACTAAACATCATCAAGATGTCTATCCTACCCAAAGTAATCTACAGATTTAATGCAATCCCAATAAAAGTCAACACTCTATGTTTTAAGGAACTGGAAAAACTAACCACAAAATATATTTGGAAAGGTAAGAGGCCACAAATTGCCAAAGACATATTGAAAAAGAAGAAAGAAGTTGGAGGTATCACAGTACCTGACTTTAAAACATACTACAAAGCTACAGTGATCAAAACTGCGTGGTATTGGAACAAGGATAGACCTACTGACCAATGGAACCAAATTGAGAGTTCGGATATAGATCCTCACATATACAGTTATTTGATATTTGACAAGTCCACAAAGCCCACTCAGTTGGGAGAGAATGACCTCTTTAACAAGTGGTGCTTGGAGAACTGGATATCCATATCCAAAATAATGAGAGAAGAATACCATCTCACACCTTATACAAAAATCAACTCAAGGTGGATTAAAGATCTAAATATAAGAGCCAAAACCATAAAGACCTTGGAAGATAATGTAGGGAAGCATCTACAGGACCTTGTAATAGGAAATGGTTTCATGAACTTCACAGCCAAAGCATGAGCAGCAAGAGAAAAAATAGATAAATGGGATCTCAACAAAATTAAAAACTTCTGCACCTCAAAGGACGTTATTAAGAAAATAAAAAGGCAGCCTACCCAATGGGAAAAAATATTCGGCAACCATATATCTGATAGGAGCCTAATATCCTCCATATATAAAGAAATCCTACACCTTGAAAATAAAAGGACAAACAACCCATTAAAAACTGGGGCAAGTGACCTGAAAAGACACTTCTCCAAGGAAGAAATACAAATGGCTAAAAAGCACATGAAAAAATGCTCAACATTTCCTGCTATCAGGGAAATGCAAATCAAAACTGCAATGAGATACCATCTTACACCCATCAGAATGGCAGCTATTAAATAAACAGGAGACACTAAATGTTGGAGAGGATGTGGAGGAATAGGAACCCTCATCCACTGCTGGTGGGACTGTGGTATGGTCCAGCCACTGTGGAGGAAAGTTTGGCGGTTCCTCAGAAAACTAGCAATAGATCTTCCGTATGATCCAGCAATTCCACTGCTGGGTATATACCCAGAAGAACTGAAAGCAAAGTCACAAACAGATATATGCACACCAATGTTCATAGCGGCATTGTTCACCATTGCCAAAAGTTGGTATCAGCCCCGGTGCCCATCAAGAGACGAATGGATAAGCAAAATGTGGTACATACATACAATGGAATATTACTCAGCTGTAAGAAGGAACAAAGTGCTAACACATGGAATAACGTGGATGAATCTTGAAGACCTTATGTTGAGTGAAGCAAGCCAGGCACTGAAGGATAAACAGTATATGATCTCACTGATCTGAACTGAGGAAAGTGAGCAGTCTCTGAGAACCATTATCTGAAAGATATGTTAACAAAGGAAAGTAAGAGAAGAGCAGGCTGTGAGCCATCACCCATATGGACATAATCTATGGTAAAGGGATAGAGTGTGGTTGCATGTTGGGGGATGGGGCAATGAGTGGTGGTGTTCCTGGGTTTGGTGGTGCATCACTGGCAGGTGGGTGGATTAGGAAGGGCAGGTTCAAATCCCCAGGGCATGTAACTGTGAATTTTCACATTCCATGGGTTGGGAGAGGGTGGTATCATGGGCCCTGGGGGGTTGGGGGGAAGGGAACAGTCAAGATCTAATGGGGTGTTTGGTGGTCATGGGGAAGGTTTTTCATTACCTTACAGTAATGGACACAGGACATGGCAAATATCATCAAAAATATTAAACTGTATCATCTAAATTGTAAACTATACTGTAAATCATTGACAATGTTTAGTTACTATATTTTGCTATCTGTATAACAGTTATAACAATGGTAACAAAAAAAAGGGGGGAGTAATATGGGGTGGGGAAGGGGGGGATGGTTTGGTATCTGGGAGTTGCCGGCACTCCATGTGTGACTTTGCTGTGACCTAAAACTTCTTTGAAAATTAAATGAAAAATTGGGAGACAATGGGGATTGAGAGGGGGAAGGTGTCACGGCACACCAGACATCCGATAACACAGAGATAAAAGGAAGGAAAGAAAAGAAAAGAGAAAGGAAAAAAAAATAAATATATTTTATATAATATATATATATATATATTAAAGGCATTTCCTTTGCTTTTTTGCCCATTTTTTGAATATCCCAATCCCCTAATTATATTTTATTTTGTTTTTTGTTTGATTATTTTTTTTTTCCTTCTCTTTTCTTTTTTTTTTTTTCCCCCTGAGTTTCCTTATGTTTGTCTCTTGCATGTAAGCTTATCATACTTGTTTCTTTTTCCTAGTAAGTGTATTTGATTATTTTATGGACTACATTTTCATGGAGGATTTGGATCACAGAAGGGTTACAATGGGTACTGCAGGGGATTATTGGTGGAGGGTGTCTCGGAGGGGGGTTTCATGGGAATTATTTCATCCAAATATACATGAAAGATATACAAAATCGTTCAAAATATCAAAAGATGGGGCATGGTCACGATGGGTGGACAATCACATAATAAATGAGGGAATCTGAATTCCTAGCCTGGAGAGCTCTGCCACAGTCTCCAAGGGAGCAGCAATTGTCCTCTGATTGCAGGGACAGTGTCTGTCAAAAGAGAATGACCCGCTGATGTGTTCTTTTTATTGATGACTACCCTTGTGAGTCTTTGCTCTTGTAACTGAGACTTAGCCTGCAGTTGTGGGTTGCCACCTGAGAGCCTCCTTGTTGCTCAAATGTGGCCTCTCTCTAAGCCAAACTCAGCATATGATTGCATTACCTTCCCCCCAATGTGGGACATGACTCCCGAGGATTAGCCTCCCTGGAAACGAGGGATTAATACCAAGTGCCAACTGGCAACACAACTGGAAAAAGACCTTGAATTAAAGGGGGAAAAGGTAAAGACAAATGAGTTCAAGTGGCTAAGAGACTTCAAAGAGAGTCGGGAGGTCATTCCAGAGGTGACTCTTACGCACACCTCAGTAGGAGCTCATAGAACATCTAAGTGCCTATCACCCCACACAGAGGGGCTCCTGAGAGCTCTGGAGACACCCAGGTCCTATATAAATGGGGATAGCCCCAGAGACTGATGCCTTATCAGTGGGCTCTATTTTGGAATCTGTGCTCCTGAGAGTGACAGGATTGGACTCAAATAAGTCCTCCCTGCACATGTTTCACCAGTCCCTTCTATTCAAACCTACATGTGATGCTGAAGTTTTTAGGTATACTTCCAGAGACTGGAACCTCTGGCCTACTATGTGCCAGGTGTGCATGGAATCTAGGTGGAGCTGCAACTCCTACCCTACAGCTCAATGGACTCATCCAAGTCACCAGGTGAGGAGACAACGATGGGCAATGGCCATCCCAGGGAATGGAGAGGGCCTGCATCTGCAGGCAGGATCATCCCACCCACCATATCCATGGGATATAAGCCCTCTCTCACTTGGAGGTGGAGTGGACATCACCATCCCAGTCGCCTCTGGACTGGGGGAAGAACTATGGACTAGAGTGGACTTGATGGTATTCTGTTGTTCACATATGGTGATTCTAGCAATGGAAGAAATTATAACAGTGAGGTGGAGCCAGTGGCCACTTGACACTTTTGGGGCAGGGACGGGATGAGCAGTTGAAATACAGGGGCTTCTTTGGGATTTGGAGGTTGTCCTGAGTACCGTTGTGGCAACGGATGTAGGCCATTTTAAATCAGCATACAGCACCCAGAACTGTGTGGGAGAGAGTGTGGTCTACAGTGAGAACTGTGGTCTATGGTTGGTGGCAAGGCCCCAGAATGTGTAAGTCCATTGAGGGTGGTGGGCCACGCTTGTGGGAGATGTTTGTGTGGGATGTGGTGGGAGGTGTGGGAGGTGGGCAACATGGGAATCCCAGTGGGTTCCGTGTAATATTTTGGGTAATCTAAGCACCTCTTAAAATATATGTATATATATATATATATATAAAAATAACATTTTTGTAAGCAAATGCACATATATGCATATATATTTATATATCATTTTGCAAATATTGGTATGTATTGTGAAAATTTTGATTTTTACCCACAATAAAAACAAAACAAAACTTACCCATGCACTAAATGTTTAATAAAATAAATGATGAAATTTTAAAAAAAAGTCTATAATGAGTAAGAACTGCAAGAAAAAGCATGTCGTTATCACCGTCATTACTATTTGCTAAGTATCTATTATTGCTAAGCTCTTTGTGAACAAGAATAATGAGAAATGGAAACATCACAGGCAAAGAATTGTACATCTTAAGAAATTGCCTGATAGCGAGAACATTTCTTAAAAAGTCTTTGTTATATTTAAAGCAAACATTCTACATATCTTTGATATAAATATGATGCCATCATCTTGATTTAAACATGGGAAGCCCTGGTGATTCTGGACTCTCATCATCAACCTGGTGACATAAGACATCCCCTAAAAACATCTCCCCAAAGATTCAGTGAATATAAGGACAAATTTCACTTGCTTAGAATCTGGAGAACTGTAGTGACTGGAGGACTCCACAAATAATGAATCAAAGGGAACTTCTGTCCTGAACTGATTGGTCCTTTTCTTCACCCCCTCACATGATCTGGCAGAAAGCCAGAGGCTTTCACTAGAGAAGAGGGAGAAACTAACCTTCAGTGTTAACACACTGAGATAATCAGATGCTTAACCAGCAAAAGATTACAAACCATACTAAGAAATAGGAAGATATGGCTCAGTCGAGGGAACAAATTAAAAATTCAGAGGAGACACAGGATTTGGAATGACTAGTCAAAGCGTTCAAATAAATATCCCAAATCAGTTCAAGAAGAGGAAAGAAAATATGCATAAAGAGATAAAAGATATTAAGAAGACAATTTATGAGCAAAAAGAAGAATTTGAAAGTACAGAAAGAAAATTCCTTAAATGATAACTCATGGAAGTTAAGAAAGGGAAGACTAGAACAGGATTCATCCAGAGGCAAACGGTAAAGTAAAAAACCTAGATGCCTTTAAAATATTCGAGCACAGGGATAGTGAGAGCAATTAAATGAGAAAGCTGGATGGGATAGAGCTTGTAGTCAGGGAATAGGAGTCTGAATTCATGATCAGATGTTGGAGCCAGATTATAAAGGTGAAGATCGGTATAAGGCAGTAGAATTTAGTCTTAATATAGAAAGCAAGGAGAAGACATTTAAGTTCTTGAATGGAAGAATAGGGAGAAGAGAAAGAAATGTGAACAACTTTTCTGCATACACTACTTTGATAGCAGGCTGTAGTAAAGTGTTTCTGAAGTAGCAAAGAAAGGCGGGGACTACATGTAAAAAAGGATAGAAGAATAGAAACTCAAGTTAGAGCTTTTGCTCAAATGTTTTCATTTGAGGGAAATATTAAAATCTATTGAAATAGTGCTCAATAGGAATCACTTTTTATTTAAAATATCAGTGTTTTTTTTTTTCATATCACAAATACTACATTTCAGCCATGTCAATTAGATGCCACACTAGTTGAGTCAGACTGAATCATTTGGTTAATCCATTCCATAAGAGTCCCCAAGCCATATTTTCAATAACAGTGATGCTCAATAGCTTAGCTCTAAGACATGTGTTGGTGAATTAGACTAAGCAGATTTGGAAACCCAGGATTTTGGTCTGGTTTTAAATTAAGTGGACAACCTGATTAAAAAATCACAGCTTGTTTTTACAAGTGAAAGTTTGAAAAAGGATTCCATATGATGATGTAGTTGCCAGGTCACTTTTTATAAATCTTCAAACATTGTTAAAATCTGATGTCTAGTATAAAATACAATAGTGCTTGTAATTATAGGGAAATTAGTAGAGACCTGTTTGAGACAAAAATAAACTGAAGTGGGCTTAGATTTGCAAGTCTCCCAGGTAGGTTCATTCAGTAGATTAAAGAAAGATCCTAATTCTCTGAGATTATGCAATCACTACTTACTTTTAATAGAAAGGCAAGTTCTGTGCCCTCAATCACCATGCCAAGTCTGTAGATTAAAGCTAAATAACAAAATCCTACTTTTATAATTTTTTATGATTTTTCATGAAAATGGTTTATTGGGGAAAAACAAATCAAAACAACAACTTTAGCTGCAGAATCCAATTTCAGTGGCAAAGATTGCATTAGCTCATCTATCTTCTGTTTAGTGGAGTATAAACTAATTGTTTCTCTGGCATGCATTTCCCAGATTTTATAAAGCTAATGAATGTAAGATGATGTAAAGGCAAGCTGCTCAGCCCTGAAAGCTCAAGTTTTAAATAAGGCTGTTTTAAAGTCTATTTTTATTAGCTAAAGGAGAAAGACTTTTTCACAGGGAGATCTAATTTCTTATAATCTCTCTTGTTTGGTCTCTGCTCATGAGTTTTTCTAGAATTACTGATTGGCAGCTCAGATTCTTTTTTTTTTTTTTTTTTCACTCTTTTCCTTAGTATGTGATCTCTACTCTTTTTTTCCCTGACTAAATAATCATCTCTTAAAATATAATAAATCCATTTTAACCAAAAAAAATTTTTGTGAAATTTTCAACAAGTGTAAAGAGAAATTGGGAAAAGCTGTAACTTTAGAAATACCACTTTTTAGGTAATAGCCTAGGTAGAGTGATTAAAATAACTGGTGAGTTTAAATTATGCTTATCTTATCCACTGCTAGTGGACTGAATCATTTTTGAAAACTCTGACCATTTCTCTTCTCTCAAAATTCGCCTGTGGTACCTGTCATATTAAAGAGCAAACCCAAGAATCTCAACTCCAGCTTTCATTTATATTTAGTCTACTCTTATAATCTTGATCTCTTTCCTCTGTTCCCACTGAACCCCAGCTAGGCAAACATCACATAAAAATTATTGTTTCCTTCAGCTCTTTTTTTCTTATGCCTGCTACAATGCCTTTTCTCTAAGCTTGGTGAATCGGAGAAATAAAGCCAATCTTCTTCCATAAAGCATTCCCTAATTAAATGGAGCTGAGACATAGCTCAAAATATTGAAAGACATATATAGCATATGCCTGTAGTTACCAAATAGCAGATTGAAAAGTGGAAGTTCTACCCATCCATTTGGAAAATTCTGCTAGTTTTGTTTCACTTTGCTTTTACTGAGTTGATTGATTTGGCAAATTATTTTATGGTCAAAGCAAGAATATGTTTTCAGGTAGCCAACCTACTAATCAATTCAGTCAATCCATTAAAGAGTGACTCTTATGAATTTGTTCATGTCATGAAGACAAAACGATTTGTTAATAGAACTTTTCATTTATTAAAAATTAGAGATGTCTGAGTTTACGAACAATCATTCATCAAATTCCCTTCACCGCCCCACCATCAATACCTTGAATTGGTGTGGAACATTTGTTACAATGGAAGATAGCACTTTTAAAAAAATAATTGTACAATTTTTTAACTGTAATTACCTTTGTTATAATTGATGAAAGATTATTAAAATAGTACTATAGATGGTCATCCATAGTCTATATTAAGTTAATTTTTTTCCATATACCACCCTACTATTAACACCTTATATTAGTATTGTACATTTGTTATAATTCATGAAAGAACATTCTTATATTTGTACTTTTAACTATAGCCCATTGTCTATCAAAGAGTTCATTATGAATCCTATTTTTTATTTTTAAAATTTTATTTTAGTAATATATTTGACCCAAAGCCTCCCCTTGTAACTACATTCACCTACATAATTCAATACTCACAATAATGTGCTACCATCACCACCACCCATTTCCAAACCTATAAATTACCTAAATAAAAAACCTTTACAAATTAAGCACTGGCTCCACATTCTCTACCCTCAATCTATTTCCTGGAAATCTATATTCTAGATTCTAACTCTATGAGTTTGCTTATAATAATTAGATCATATCATTGAGATCATACAATATTTGTTCTTTTGTGTCTGGATTATTTTACAATAATGTCTCCAGGGTTCATCCATTTTGTCATATGTATCGGGACTTCATTTCTTTTTACAGTATTCCATTGTATGTATAACCCACATTTTATCTAAATCAGTTGATGGTCACTTAGCTTGCTTCCACCTTTTCCACCTCTTCTTTTTCATTTGTACTGTTTTTTTATTTTATTTATTTATTTATATTTGTATTGTGCTTTTATCTTTTGACAATTGAATAATGCCACTATGAACATTGGTGTAGAAATATCTGTTCGAGTCCCTGCTTTCATTCTTCTGGGTATATAACTAGTAGCAGGATTGCCAGGTCATATGGTGATTCTATATTTAGCTTCCTGAGGAACTGCCAAACTATCTTCCAAAGTGGTTGCACCATTTGACATTCTCACCAGCAATAAATGAGTGTTCCTATTTCTTCACATGCTCTCCAAGACTTGTACTTTTCTGTTTTTTTAAAATAGTAGCCAATCTATTGGGTATGAAAAGATATCTCATTGTGGTTATTATTTGCATTTTTCTTAATTCGTTCTTTCTTGGTTCTGGTTCTACTTGTCTTTTGTGTGATCCACCTGAAAACCTAAACTTGAATCATCCCATTGGTCTGCCTTCCACCTTGGTGTGGATGTCACTATGGGTTAGACTTATGCAACACTCATTGAGACTCTCTTTACCCTTTTCTACCTCTACTACAGGAACTGAAAAGATAATTCCTCACTCACTAGATTATCTTGTATTTATAAATTCCATATGAAACAACTCAGGCCAGTTTGACATAAGAGGAAGTTTCTCCAAATGTTGCTGATTTAAAAAACAGAAGTCTATACCTTCTGTTCTGGTTTCCTAGATGCTAAAGCAAGTACCGTGCAATGAGTTGGCTTAAACAATGAGAATTTCTTGGTTCATGATTTTGAGCCTAAAATCAAGGCATCAGCAAGAAGCTGCTGTCACCTAGAAGACTGTGGTGTTCTGGGGCTGACTGCCAGCAATCCTTGGTCCTTGGCCTCTCTTGTCAGTTGACAATGCAATGGCAATGTCGTCTACTTTCTCCTCCAGGCTTCCTTGACTTCCAGCTTCTTCCCGTGGCTTTCCGTAGTCTGAATTTCATTCTGCTTATACAGGATTACAGTAATACAGATTAAAGCCCAATCTGATACAGCTGGGCCACACCTTAACTGAAATAATATTTTTAAGAAAGTTTATTTACAATGGGTCCACGCTCACCAGAATGCAAACCAAGACCAAGAATATGTCCAAACTGGGGTACACAATTCAATCCAGCACACCTTCCTTCCTTCTTTCTCCTTTAGCTGCAGATGGAGTTGCAGCAGTCATCTTTTAACCATGAGTAAAATGCCAAGAGAATCACAAGACACCATCCCTGACCTTGCTGAGATGCTGACCCTACTCCTGCAGCTACCACAAACAGAATTCTTAGTATATGAGGAAAAAGAAACTATGTCTTTAAGCCACAGCAATTCAGGTTTTCTCATTACCTGAAGTAGAAAACATCTAACTGATATTCCTTGGCTGCTGAATTGTGCTGTGGAAAAAAAATTTAAAAAGACACATAGGTTGTTTCCACAATAAAATTATGGACACTAACCTCTCCAGGCTGCTCTCTTGCTACTTCATCCTACTGACACCTGCTGCTCCATTTCTTTTGAATTTCCCTGCATTATGCTCTCTTTTCTGTCCAAGACTTCATACATGTTGTATTATCCAGGGTTCTCTAGGGAAACAGAATCAACAGGAGATATCTATCAATAATATGAGATTTTATAAGAGTCTCTCACAAGTCCAGGTTCCGCAGGCAGGCTGCAAACCGGGGGCTCCGATGAAAGTCCAGTGAAGGTCCTTGATGAATTTCTGGGAGATGCTCACTGTCCAACGATAAGCTGGGAAATTTTCTCTGAGTGCTGAAACCACTTCCCCTTTTAAGGCATTCAACTGCGTGGATAAAACGCCACGCATGGCTGACGGGAATCTCCCTGGTTGATGTAGATGTAATCAGCCATCTATGTAGTAAACTCACTGGTGACTAAAATCCATCAATGTACTTGTGGACATTGATGGATTTAGCCCAGTGCTTGCTTGACCAAACAACTGGGCACAATTACCTGGCCGAGTTGACCCATTAGCCTAACCATCACACATGTGATTCATTTTTATTTGGAAATATCTTCCTATAGTCCATACCCTCCTACTTACTTGCTAATAACTATTGATTCTTAAGGACTGCCATCTTACCTCATACACAAAGCCCATATGAACCCGCCATCTTCATTGGTTCCCCATAATAACTGTTTCTTTTTCCTTAGAAACATAAATTTAAGTGTTCTAGGCTAGACTCTTGCCACGTTCTGAGGTTTGGGACTTTATAAACAATATGCAATGTTGTTATTTTGAAGATATACAAGGAAATAATAGATTTATGATAAAATTCATAATTATTTGACACGAAAGAAAGCTATTCTTAGAAAAATAAAATAACTTTACACCAAGGCTTAAATTTTGCAATTATTTTATAAGTAAATCATTTTTTTCTTTGGTATATTTTGTTATTTAACACTGGAATTGTCCTGCATGACATTGCAATGACAGATACAGGCCATTATACACTTTGTGAAAACCTATGAAACTGTGCAGTACAAAGTGTAAACTATAATGTAAACTATAGACCATGGTTAGTAGCAAAGCTTCAATATGTGTTCATCAATTGTAACGAAAGTACCAGACTAATGAAAGATGTTGTTAATGGGGGAAAGTGTGTGAGGGGGAGAGGGTGGGGTATATGGGAATCCCCTATATTTTCAATGTGACATTTAGGTAATCTAAAGCTTCTTTTTAAAATGTTAAAAAAAAAACACACACACACACAAAACTGTACAACTGTAAGGTGCAGAGTGTAAACCAAAATGTAAACTACTGACCACGGTTAGTAGCAATGCTTCAGTATTTGTCCATTAATTGTAACAGATGTACATACTCATGTAAGATGATATTAATAGGGGAAAATGTGAGGGGGTTGGGGTCTATGGGACTCCTCTATATTTTTCTGACTTTTCTTTAACGTAAAACTTTTTGAGGAATGAAGTGAAAAAAAAAAAAAAAAGAAAAAATAGTAATTCTTTTTGACAGCAATTTTAATGGCTATAAAGTAAGATTTATTATCCCTTTTATGTATCATGTTTGACACAGATGATTCAGTGTTAGAATTAAAGCACTGAAAGAGAAGGAGAGAGAAATGAAGACTTGTACAAAATTAAAGGTAATGTCTGGAATCTATTCTTCCCCCACACAGTTTCTCTCCTTAGCCCCTCACCTCCCTGGCTGGAAAGAATGATTCTATATATTATCAAGCCTGGTCTTTAATCTCTTGTATTTTCATGTATTTTAGTTTAGGAAGGGAAGAGGTTAGGAAAGAAGAGATAAGAACCAAATTTTTAGGAACACAGAACTCAGTCATTTTCAAATGGAGAAATTCCTAACCAAGCTGGAGTGGAATAAAATGATGTAACATCATTTCACCAGGAGGCTGGACACCTTAGGGTCTTATGCTTCAATGTATTCAACTGCAATCTATTATCTTCTGCTTAAGGCTTGGCCCTATAGACTCTTTCATTATACTCTTCATTAAAATCCATCACCAAGACCTTGAAAAGGAGCATCCTTGCTATGCTTTAATATGAATATATTAGATACGTTCAGTGACCTGAGGAAAGCATGCAAGAATGTATGGAATGGAATGGAATGAATCTTTCACTTATACAGCAAAAATGACTTTTCAAAATATTTGTACCTACCAGTAGATGCGGGTTTATTGCTTAAGGATTTATAATATTAAAACAAGCCAAGAAGAACAAATTGACAGCTGTATGCTCAGAACTATGTTTGGTACAATAAATATTCAAGAGAAGCCCAAGACAGAGTGCATAACTTGGGGGAAGACAGGACAGGCTTGCATGACTTTCATAGAGAAAGACCTCAAGGCATATAAAGTTAGTGCCCAATGATCCAAGGTTACAGGTATTTAAAGTGCTTCTCTGGAAGTTTAGAAAAGGGAGAGAACATTCCGAGTATAAGCATAGGATCAGAATATGTTAGAGCTTAGAGATAAGCTAATTTCTGAATTCACAGGTAAGTAAAATTAGGTCTACAGAAAAAGGGAATTAGTATTTTTCTATAGCCATATACTTTGTGTGTGCTATTTCACTTAATTCTGTCACCAAATTTGTGAATTTGCTGTTACTAGCCCCATTTTCATATGAAAACCATGATGCTGATAAGTTCTCTTTTGCTGTGTAAGCGTTCAAATTCAGGATTTCACACCCGGGGTTGTCTGACTCTAAAGCCAATCTTTTTTCCAAAGCATGAAAACATTTAGTAGATATCTATTATGTACAAAGAACATTCATATATTTTCTCTTAATTAATAATTTTTAAATTTTATTTTGGTAGCATATATGCAACATAAAATTTCTCCCTTTAGCCACTTTCAAGTGTACAATTCACTGGTATTAATGACATTCACAATGTTTGTGCTACCATCACCCCAATCCATTACAAAAACTTTTCAATACCTGTTAGAGGTTCCCCTTCACCAGGTCTTCAATGATTAACAGGTCATAAGACCATGAATCAATACTCCTGTGAGATAAATTGAAGAAAGGCAGCCTCCAGCCATAACCCACCTGCAGATTGAGCAAGCCATCCCCTACAGGCTAGGAGGCAGCCCTTCCCCTCCCAACAGAGAACAAAGGAGCCATATAGAAGTGGAGCAGATAAGGGCCGTCACCCCCTCTGGGCTCAGGCACCACCAACCCCCCTCCCCACAGATTCCAAGACTACCCTATCTCCTAACCCACTACCCTCTAGCCATTTGCCCCCAGGCTGGACTCAGTTTCCCCGCATATTGATGTACTATATAAAGTCATATCCACCACCCTCCATGGGTGGGCTGAAGTCTCTCTTCAGACCCCCACAATGCCAGTAGGGGGGCTGAAGTCTATTCTTCAGAACCCCTCCATTGGGAGAGTTTCCCAATAAACTTCAGGCTCCGCATTCCAGTGAGCACCGTTTTTTTCTAACACCCCAAACAGAAACAGTGTACCTATTAAGCAATAACCTAAAATCTTTCTACCTCCTGTCCTCTGGTAACCTGTAATCTACTTTCTGTCTGAATTTGCATATTGTGGATATTTCATATGTAAGTGAAGTATTCAATATTTGTGTTGTTGTATCTGGCTCATTTCACTCAACATGAGCTCTTCAAGGTTCATCCATGTTATCACACATATCAAAATGTATTACATTTTTATACTTGAATAGTCTTCCTTTGAATGTATGTTTCACTTTTGTTTATCCATTCTTCTGTTGATGGGCACTCGAGTTGCTTTCACCTTTTGGCTATTGTAAATAATGCTGCTGTGAATATTAGGGTATGAAATAGCTGCCCAAGTCCCTGCTTTCAAGTCTTTTGGGTATATACCTAGAAATGGGATTGCTAGTCATATAAGAATCTTATATTTAACTTTCTGAGAATCACCAAACTGCTTTCCACAGCAGCTGCACCTTTTTACATTCCCATCAACTAAGTACTAGGGTTCCTCTTTCTGCATCTTTGTCAGCATTTGTTATTTTTCATTTATTTAATAATAGCCATCCTTGTGGGTATGAAGTGGTATCTCAGTGTGCTCTTGATTTGTATCGCCCTAATGACTAATGATGTTGCACATCTTTACATGTGTTTATAGGCCATTTGTCTATCTTCTTTGAAGAAATGTCTATTCATGCCCTTTGCCTATTTTTAATTTGTTTGTTTGTTGAGTTGTAGGAGTTTGTATATATTCTGGGTATTAAACCCTTATCAGATACATGGTTTCCAAATACTTTCTCCCATTCTATAAATTGTATTTTCACCATATTTTTTTGATGCACAAAAGTTTTTAATTTTGATGAAGTCCAATTGATCTATAATTGAGCACACTTCTGATCCCACCTAACTAAACTTACAAACAAAATCTGAAAGGATCAAACTGTTTCCAAGTAACATAATTGTGTCCTACAACAAAGCACAGAATATTTATAATATTGCAAAAACATGTAATACCCAACAAGGTAAAATTCATATCTATCTCAAATCAAAAATTAACAAACATGTAAATAAGTAGGAAATAGGAAGCACAATGAAAAAAATTAAATCATAAATGTTGGCGATATTCTGCCTTTTGCTTTAGGTGGAAGTTACATGGGTATAATAAATTGTTAAAATTCACCAAACTGAAAAAAAACAAACAGATAAAAATGATTCAGAACTGACATAGATGTTAGAATGGCACAAGGATATTAAAACAGTTATAACTGTATTCCATATGTAAAGAAATAGGTTAAGTAGAGGGACAGGAGATACAAAAAAATAATAAACTACAATATCTAAGATGAAAAAAAATACACTGAATGAGATTAAGTATAGATTATACTTTCAAAAAAAATTACTAAACATAAAGACATAGCAATAGAAATTCCAAACAAAACACTCAAGAAAAGAGAATTTTAAAAAATGACACAGCATCAGTGAGCATGGTACAACTTCAGGTGACCTAATATAACCGGATTTCCTAAAGAAGAGCTGGGAGTGGGGTAAAATAATTCTTTGAAGAATTAAGGTATGAAAATTTCCCAAGTAGTTACAAACTATAAACCCATAAATCCCAAGTAAAAGAAACACAAAGGAAATGACATCAAGGCAAATCATAAATTGCTCAAAGTAGTGATAAAGAGAAAACCTTAAAAGTAGCACGAGATAAAAAGACAGATTAGATTCAACCAAATTGTATAACTTACTTGCTCTTTAAAACAGCTTTTCTATAATAACTAATTTAAGTCAGCTTCTTTCCTTTTTTTGTTATCTTCGTAGTGATTTCTGATTTAATCAAGTAATCCAGACTATCTTTCAGGTAATTTTCTCAAACTTTTTAAACAAACCATCTCACCCTTTACTTTCAGTCCTCCTGGAACTCTATGTAATAGTGAGGTGTTTCTACACACAGATCTATTTTCCTCTTCATTCACTGGGCAAGTTCTAGTAAGTCATTTTAAATCTATTTGCCTCATTTGACTCACCAATAAAATTAGGTTGCTATTTCTCCATTGGATATTTAGCTAAAACAGGGTTGATTAGGGAAGATATGTGAGATCTTGAAAATAGTTATTTCTTTTTTCTTTCTTTTCCCCCTCTAATTGCCACCTTAAAACAAAGTCTAATTTTCTCCTGGATTCATCCTCTATTCCCTCATGTTATCTTTATGTTAAGCCTCCTCCTTTGATGCAATGCTCCACATTATTTTTTTTAAAACTTCTTGTAGTACTCTTTTTTTAGCATCAATAATTCAAGGATAAAGAGTTGAGAAAATGATAGTTTCCATTCAATTAAAGCAAAGTAGGACAGTATGATACTGAATTTTAGGTGTAATAGTTCTGCTGAAATCATCACTGAGGACTGTTTATTGTCTACATTTTAATTAAGTCAGCAAAGGAACCTTAAAACAGGAGTTTCCCTAAAACAGTTTAGATATTCTTTTGTGGGTTTTGTTTGTTTTGTTTTGTTTTGTTTTTTTCTTTTTTCTTTTCTTTCTTTTTTTTTCTTTTTTAAAAGATGCTTAGATTACATAAATGTTACACAAAAATTATAGGGATTCCCATGTTCCCCGCATCCCATACCTCCCACAACCTCCCACATAATCATCTTTCATTAGTGTGGCACATCACTTGCAATGGATATACGTATCTTGGGGCTTTGCCACTAAGCATGGACCATAGTTCACATTGTAGCCCACACTCTCTCCCACACAGTTCTGCATGGTATATGTTGATATAAAATGGCCTATATCTGTTGTTGCAATGTCACTCAGGATAATTCCCAAGTCCCAAGATAACCCCTGGTTACAACTGCTTTTCCCTCTCTCTGCCTCCAAAGTGTCCAGTGGCCACTGGCTCCACATTAATGTTGTAATTTCTTCCATTGCTTGAATCACAATATGTCTATAACAGAATACCAGTAAGTCCACTCTAGTCCATAGCTCTTCCCCCAATCCTGAGGAGTCTGGGATGGTGCTGTCCACTCCACCTCCAAGTGAGAGGGGCCTTATATCCCATAGATAAGATGGATGGGATTATCCTGCCTGCAACTGCAGACTCTCTCCATTCCCTGGGATGGCCGTTGTCCATCATCATCTCTGCGCCAGGTGTCTGGGTGAGTCCATTGAGCTGTAAAGTAGGAGTTGCAGCTCCATCGAGATTCCAGACCCAGCTGGCACAATGATCCACTGATGAGTTCTTGTTATTGATGACTAGCCTTATGAGTCTTTGCTCTTGAAATTGAAACTTAGCTTATTGTTATGGGGTGCCTAAGGGTTGCCTCCTGAAAGCCTCCTTGTTGCTCAAATGTGGCCTCTCTCTAAGACAAACTCAGCATTTGAATGCATTACCTTCCTTCCAGCATGGGACATGACTCCCAGGGATGAGCCTCCCTGGCAACAAGGGATTACTACCAAGTGCTAAACTGGCAACACAACTGGAAAAAGACCTTGAATGAAAGGGGGAAAAGGTAAAGACAAATGAGTTCATATGGCTAAGAGACTTCAAAGTGAGTTGGGAGGTCATCCCAGAGGTAACATACACACACCTCAGTAGGATCTCATAGAACACCAAAGTGGGTATCACCCAAAATAGAGAGGCTCCTGAGGGCTCTGGAGACACCCAGGTCCTAGATAAGGAGGGATAGCTCCAGAGATTGATGCCTTATCAATGGGCTCTACTTTGGAATCTGTGCTCCTGAGTGACAGAGTTGGACTCAAATAAGTTCTCCCTGCACGTGGTCCATCAGTCCCTTCTATTCAAACCTGTATGTGGTGCTGGAGTTTGTAGGTGTGCTTCTGGAGACTGGAGACTTTATATATCTTTTGTATTGTAGTTTAAGGACATCAGTTTCCCTGAGAGGTTTGTTTTTATTCAAACCAAACTCAGAACAAATGTCACTCCACCCTATTGTGATGCCTGGTGGGACCTTTATAGCTTTCTATTGTTTATAGAGTCTCCACTGTAATAATTTGCCTTTTGGAAGTTATCTATTGCCTAAAGGCCAAAGGTCCTAACAGACCTTGACCCAGAAACATGAACGTTTTTTTTTAAGGACCTAAAATTTTATCTCCTCCATGAATTGTAATAATTCAATGATGAATGCTATTACTTATTTCACATTACTCTCACTATTTTTTTATCTCACTTTTAAAAATGGATGTTTCAATATTGTATCTTTTAACATTATACATTATTTTGGCTTGAGATTTGGAGTCTCTGGGCCAAAGGAAAATTTACTTATCTGATTAATTTTGGTTGGTGTCCATAAGAATATAAGAAGTAGGTGACTGGAAAATCTTAATCTCATTAAGACTGAATTAAAAAAAAAAAAAAAAAACAGGAAAATATGTGACAAAAAAAAAAAAAGCAGCTGGAGCAATTTATGAATCTCTTGACTATTGTATATCTGAATATAAATAAATTACTTATTAGTATTATTTTAGCCATACTCAGCTAAATCCTTACCATTAGGAACACATTTTCTAGGAAGAAAAGGAATACTGTCATTGTTGACATTCTGACAACGTTGTTTTGCAGCTCCTAATAGGAATAATGCTTCTGATATACAATTGTATGTACTTGTATATATAACATTATGTACTAGAATATCAGTGACTATATGGTAACTGACCATTGCAGAGATACACAGAACAAGCCAGGATCTACTTCTTAATATACACATGCAATTTTTGTTTAGCTTATGCAGATATCCTATTAAATAGTAAAAGTGCAAGGTTCTTTCCATAATGTAAAATAAGGCAAAGATAAGATATGAATAATAGGTTTTAATGTTGAATGGAAATTTAGCTAAAAATATTTTTCCTTTTGGGCTGCATTCTAGTGTACTGTGTCAGGGAAATCAAACAAACAAGCAAAACAGAGGGCAGGAAAAAAAATGCAACATGAGAGAATTTAGAGCTCAATGCAAAAAGCTTATTAGGGAGATAAAAAGTAGGACCGTACACCAGCCTTTATCACAACAAAATCACATACAGAGAAACCAAGTTCAAGTTAGGATATAAGGGAAGGTAAACTATCAGGAACCAGGAAGCTTGGGCAGTTTGGCCTAGAGAAGGTGAAAACTTGCTTGTGCTCCACTGGAGGTCATTGCCTTGTTTTTACTGATCTAAGTACAGATGCTGTACAACTAGCACATTATAATAATCAGACTAAGAAATCTAGAAACAAAGCTGTTATTACTGCTTATTGCCTATGTTATACATCAGTCCTCAGAGCCACTCCCTGAAGTAGGTGCCATTATCTCCCTTTTGTAGATGAGAAAACTGAGCCTGAAAGTGGATAATTAACTCACTTTGGTTTACCAGATGGGAAGTAGAGAACTGGAATTCAATCCGAGGCCTGCTTAACTTCAAAACTTTCTCTTATGCTGATATACAGAAAAAGGCGAAGAAAGGTAGCCTGTATGCTGTTACGTGATTTGTGTTGAACAACAAAGAACAGTGAAGTTCAATAAGAAGACTTTGGAAGCTAGAAAACTAATTACTTTTTTAAAAACATGTTTCTGTTTAGTTTGCCTTAAACCAATTATAGCAATATTTATATTGGATACTGGAATTATACAATGCTATTATGTTCCTGCAGTCATTGACTGTTTCTATTTTAATGCAGATTTTTGACACTAAGTACACATAGCCAGGGACTTGAGGTTGTGATTTTTGTCACCATTTCTAAAACATATGAAAGACCATATGTGGTTGCAGAAATTTTCTGAAGTATCCTAAGAATAAATTTTAGTTGAACAAGTAATGACCAAATAATCCTACTGCATGATCATTCAGCAAGACTAACACACCCAACTTCTTTTTTATATAGGTCCTTGTCTTCTCAGTATGGATTTAAGGTATTAATTTACAACTGTAGAAGTTTGAAAATTGTTTTGCATGCAGGAGTTTGAATATTTCTGTGACTTCTGTCTGTACATTTCCTAAATATGAAATTTAGTAAAATATTTGATACTGATACAGGACAATTTCAGTCAATGTACATGTCAAGACATTCCTAGGAATGCATAAGGAAGCTTTTAAGTGGTCTGTAAGGCACCAAATCAAAGAACTGCTTGGAATTAATGATAAAAATTTTTTCGGGTAAAATTTCTTTTTAGGTAGACTGATGTCCACTGCTTTGTTCTCTTGTACTGATTTTACTCCTATATGCATATGACTTCCATTCTCTTATTACACAAAGCCTAATGCCCCTTTGAGTTTAGCTTATTCTTTTGAACTCTCTAGAGTGATACAGTAAGATTTTCCTGACATTCGATTAGTGAAATATAAGATGATACAACATAACATCTTTTCTCCATGATATAAAATGTCATTCTCCAATTTAAACCACATTAGAATTTAATATTATTCTAATTGCAGTTGGGTTATTTATTTCATATTCCAAAATTAGCTAATGCAAAAAAACTGAGATCATTTTCATAGTGAAATATAGTCTTCATTGAAATTTCAGTGTAAATGTGATATTCTATCCCCTCTATGGGGAGAGATAACAACCTAGATGCCCCCTCTTGACAGTGTGAATATTTCTATATTGATTTTTCTGGTGCTCTCCTTGAAGCGTTAATTGACCAAACACTAATAATACTGATACGATTGCTATAGGGGATTTGGAAGTAAATGATTCCCAAGAAATGTTTTCTGATTTCCCATCTGTCTTTGTATATTTTAATCCATTACTCACATTAACAGAAAAATCACTAGCTTCATAGATGAAGCATTTGCTGCTAACTACTACTACTGCTTCGCTATGTATCTTCAAACAATTGATTTGCACTTGGAGGACAGCATTTAGAGCCTCATGGATATAAGGAATAGCCAAGATACACTTGAAAAATTGTAAATCTTAAAAGCAGAATGATGAATTGGTCCTATTGTCACTTTGATTTGATACATCCAGTGAGAACAGGCTTCTTTAAGGTTATTCACTCTTATTAGTTCTCTCACTAACCTTGGTTTATACTAGGCTTCCAAATATGTGCCATTTAGTTCATTCTCTTTATTCATTTCTTAGCCAACAAGCAGTTGAATTACCTAAGCTTTCCCCTCAATCATTTCCTCTAATGTCTAACATTTTACTACTGCTTTTTTTTGAAGGGTGGGGTGGAATTATTTCCAGCATTTCAGGGTCTTGATGGTCCATGTTAGCCACAATATACTGCACGTTCCCTGAGTGCCCAGTGGTGTAGGACATTTAAAACAAATAAGCGATTGTCCCTGGTGTGGCCTTTATAACATTTAGTGTTGTGGAATCACTCAGAAATTAATGATCATACTTTATGACATCTTATAAATCTGAACTGGAATTATTATGTTTTATGGTGGTGATTGCACTCTGTTGGGGGATGAGGAAGAAAATGAGTTATTGAACGTAAATACGATTTTGCAGAGGTCATCTCTTTGTGAGGGACAGGAAAGAACAAGTATTTGTGGCACCATTAATTAATATCATTGCATTCTTACTCTGCATTTCAACACTCATAGTTGGTGCTACAGGGACATGATCTCATATATGAAATCTCTCAAGCCAAATATGTCTCGGAATTCAGAAAACTTCAGGTTTTAGGGCCTGCGGCACCTCCCCACAATCAACAACCTTAATCCTCGGTGAAAGTGTATGATTACACCAAATAAACACCATAAATGGCAATCACTTCAGTTCCAATCAGGTTTGCTGACAGTAAGTTCAGGTCAAGTCAAGTTTTGCTGCCAAGTAAGAAAAAGATTGTCTTCAATGGGTTTTGGATTTCAGAAATGTGAATAAGGGATAGTGGGCCTGTATTAACCCTCAATTTAGAAGGAAGAAATTGGGATATGACGTGGCTAATGAAAGTCGAGGTAGAGAATTTGAATGCAGACCTGTGTTGATCCAGAGGCCTTTATTTATTCTTTTTGTTGAACCTAAATTTAAGAATTTCTACAAAGGTATTCAAGAATAATTGGAGAATAATAGAATAGCACTATTCTACTATAGACTTATTATTCTAGCAATGGAAGAACTCTTATTGATGTAAAGGCAATGGCCACCAGAGGTTCTGAGGGATGGGAGAGGAAAGAATAGGTATAATATGGGGGCATCTTCAGTTCATTGGAATTGTCCTGAATGAGGTTGCAGTGACAGATACAGGCCATTATATATTTTGCCATAACCTACAAAATTGTGCGGGACAAAGAGTAAACTATAATGTAAACTGTAGTCCATGGTTAGTAGCAATGCTTCGATATGGGTTCATCAATTGTAACAAATGTAGCACACTAATGAAAAATGTTGTTAATGTGGGAAAGTGTGGGAACGGGAGGGAGCAGGGCACATGGGAATCCCTTATATTTTTTTATGTAATATTTATGTAATATACATCTTTAAAAATAAAAAATTAATTATTAAAAAAATAATAATTGGAGAATTGGGTTCTTTAATGGACACTAAAATAAAGGTTTTCAAATTTTACCCATTTTAAAATCAGTATTTTTAATACTTCTGAACAGTTTTCTAATATGATCACTAATCACAAAATCATGGGGAAAGTTATTTTTTGATGTTTCAGAAGTTAATTTATATTCAATCAAAGGAAAATCTTCTAAGCTTTCCTTACTCTATCTGATTTTAAATGAGCTCAAGTGGCTATCAAGTGATTGCTTTGACACTGAACATTTGATGCTGATTAGATTTGAAGGACCCATGAAATTATTTTCATGGCAATTCATGTGGGCTATTAATAAATTATGGTTTGTGTTCACATTTATTTCCATCTACACAAGCTTACTTTTTCAAGCACTTTTTCAAAGTGTGTGGAGGTTGTTAATAGGTATTAACTGGATACATTGGCATGCTGACAATGTCGTTTTGCCTGGGCAAGAAAAGCTGGCAAAATGAACTGCAAATGCTCTGGGATGCGACTCAGCCAGAACTTTGGGTTTTTTAGAAAAACATGATGTTATCCTCAATACCAGATGCTGCATGCTAAAAATGTTGGACCAAGTAATCCTTTATTGGAAGGATGTGTTGCAAGAAGCCAGAATTTTCTACACTTAGGTGAACCCTCCAAGCTTATACCACAAACAAAGAAACATAGAGTAATTCTACTGGAATGTTTTAAACTGGAAACAAGTGACAATCTTGTTAATGTGTTCAATGACGTTTAGGAGCTTTTCCTACAGTAAATGAGTTCTTAAAATCACTAAAATTCTCACTCCTTTGCTGCCATCCTCAGTTAGGATGAGAAGCCAGTTTATAAGAGCATCCTTCCTAAAAAAATTTTATACTGCAATCAAATCACTTTATGATTTAGAAAACACATCTCTATTGCAGCCACACATTTTCAAATAAGTACTTGTATTCTAATAAGGGCAAGAAAAGACTTTAATCAAACATACTCAGGTCTTCACAAACATTCAAGGAATAAAGCTGTTAGAGATATAACATTGTGACCAATATTCAGAAACTGAGAGTAATTATGTATCTTAAAAAGATGTCTAGCATATCATGATTATCTTCCATTTTTAATAGAAAATTGAAATTGCAAAATATGCAAAGGTGACCTAAAACTGAATTTATCTCAGTGAAAGAACTGTTAAATAAAGAAAAAATTAAATCACTCAATAATTTGATTCTACTTCTATCTCTTTTGTAGTCATTCTTTTTATACTTACATTATTTGGCCTTACACTATGAGCACCAATGGTATACTTAGCATGAAAAAAACCCACAATGAATCTGAAATGAAAATAAACGATCTCTACTAAATTTGGTAATTCTAGCATCTAAAATGATCTCATCCTTGGGATCCAGTGGAATAAAAAAAAAAAAAAAAAAAAAAAGAGGTATTATGGCAAAATCATTTTGGTCATGAATAACAGAAAGCATTCTCTCAAAAATAATGCAACTTCGTCCATACTATTCTTGGCATAATTTTCCTTTAATTCCTATTCAAAAACTTGAATAACTAATATCTCTAGCATCTTTAAACAATATCAAATATTCTCAGAAAAGTTGTTTAATATCTCTAACATGAAATATTCATGGCCATTTATGGCTATCTATGTAAATACTTATAGTCTACTAAGGATCTTTTTCTCATTAAGAAATAACTATTTTTATGACATTACAAAAATTTTTATTCACCAAGAAATTGTTGATTGGTTTTAGATCCATGTGGCCTTCACACTGTTCATACGTGTAACTGAGAGAGAAAATAGATGATCATACTGTTCACTGTGGTTCTCACTCAGGAATACGAAGGGAAATATTCTCAGAAAAGACATATGAATACACAGAGAGAAATTGGAGAATGACAATTTGTTTTGTTTTAATTTACTAGTTAAATATAAAAATAAAGAGAACAGAATCAAAGAAAAAAGGTTTCCTTTCAATTTAGTCGTGACATATAAAAATTGACTGGTCCAGAAAAGGCAACATGATGGACATACAGTAAAATATTTTCAAAGTAGATTGAGATAAGGATTTGTTGCTGCCCTTTTTAAAAATTGTATCCTTAAATACAAGAACAAATCAGGATACTGGAATAGCTGGGAGAGGACATGTTATGTACAAAGGAGGAGCTGGCTCCTTATTAATACCATTCCAGTGGTTTGTGACATGTTTATACATATTCTTCCTAAGAATGTAAACTTTCATAAAGTGGCTTTCCCCTCTATATTTGTTCTGATTCATTATTTATTGAAAAAGTAATCTTAAAGCCTCCAATATCAAAGATCCAAGGACTACATTGTAGAACAGCTAAACCCCATGCATTAGCAGCAATTTTTGAAAACCAAGCAGGACAGTTTTAAGAAAAAAATTAGTTGAAAATGTCTCTACTTGGGAGAATTGCTGCTTATTGTAGAGAAAATGGTTAGAGGAACGCTTGCATGCTATTTGGGGTTTTTATGTCTTGGTAGGTTAACATGGAGCCCGTGTCTAGTCCTTGGATTTCCAAGCTGAGAAACTTGTTTACTTGGTTACTTTGGTTCAACAGGAAGTGATTAAGCTCTGCAAAAACTATTTACATTATTTAAACAATCTCATTCAAAAGAAATATAGAAATCAGAAGATCAACGTTTTTAGTTTTCCGAGGGAAATCTACATAGATTGGGAATAGATCTATTTGACCAAGTACAGATGGGAATATCTTTCCCTTAATCAATGAGTCTCCATAGTTCTCAAATAATTTATTCAATTTCTCTGTTATCATCACTTTACTTAAGGTTGAACAACACATTTTACTTGTCAATGGTTGAAACTCCTTGAAATAAATCACCTATTTTTATATATAGGATTCACCAAACCCAAATTGACTCCTTAAAGCTTGATTTACTCCATTGCCTGGGGCATATGCTTATTGAGTAGGATGTCTGACACAATAGGCTGTGTTTAATTTAAATGATTTCTATCTTGGGCTTTCTCTTGCAGTTTTAGTCAAATAAATTAAATATGTTTGCTGCATTTCTACTCTGCACAGAAAATTCATATAATCTAGTTTGTCATTTGTAAATGAGATAGAGTGTAAATCTTTGAATCAGAAGCATTGCGTTTCTAGCATGTTTCTGCCACTTAGTGTCTGTCAAACACTGGGCAATTTACTCACTTTCTAAATCTATTTTGCCAGCTATGCTTTAGAGGCTTATATAAAATATATCTTTCAAATTAGGTGTGAGAATCAAGTCGAATGAGACAATTGTATAAAAATGCTTCGTGAAATATTATTTCTAAGCCGAAGAAAATAATTGTAAAAACATTTTTTTTAAAAAAGACAAAGGAAAACTTGATTTGAATACCTACCTAAAGGACTTTTGGACATTTCCCATAGTCAACTCTTTTTATTGCCCTGACCCTCCTGTTGGAAGTGGTAAAAGCAGGTGGAGGTCAGAGAGTATGCAGCCAGCTGTGCTCCTCAAATGAAAGTCACCTCGTGGAAACATGAGACAAGGTGATGAAAGGTTCCCTCTTAATAATAAAATAAGGGGAATAGAAAAATTAGGGGACTATACAAATGCAGTGGCAGTGGGAATAAAAAGTAAAATTTGAAAGACATTTTTGAGATAAAATCAACAGCATTATTTGATTAACTGAATGTAGGAAGTGGAAAGAACAAGAAGAGACAGGAGTTAAAAAAAAAAAAAAAACATTCAGCATTTGGCAATGCCAGGCATTCTATGTGCTGGGGATACAAGGCTGAACATAAGAGACACAGTGCCTGCCTTCAAAGAACAGATGCTAATTTTGGAATTGCAAAATGAAATCCTATATTCTAGAACTTCCTAATTTCTTAGCTTCATACCTAGCCCCAAAAGCACACACATTAAAAGGGTCTCCTTTAGACACCCAGGTCCTATATAAGGGGGGATAGCCCCAGAGACTGATGCCTTATCAGTGGGCTCTATTTTGGAATCTGTGCTCCTGAGAGTGACAGAATTGGACTCAAATAAGTCCTCCCTGCACATGGTTCCTCAGTCCCTTCTATTCAAACCTATATGTGATGCTGGAGTTTTTAGGTATACTTCCAGAGACTGGAGCCTCTGGCCTACCTATGTGCCAGGTGTGCATGGAATCTCGGTGGAGCTGCAACTCCTACTCTACAGCTCAATGGACTCATCCAAGTCACCTAGCGAGGAGACAACGATGGGCAACGGCCATCCCAGGGAATGGAGAGGGCCTGCATCTGCAGGCAGGATCATCCCACCCACCATATCCATGGGATATAAGCCCTCTCTCACGTGGAGGTGGAGCGGACATCACCATATCAGTCTCCTCAGGATTGGGGGAAGAACTATGGACTAGACTTGATAGTATTCTGTTGTACACATATGATGATTCTAGTAATGGAAGAAATTATAACAGTGAGGTGGAGCCGGTGGCCACTGGACACTTTCGGGGCAGGGAGGGGATGAGCAGTTGAAATACAGGGGCTTCTTTGGGATTTGGAGGTTGTCCTGAGTGCCGTTGTGGCAATGGATGTAGGCCATTTTAAATCAGCACACACCACTCAGAACTGAGTGGGAGAGAGTGTGGTCTACAGTGTGAACTGTGGTCTATGGTTGGTGGCAAGGCCCCAGGATGTATAATCCATTGAGGGTGGTGGGCCACACTTGTGGGAGATGTTTGTGTGGGACGTGGTGGGAGGTGTGGGAGGTGGGGAACATGGGAATCCCTGTAGGTTCCATGTAATATTTAGGTAATCTAAGCACCTCTTAAAAAAAAAAATATATATATATATATAACATTTTTGTAAGCAAATGCACATATATGCATATATATTTATATATCATTTTACAAATATTGGTATGTATTGTGAAAATTTTGATTTTTACCCACAATAAAAATAAATAAATAAATAAATAAATAAATAGATCATGGGGCACCTAGAAGTGAAATACATGGACAATCTACTAAATTTCTTCTGGATCTATATAAGCAGAAGAGTTCTAGGTCAAGTGAACAAAACCCTAACTCAAAGATGCAAAGAACCACGGCCAGCTGAAGTGCTTGCTGAGGGTAACAGGAACATGGAATGGGTAGTGGAAGAAGGTAGTGATAAATATGAACTTTGATCACGTGACCAGTTATGGAAACGAGGACTGTAATGGTCATGAACCCTTCTTCCATGTTTCGTTATGAGTATGATTGTATATGTACACAAAATGAATTTCTTGTTTTCTTCCCCAAACCTTTCCCCTATCATATGAAAAGTTGAGTAATTTCATGTCATAATATTTAAGGATGTCAAGTTTAAGAGTGTATATTACCCAAGGTCTTGCACCCTATTCCATAGGGAATTAATGCATTTCCAGTTGTACGCAGGCAAGTTGAACATTGTTAGGCGGATATATATATGTATGCTTGTCTGTTATTGTTTTTACTTAGAGACTAAGTATGGTTTCAGGGAATGTGTATGGTTGCTGAGTTGACAAGGGGTGGACTGTGATGGTTAGGCTAATGTGTCAACTCGGACAGGTAATTGTTTCCAGGTGTTTGGTCCAGCAAGCACTGGGCTAATTGTAATACAAGAGCATTTATGGACTTTGATCACCAGTGAGTTTACTGCGTGGATGGCTGATTACATCTGCACCAATCAGGGAGATTGCATCATCAATGGGTGATGCTTTTATCCAATCAGTTGAATGCCTTAAAAGGGGAAGTGATTTCAACATTCAGAGAGAACTTCCCATCTCGTCTTTGAACAGCCAACTTCTCCCAGAAACTCATCAAGGACCTTTCACTGGACTTTCATCGGAGCCCCTGGTTTGCAGCCTGCCTGCAGAACCTGGACTTGTGCATACCCATGGTCGTGTGAGAGACTCTTTTAAAATCTCATATTATTGACAGATATATCTCCCGTTGATTCTGTTTCCCGAGAGAACCCTGACTAATGCATTTCTCAAAATTGTTTCATTCATTAATTAATAATGAATGAAGGCTTGATCTTTGTCACTAAAATGAAAAATAATTAAGATCTTAAACATAACTACCATGGAAAATGATGTTCAAATGAAATAAATTGTTAATAGTAACAAAAAAAAGGGGGGGTCTCCTTTGAACAGTGGAAAGAATTTAGATGTTGGTATTATTAGGTTGGTGGAAAAGTAATTGCAGTTTCAGACCGTGAATTTTAAATCATTATATGCTAGGCTCAAACACATCTTTATTAATCAAAATAAGCACCACCATTACAATCAACACATTTTTGCCAACAAAAAATAAGTTTATTCCTGTAGGGTAAAAATCCATGCTTCGGGATTCAACGAACTCTTGGAAAGCATTTTCTGCACCCTGCTGGTTGTGGAAGCGTTTTCCCTGCAAAAAGTTGTCGAGGTGCTTGAAGAGCAGGTAGTCAGTTGTCAAGGGGTCAGGTGAATATGGCGGAAGAGGCAAAATTTTGTAGCTCAATTCGTTCAACTTCTGAAGCGTTGGTTGTGCGATATGCGGTCGGGTGTTGTTGTGGAGGAGAATTGGGCCTTTCTGCTGACCACTGCCGGCTGCAGGCATTGCAGTTTTCGGTGCATCTCATTGATTTACTGAGCAGCCTTCTCAGATGTGATGGTTTCCCCGGGATTCAGAAAGCTGTAGTGGGTCAGACCAGCAGTAGACCACCACACAGTCACCATGACTTTTATATGGTGCAAGTTTGGCTTTGGAAAGTGCTTTGGAGCTTCTTCTTGGTCCAGCCACTGAGCTGTTTGTTGCCAGTTGTCATATAAAATCCACATTTCGTTGCACATCACAATCCAATGGAGAAATGGTTCACTGTTGTTGCATAGAATAAGAGAAGACACCTCCAAAAGGACGAATTTTTTTATTTTTGGTCAGTTTATGAGGCACTCGCTTGTCCAGCTTTTTCACCTCTCCATTTTGCTTCAAATGCTGAATGACCACAGAGTGGTCGACGTTGAGGTCTTCGGCAACTTCTCGTGTAGTTGTAAGAGGATCAGCTTCAATGATTGCTCTCAGTTGGTCATTGTCAACTTCTGGTGGCCAGCCACCATGCTCCTCATCTTTAAGGCTCTCCTCTCCTTTGCAAAACGTCTTGACCCACCACTGCACTGTACGTTCGTTAGCAGTTCCTGGCGAAATGCGTTGTTGATGTTGTGATTTGTCTCCAGTGCTTTACGACCCATTTTGAACTCAAATAAGAAAATCACTCAAATTTGCTTTTTGTCTAACATCATTTCCATATTCTAAAATAAATATAAAATAAACAGCAATTAATAAAAAAATTTGTTTTTTAGCAAAAAAAATAAAGCTAGAAATTCACATTAAAATGATGCATAACATAACCACATTTATTTAAGATTGTATTCCAATATCAAATGGCAAATTTCAACAATGCAAAACCACAATTACTTTTGTAATAGTATTAGTCAGACCTAGTTTTGAATCATTAATTCACAATTAACCAGCTTTGTGATCTTGGAGCAGTTACTTAACATTTCTGAACCTTAGTTTCTTCGTCTGCAACATGGGACTAATAATATCCACCTTATATAGCTGATATAAAAGTGAGGTGAGAGGATATATAAAAGGCATGTAGTACATTTCCAGGTCCACAATAGATATTCAATAAATACTTTCAAAAGAAATCTTATGTAGCTTCCAGTAAAAAATTCATATATATATTATTTTATTTTATTTTTTCCTGGTGGAAGGAAGAAGATTAGAGACATAGGGGTGGGACAGATGAGGCTCAAAGCTATAAAGAGGGTGAATGGGAAACCAAAAGAAGCTTTGCTCTCTTCATGATTATGATTAAGATAAGTCCGTTTCATCTTCTCAACTGTATTTGTGACCAAGAGATACCTATCATGATTTAGTGCAGTGATTCTCAACACTTTTTAAAAAAAGATTTATTTTATTAATTTATTTCTCCCTCCCCCAATCATTGTTTTGCACTTGCAGTCTTCTCTCTCTTCATTTTCTTTTAGGAGGCCCCAGGAACCAAACCTGGGGCCTCCCATGTGGGACAGAGGTACCCAATCACTTGAGCCACCTCCGCTCCCTGCTTGTTTT
This sequence comes from Tolypeutes matacus, assembly GCA_026826555.1. Taxonomy (NCBI): domain Eukaryota; kingdom Metazoa; phylum Chordata; class Mammalia; order Cingulata; family Chlamyphoridae; genus Tolypeutes; species Tolypeutes matacus. The sequence goes on along the minus strand of JAKSZT010054341.1, from coordinate 8,726,690 downwards.
ATCTCTCATTGAGTTTCCTCGCTGTGTCTCTTTGTTTCATCACTCACTGCATCATCTTGTTGCATCATCCTGTTGCATCAGCTTGCTGCACCAGCCCATCGCATCAGCTTGCTGTCTTGCTCATTTTCTTTAGGAGGCACCGAGAACCAAACCCAGGATCTCCCATGTGGTAGGCAGGCGCCCAACTGCTTGAGCCATATCTGCATCCCTCCCAACACTTTTTGCTATGAAGATCCCTTTTTAATATTAAAAAGGAATCACAGACACTAAGATTGTAATTTTTAGCAATCATTGCTTTAAAAAATATATAATGATACGAATTTACTCTGAATTCAATTAAAAATTTATAAAGTTGTATCTTATTTATTACAATGGCATCTCTGTACATTTGAAAAACAGTCTTAAAGATACCATGGAGATATATTATTTATTCAGTTGGCAGATATATATGTTTGAATATGAATTTCTTGTGAAATAATTCCACGGCCCTCTCAAGGTTAATGGCCTGAAAATTTGACCCACTGGCCATGTGCAGATCACAAATGCAGAAATCAGCAGATTTCTCCCACTATCTTAGCAAACTTGATCAAGTAATTTCTTTTACCTCTTAGTACTTCCATTGAAATATCATTGATATTATGTGCTGTATCTCTAGCATTAAGCAATTGTGAAGCTCAAATGGGATGTCATAAAAAAGTTTTCAGAGTGAAAAATCTGGTTGTCTTTTGACACCTGTTGGGAGCAACAGAAGCTGTAGAAAGGGGAAATGTGAAATTGTAATAGCAGTAGTGGTAGAGGTGGTAGCAGTAGTACACTATTCCCCTGGAAGATGCCTGAACTATTTTTCTCAACTTCAGTTATTTTTAAGACCTACATGCCATATGTGTTATCTCCAAAACTCATATGTTCTCAGCTATCAAATGGAAAAAAATTCTTAGAATGGGGAAATTTTTCTATCATACTCCATGACATTTTTTACTAGAGGAAAGCACATAATAACATTTTTTAAATGAAGGTCAATCGAGCTGTTCACCTGATAGTTTACAGCTGGCCTTGTGGAGAGAGCAGAGCAGCTGAGCCTAGAAAGAAATGAGCCCTGGGGGGAGAGACAAGCCTGCAGCTGAGATCAGAAGAAGCTAGGTCCACAGAGCCTTAAGAGGGAGAAGGAAGGCTGAACGCTTGCAGATGTTGGCAACCATCTTGCTCCAACACTTGGCAACAGACTTTGGTGAGTGAAGTAACTTATGCTTTAGCTTTATGGCTTGGTAAATGTAAGCTTATACCCCAGATAAATCCCCTTTATAAAAGCCAACATAAATAAATAAATAAACAAACAAATAAATAAATAAAGGTCAATGTTTTAGTTTGCCAAAGAGTTGCCAGAGTAAAGTACTAGAAATGGGTTGGCATTTATAAAGGGGATTTATTTGGGGTAAAAGCTTACAGTTCCGAGGCTGTGAAAATTCCAATTCAAGGCACTATAAGAAGTACTTTCTCACGAAATTCAGCTGCCACACGGTGAAGTGAGATGGCGGGTGATCTCTGCCTGGGTCTCTGCCTTCCCTTCCCGGCTGTAGCATCTCTCCGAGTTCAGCTGTTTGCAAGCATGCACAGGGCTTGTATCTTACCAGGCCTCCTCACTCAGACTCACCTGCTCCACTTTCTTCCTGAGTTCAGCTGTAAGCTTTCAGGCATATGACTCATCTCTCCCTGGTTCTCAGCACTTTGAGCCTCTCCTTTCTCTCACATGGCAGAATCAAAATGGCAGAGCTTCCTTTTCCTGTGTGTCTCCATTTATATCAGACACAACAAGAGGGCAGAGACTCAACCTGAGTCACACCTCACTGGCATAGTCAAATTTGAAAGGATCTCACACCCACAGGAATGGATTTAGTTCACAAACATAATCTTTCTCTTTTAGGGATTCATAGAAGAATTTCAAACTGCCACAGTCAAAGTGCACTTTCTCATCTACAGAAAAGAAAATCCATAAGTATTTCCTGGACAAGGATTATCCAGGGGCACTGCTGATATTTGCTCTTTTGGGAGCATCAAGAAAACAATAGCAAAGTCAATGATGGCCAATGATGGAAACTAAAGGATGACAGTGACAAATTTAGAGTACTGTTTAAAATGAATTAGTGAATATATTTGAACTACAAATAAGTTAAAGATCAGTAAGTAGTTCATGTCTTTTCAAGGAGTTGAATCTAGAGAGGAGAGATTCTGGAGATTTAGTTTGATATGAAACCATTAATAAATTAACAAGCCTTGTCAACTTATTTACTATTACATTTTCTACCCTGAATGAAATAATTTATATTTTGAATGAAAGTGTTCTCGAAGGACAAAGTCAATACAAAGTAAAGGCATAGCTTTACAAAACTTTGGAAAAATAAGGACTATTATTCAAAAGTTAGGGGCTTTTCAAATTAAGGATCTAAGGTAGCTACAGATGCTATTTTGAAACAGTCTACAGAAAGAGATGTAAGATTAAAAGGCTATAAACAATTTGACACCTTATAACAGAAGAGAAAGAGGAAGAGATAACCTGGCTGATCTCAAGGCAAGATAATAGAACCAGAGAAGGATTCTCAGCAGGAGTGCAAAATTGGCCTGTGGGAGAGGGAGGGGCAGTAGCAAAGCTGCAGGAGAAGGGAAAAGGGGAGAAGACTAGATATATGCAAAAAATCTTTACTTGCTTTTTCCAAAATTAAGTTGACACATCCAAGTACATTTTATATCTAATTTGCCTTCTTTAGAGCTTGATTTGTTTTGTTTATAACGTGTTACCATGTTACCAAATGTTATCTTTTCATTCAAACTAGAGAGCTTTATTTTCTAAAGATTTGCTCAGTATTTTCCTCAGAGACACGTTTCCAGACAGCCTGTTTCTCATTAGCTGGAATAAACAGGAGTGTGTTTATAGCACAGCGCCAGACTTAAAAGAATATCCTTTCCTAGGGATACTGATCAGGGAATTAGCAGTGCTATAACGCAAAAGGAGTAAATTTCAGTGCCCAGCTGTGACATAAGGTAGACCATTGGTTTATTAAAAAGCAAACTGCATAACTCTTTGTGACACAAAGATAGACTATTGTTTTGAACACAATTTTAAGGAGCTCTAACACATAACTATCCATCTGGACCAAAAGGATACATTATGTAGTGATTATAAAATGTTTAACTTCTGTTCAGAAAATATTAACTGCTACTGTGCTCAATTCAGAGAATAAAAAGATGTGTAAGACATTCTTGAATAGTTTACAGTCTAGTGACTAATCCAACCTACTGCATAAATAAAACCCTGGAAATAACTCTTTAAGACTATAAAGGTCCTTCGAAAAAATGTCAGTTAAGTCAATTAAATATATAGGAACTCATGAGTGGAAGCCCATAACATTATTAAAGGTAGTAAGAGAAAATACTTAATAAGTATGTTGATAATTTTTACCAATGTAAATACAATTCAAATATGTTGGCCAGCAAAATCAATAATCAAAGGTGAAGGAAAATTCACTCATATTTACGCAATCGCATTGTGTAATCTGAGCTGCCTTCCTTTTTGCAGGAATAGTCGCTGTCATGTGCCACAGTTACCAGGACAGGTGCAGTGAAAGTGAGGAAATAAGTTAAATAATAAAGAGCCAGTAGAATATTACTTAGAATATATAGATCTTGCTCTCCCTCGGTTGATAAATCCAGTTGACTATGTTATTCCTATAGCAGCAGTAATAAATATTGAATATTAGAAATAAGTATGCAATTCAGTTCCCTTAATAAATAATATATAAGGAGAATTTTTAAAAGAATGTATTTTTATTACTAACATCATTAAAATCAAGCAAAAGTCTAGCCCCCAGAAATCCCTCTACTTTAGATATTAAAAGATAATATTGGACTAATTCCAAAAGAGAATATATAATCTAAAAATATTATTTATTTCCGGAACAGCTCATTAATTGCTTAAAACCACATGCTATTCCTAAATGTTCATCTGACATTTAACACTACTACACTTATCAATTAAAATTTAAATAAAACAGTTTTTTCTGTCTTCATACCATGATTTTTTAATGGAATTTACATTGAAGATTTTCCCTTGGTTGGAATCCATAACAGAAACTAAGTCAAAGTTAAAATTTTTACAAAAAAGAATCTGTTAGTTGATGTCTCAATAAATTTCTTGTGGGATCCAACATACCCATGTTTTTTGAAGGGACTGCATGTGGAGTAAAAAAAACTGCTGTGGCTGGTTTAAAGAGAAAGATGTTTACTATTACATATGTGGTGACTGGAATATCTACATTTTTTCTTACGCTCATGATTACTAACATCATTTTTTTCTAAATATTGAGAAATCTGTATTATGAATCTATACCATTAATAGGAATTGACTTCAGATAGCAACAGTTGTAACTTCAAATACATATTTTCTTCAATCATCATTTTTCACTGTGAAAATAAAAATTCACACTGCATCCTGCAAACTTGGCTTGGAATGTTTAACAATTCTACTCTGCCCACAGGTTTAGACACAAAAGTCCCTAATCCTTCCCACCCCCACCCCCCAAATAGCTCCTTCCCTCTCCTTGAGTCTTGCACAGTTACCCCTTTGCAGCACTCCTGAAGCAGCCACTTATATCCTAGTCTGAGTGCATCTCTGGGACTGTGCAGGGCAGTGTCTGCATTACTATGTGTATTACCCTGGGAGCGTAAGGAATTTCTTGAAGCTGATTTTTATGCTCACCTTCTCTATCTTGCCTTATCTTGGCAAAGTTTCACGTTGGGTCTAGTTTTCACTTTCTTTCTGTCCCGCTCCACATCTCTTGCTTCCCCAGCCTGCCTTACTCTGGGGCAGAGATATTAGATCTGTGCTACCCAGGTTTTATTCATTTTAACAATGTTTTATAAGTTCTGGCTTCTAATAACTCAGGTTAAGGAGATCTTCAGGTCATACTTTTTTGCAAGACAGGATTTTGACCTGCTGGTCTAGCTTATTTCTGGTTTTGGATACAGAGGATGAAATGAAAGGAAAACTACTTCCCTCTCCCCTTTGGTGATTCTCCTGAGTGCTCTAAATGAATTCTGTTTGATAATCAGACTTAAGGGGCAATTACCACCAATTCAGCCATAAAATCAATCAAAGGAGTTAACAAAAGATCACACCAAATATTTCACCCCAACTTTTCATTGATTGTTTCCATGTCAGTGATTTTTAACTGGGAGTGGGCGTGCAGGATGTCATGAGGTTCCTTGAGAAGCTGATAGTAACTTCAGAGCCCCACTTGAGGAAAAATGTGCATATGCCAATAAGCCACAAGTGCTCTGCATACATTTCTGCAAGTTCAGAGAATCCTGAGGCCAACCCCTGGATGCACTAAAGTTCTGTGGACAGCAAATTAAAATATCTTGAAACAGACAATATGTTCATAGAAGTGGCCATTACATTTTTTAGATTATCTTTTCTCATGTCTTATAAGTGTTTATATTTTCAGGTTCAATTCTTACATATATTCATGAATTTTCCTTTAATCCTTTCACCACTTCAAATATTACACAGTATTTTTGTTTCCCTCTTTAGGATTTTTTATTTCATCTAGAATTGTGCTTTTTTTTATAACCTTCTTCAATATTCTTACTTGATATATTATTTGGTTAACCTAGTTTAATCCTTCCTGGATTAAATTTTGCCCTTCTTTATCAATCATAAATGTAACGTGTAATGTTTATTATATTTATATTATTTTATGATAATGATCTTAACTACTACAAGCAAAATGTTTACTTATATATCCAGGAATAACATTTTTCCTCTTCCTAGGAGCTCAAGATAAAAGTTTGTATATACATATGAAAGCAAGATTCATAGGTTTCTTAACTTCAAACCAGAGACGATAGATTTAAACTTCATTTTACAAAATAAGTTTTGAATGAGCTTTGTAACATTCTGCAGAATGTTTCAGCAGAATGTTTGAGAGGGGGCAAAGAGAATAGAGAAAGAAAAGTGAGAAAGGAAGATGAACAGAGTAATCCGTTCCATTAGAACAGAGCTGTAACAAAGTCATCGCAATAAACATGGCGTATGATCATCTGGAAATCATCCAGGATAATTTGCCCAGAATATTGCAGTAAATACTGAAGGACAGTGTCTATTGGCTCAAGCCATCGTCTATTTGGAATGTAACACTTGAGTATAGCCACTAAAAGATGGCAAGTTCTCACTGACATTCCAAAAAGAAAGGTGTTTTGGAGAAGGCACAGACACTCATTTTGTGAATGTTGTCAGGTGGGAGTGCTTTGATCAGAAGATGGGAAAAAAAAATACACCATTCACCGAAAAAGAAAGAAAACTTTGAGGAAGTTACATTACATAAATATTAGTCTGGCAACTACCACAATGAGCAGCTTAAATGGCTCTAAATTTAGTTAATTCGTTATTTCCCCTGTACTAACCAGCAATAACATCATTATTTTACAGTAATTTATTCAGAATTATCCAAATTTAGATCATCGTCACAATATACCGCAAACTGATTCAAAGCAAACCACCAATTCCTCTTTTCCTTTATATCTAGCACAGTGATGACTGGAAATGTAATTTGTTAAAAAGTTATTGGTGAGAAAATGTACAACCTTGAAGGGAGCAAGGGTTGGGATTTGGCCCAAGAAGGAGGGTGAAAGACATGAAGTAAATGTCTTTGTTCTAAGCAAAATCTTTGTGTGTGTGTGAATTGAGAAAAAATTCACATAACATAAAATTCACCATTTTACATTTAAAAATATACAATTCAGTGGTTTATGGTATATTCACAATGTTGTACAACAATCACCACTACCTAATTTCAAGCAATTTCATCACCCCCCAAAAACCTGCATACTCATTAAAGTCACTCCTTATTCCCCTCTGCCAACACCCTATTTCCCAGCTATTGGCAATCACTAACGAATTTTCTGTCGCTCTAGATTTGCCTATTCTGAACATTTCATATAAGTGGAATCTTGGAAATTGTGGCCCTTTGGATCTGGCTCCTTTCAATTAGCATAATGCTTTCAAGGTTAATTCATATGAAGCATGTATCAACATTCATTACCATTTTTAAATTTTTAAAAACTTTTATATGTTTTTATTTTTCGAGAAGTTTTAGATTTACCGAAAAATTACATAGAAAGTACAGAGTTCGCACATAACCCTCCCACACACACATAGTATAGCTGAATGGTATTCCACTGTAAGGATTTACCACATTTCAGTTATCCATTCATCAGTTGATGGCCATTTGGGTTGTTTCCACTTTTTGGCTATTATGAATAATACTATCATAATCACTTATGAAGAATCCAATTTCTGTACATTCTTGCTACACTTGTTACTTTCCATTATTTATTTATAGCCATCCCAGTGATTATATGGTGCTATCTCATGGAGGGTTGATTTGCATTTTTCTGATATCAGACTAATGATGTTAGTATCCTTTTATGTGCTATTGGCCATTTGAATGATATCTTTGGAGAAATCAAGTCCTTTGTGAATTTTTTAATTGGATAGTTTGTGTCTTTGTTGTTGAGTTCTAAGAGTTTAGACATATTCTGTATATAAGACCCTTATCAAATATATGATTTGCACATATTTTTACCCATTCATTTGGTTGGCTTTTCACTTTACTGATAACATTTTTTGATGTATAAAGTTTTAAATTTTGATAAAGTTCAATTTATCTATTTTTGTTGTTGTTGCGTGTGTTTTTGTGTCATGTTTAAGAAATAATTGCTGAATCCAAGGTCATGAAAATTTATACCTATGCTTCCAAGAGTTTTATAGTTTTAGCTCTTATATTTTGGTCTGTGATGCACTTTGAATTAATTTTGTGTACGATGTGAGGTAGGGGTTGAAATTCATTCCTTTGAAACTTGACAAAAGATACTACATATTGTTTGACTCCATCTACATAAAATATAAATACAAATACAAATAAATTAGAGAGATGGAAACATCTATATGATTATACCAAATATCATTGATTGTACCCTTCAGATGAATTGTATGCTTTATTAATGTGTATCAATAAAATTGATTTTAAAAAGTATAAAACCACACATACACAAAAGGAAATTCATTCTTTTGTATGTAGAAATCTAGTTGTACCAGCACCATTTGTTGAAAACACTGTTCTTTCCCCATTGAATAATATATATCTGGATTCAATTTTATTCTGTTGATCTCTATGTCTATCCTAATGTTTTGATTACTATAGCTTTGTAGTAAGTTTTAAAATTGGGAAGTGTGAGTCCTCCCACTTTGTTCTTTTTCAAGATTGTTTTGTGTTTTTTTGGGTCACTTATAATTTTTTATGAATTTTAGGATCATTATGTCCTTTTCTGCAAAACAGGTGGTTGGGGCATGTCTCACCCTGTAGCATGCCCGCACCCATGTCTCAGGTGTGTACTTCTCCTTTTTCTAATTTCTCAGTAAACGCCTTTATTTGCCTTATTAAACTGGCACATCTCTGAGTTCTTTCTTAAGATGAAGCCAAGAATGTAGAATCCACAGCATTCCAGCAACATATTTGGCGAGCCAGCCAGGAAAGCATGAGGCAAGTAATACTCCCCCACACCAAAAGAAGACTGGGCTTCCCTGGATCTCTCAACTCCATGCCTAGCAGCTGCCCAGGGATTTCCCTGGAGGAACAAAACTGGAGTTTTCACACAAGGCTTCTGCCATGGGTGGACACTGGGTACTTTGCTTGAAGGTGATTCTAAAAAGTCGGGTCCTTCCCTATGCTAAGTAAGTGTGTAAAATTCTTTCTTCTGTCCTAATCTGTGCTTACTTTAACTTTGTCAGTCTGCTTATGCCTAGGAGCTCATAAATCAGATTTGGGGTTCACTTGTTACAGGTTGGGAAACTAAAAGTAACCTAAAGACAAGATTTTTAAATTTCAATACTATCTTGAAATTGGATTTGATGTATAAAATAAATCACATGAGAAATTAGTTCAATTTCTGGAAAAGCAGAAAAACTTAACAACATTAATGTTACTAATAAAATAGTCTTAGTTGCTTATTTAATAAGCAACACTTCCCAATTTGTTTTGAAGTGAAAACTTACTAGAAATTAAGAGTTAAAACAAAATCATTATATAGATGCTCTTATATTATAAAACAACAAATGGATAATATCTGAAATTGCTGAAACTGGCTGGATTTAGCCTAGACTTGCTATTGTAATGGTAATTCTAAACTAAACTTACTTTTGTTTATGGTTATTTCTGGGACTAGCTTCACCCTTGTGTATGCTTGCTATTGTAATAGTAATCCCAAACTGAACTTTCTTTTGCTTATGGTTATTTTGAGACTAGTTTTGCCCTTATACTTACATGGTGGTAATTTGAAACTGAGCCTGCCTTTGCTTTTGGTTGTTTCAGGACCGGTCACCATTGTAATGATAACTACTCCATTCTCCGTGTTTGAATCTATGGATACTTCTGTTTCCCATGGCTCGGGGGAAGGAAAATTTGAGACACCCCCTCTCTTGTCCTTCCATTGGCATTAATAACCCTGTTTTCTCTCACAACTATCCAGGTGAGGACTCTAATTTACCTACTCTGGCAAGAGCTCAAAGGGACCCCACAAACTTTAGGGAGATCACTGTTTTGGTGGAATCCTTAATCCGCAGGGTTGGACGTCCACTCTTCCAGTCCAGCAGCCACTGAAGTCCAGTTATCACCATCTTCTTTATCCTGTATCTTCAAAATTCTAAGTATATTTCTTCCAGAATCAATGCCTTCCAAAACAAAATATTAGTCATGTGAGGATTTCATTCCCTTCCAACTACAGTGCTGGACCCGTCTTCCCTCAATGTCAACAGACTAGCCAGAGAGTTTCACACCCCATCAGACATGGCTACTGCCCCTAACAAACAGAAGAATGATCATTGCCCTTCAATTCCCCCTTAAGACTAAGGGTGTAAACTGTCTGAGGGGGGAGGTTGAGGCAGGTTAGTATAGGAAATGAGGGAAGGCTGCAGCTGCGACCCTGCAAAGAACATGGCATGAGACCCACCTCAGAAAACCCCTGAGGGAAGGCGGCTGCTGGAAAACACAGTTGTAATCATTACAGCCAAAAGACCCACCATGATCCTGGTCACAAGGTCCCATTTGAAACTCCCAGGCTCAAAAGTGAGCCCCTGGATAACTCCAAACAGAAAGGCCTCCCTATTAGTTCCCAGAAAGCTAACAGGTGAAGGTAGAAAGGCAACCAATCAGGACAAAAAATAGCTGAGATCCCTCCTTAATATGGGGAAGGGAAAGGAAGAAAGGCCTTAAAAAAGCTTACCCTGGGACCCCACGTGGTGTGTCTCATCCTGTAGCATGCCTGCACCCATGCCTTGGGTGTGTACTTTTCCTTTTTCTCATTTCTCAATAATAAAACCCCTGTACTTGCCTCATTAAAAAAAAATTGGTTGGAGTGGTTGTATTGAATCTGTAAATCAATTTGGGCAGTATTTCCATCTTAACAATATTCAAACTTCCAATTCATGAATGTAGGATGTCTTTCCATTTATTTAGGTCTTCTTTAATTTAGTGTATAAGTCTTATAATTCTTTGTTTAAATTTATTCCTAGTTATTTTTCTTCTGATTTTAGAGAAAATTGAATTGTTTTCTTTTTTTTTAAATTTTTTTTAAAGATTTTATTTATTCATTTATCCCCCCCTTGCTGCTTGTGCTCGCTGGGTCAGCTAACCACGCCGTGCAGGCGGGCTTGCCTTCACCAGGAGGCCCCGGGAACCGAACCCGGGGCCTCCCATATGGTAAACGGGAGCCCTACTGATTGAGCCACAGCCGCTTCCTGAATTGTTTTCTTGATCTTATTTTTGAATTGTTCATTGCTAGCATATAGAAATATAATAAATTTTTGCATATTGATTTTGTATCTTGAAATTTTCTCAACTTGTTTCTTGGTTTTTTCTGGGTCTATTGAGATGATCATGTGATTTTTCTCCCTTCATTCTATTAACATGGTGTATTACATTCATTGATTTTCTTATGTTGAAGCACATTTATACTACTAGGTTTAATTCCACTTAGCCAAGATATATAAACCTTTTAATATGCTGTTGGATTCAGTTTGATACTACTTTGTTGAGGATTTTTGCATCTATACTCGTAAAGGATATATTGGTTTGCAGTTTTCTTTTCTTGTGATTTCTTTGTCCAGCTATGGCATACTTTTTTTATTTTAGTAATTTAAGTCTTTTCTCTTTTTTTTTCTTGGTCAGTCTCCTAGGTAAATAATTGTCAATTTTGTTGATCTTTTCAAAGTATGAACTTTTGTTTTTGTTGATTTTCTTTATTGTTTACCCAATCTCTTTTTTATCTGTCTCCACTCTAATCTTTAATATTTTCTTCCTTCTGTTTTCTTTGGATTTAATTTGCTCTTCTTTCTCAGTTTCTTATGGTGGAAGGTTAGGTTATTTGTTTGAAGTCTTTTGATATGGAGGCCTTACAGCTATAAGTTTTCCTCTCAGCTCTACTTTTGCTGTATCCCATAAGTTTTGGTATATTGTTATTCATCTCAAAAGACTTTCCTAGTTTCCTTGTGATTTTTTCCTATACCCTTGGTTATTTAGGAATTTGTATTGAATTTCCAAATATTTGTAAATTTTCCAAATTTCCTTCTGTTATTGATTTATAACTTCATTCCATTTTGGCTGGAGAACATACATTGTATGAGTTCAATCATACTTGGTTTATAGTATTGTTCAAGTTTTTATTTCTTCCATGATCTTCTGTTTAACTGCAATATCCATTACTGAAATTGTGGTATTGAAGTACCCCACTGTTTTTGTAGAGTTATCTATTTCTCCCTTCAAGCCTGTTGATTTTTGCTCCATATGATGTGGTGCTCTGTTTTTATGTGCATATTGTTTATGATGATCACATCTGATGGACTGACCCTTTCATCATTATATATTGTCTTACTTTGTGTCTCATAACAATTTTTGTATTAAAGTCTATTTTACTGTTTTAATATAGCCACTTCCCCTCTTTTTTTATTATTATTGCTTGCATGAGATATCTTTTCCCATTCTTTTATTTCAACCTATTTGTGTCTTTGAATCTAAAGTGAGTCTTGTAGAAAAGATAAAGTTGAGTCATGTTTATCTATTTATGCTGCCATTATCTGCCTTTTAATTTGAGGGTTTAATTCATTTACATTTAATGTAATTACCGATAAGGAAAGACTTACTTCAGCCATTTTGCTGTTTGTTTTCTATTTGTCCTACGTCTTTTTGTTTCTTCAGTTTCTCCACCAGTGCCTACTTTATGTTAAACAGATATTTTCTAATGCCCCATTTTAATTCCCTTTTCATTTATTTTACTATAGGTATATTTTTTAGTTATATTTTAGTGGTTGCCCAAAGGCTAAATGTAACATCATAATGTATAACAATTTAGTTCAGATTAATAATAACTTAGCTTTAATAGTATACAAAAACTTTGTTCCTATATAGATCTGTCATGCCCTTATGCTGTCATAAAAAATCACACCATAAATATGTATAATAACATACATTTATAATTATTTTTAAGCAGTTTTATACAATCACATAGGAAAAAAGCAGAGTTATATTTACATATATAGTTACCTTTATTGGTGTTCTTTATTGCTTTTGTTGATTTAAGTTACTGTCTAGTGTCCCTTCCTTTTAGCTGGAATGACTCCTTTTAGTATTTCTTATAGGGCAGGTGTACTAGTGATGAGCTTTTTCAGTTTTTGTTAATCTAGGAACATCTTAATTTCTTCTTCATTTTTGATAAAAGATATTTCTGTTGAATATAGACTTCTTGGTTGAGAGTAGTTTTTTTTTTTTTCTTTCAGCTCCTTGAATTTGCATCTCACTGCCTTCTTTTTTTTATATATTCTTTTTTTTTTTTTTTTTTAAGATACTTTGATTACATAAATGTTACATAAAAAATATAGGGGATTCCCATATGCCCAGCTCCCTACCCCTCTCACATTTCCCCACATTAACAACATCCTTCATTAGCATAGTACATTTGTTACAATTGATGAACACATTTTGGAGCATTGCCACTAAGCATGGATTATAGTTTACATTGTAGTTTACACTCTTTTCCACACATTTTTGTAAGTTATGACAAGATATATAATGGCCTGTATCTGTCATTGCAAAGTCATTCAGGACAATTCCCAAGTCCTGAAAATGCCCCAAATTATACCTATTTTTCCCTCTCCCTCCCCTCAGAAGCTGCAGTGGCCACTGCTTCCACATCAATGATAAAAGTTCTTCCATTGTTAGAATCACAGTAAGTCTACAGTAGGATAACAGTAAGTTGACTCTAGTCCATCATTCATTCCCCAATTCTAAGGATTCTGAGATGGTGATACCCACTCCACCTCTAATTGAAAGGGGGCTTAGATCTCATGTGGCAGATGGATGGGACTATCTTGCCTGCAGTTGCAGACTTTATATGTTCCTTGAGAGGGTCATTGTCAGTCATCATCTCCTTGTTGTCCTGGGTGAGTCCAATGAACTGGAGAGTAGGTTTTGCAACTTTGTTGAGATTCAGGGCCCAACTGGCACATGGACAGACCAAAGATTTAAGCCTCTTGGACATACACCTATCAAGTCTAGTACTAACTATAGGTTCAAATAGAAGGGGCAGAAGAACCATGTGTAGGGAAACCACAAATGAGTCAACATCTGTCACACTGAGAAGCATAAATTCCAAGGTAAAGCCCACTGGCAACTCCTGAGCTGTCTTTCCCCATTTTGGTCAAGGTCTTTTTCCAGATGCAATATTTTAAGATGACAACCCTGGAAATCAGATTTTCACCATCCCCAGAGTTTGTTGTTGACACATATTGTAGTTGGTTTTGTTGATGCGGTGGCTTCACATATTGTTCAAGATGTAAGTGTTGATGTCCCTGTAACGAGTGCACCTCTGAGAAGCATCACCCTCCAGGCTCACTTGCACCTGTAGAACTGACCTGTTTAAAGCCTTCTTCAAATCTTGGGCCTTATTTTCAGAGCTCTTCTGAAGTCCCATTCATCTTGAAGTCTGGAAATTTCTTAATTCCACAGAAATTGGCCTTCCTGCTCTCCTTGTTTCTTCTCAATACTAAGCTACCATACTGTAATTTACCAGAATTTGAGGTGCTTCCACTTAACTTGGGAATATTTGCTTATCTTTGGAAAGTTAATTTGTAATCATTTTATCCCTAAAAGGAGGACATTATGGAAGCTAACAGACACTAGAAGCAATTAAGGGTTGAAGCCTTTAATGAATATGTTTCTTATTACTGGGAAAGAAACAAGAATGTTGCTCTTTCCCAACACTTATTCACACTTAATATGGACACACATTTTTATTGCATTTCACTACACAGCCTGCCTAAAGAGGGAGGAAGTAAAAGTCACTAGCATAGAATTCTGTGAATTCATTTTTTAATTCAGGTACTCCATAATATTTCTCTATGTAAGACCTCCAATTATAGACTCCTAATCTACCATACATATCTCTCTGCAAAAAACATAACACTCTAAATTATTTTCCTTCTTTGTTCTAGAGTTATAGATGTGTGCATTTGTGTGTGTTACCTTCTACTATACTAGTTAGTTTATGTTGAATAAATTACATCTCATCCTAAAATATCTTATTTCTTTAAACGCGATTATGCTTTTTCTAGGACCTTGGACAAGTTACTGAACTTATCTGTCTCATACTAATTAAGTGTAAAGTGGGGTGCTGCAGTGTCAGAGGATGTCATCCAAGCACTTGTATCCTCATGACCATCAGTAACAAAACCACAGTTTAATTTGGAATAGTCATGCACCAACATAAAGATTACATTTCTAAGCCTTCTGTTTTAGTGAGCTAGGCTGCTGAAAGCAGATACCACGAAATGGGTTGGCTTAACAATGGGAATTTATTAGCTTACAGTTTTGAGGCTGAGGAAAATGTCCAAATCAAGACATCATCAAGGTGATGCTTTCTTCCTGAAGACTGGCCACCGGCAATACCAAATTCCTCTTGGCAAGGCACAAGGCGGTTTGCTGATCTCTCCCTTCCTTTCCGGGTCTCATTGCTTTCAGCTTCTTGCTTCCATGGCTTTCTCTCTCTTTGTCTGACTTACATTCTCTTATAAAGGACACCAGTAGGAGAATTAAGACCCATCCCAGGCCACACCTTAATTGAAGCAACCTAATCAAAAGTTCCCACTTACAATAGGTTTACCCCCATAGGAATGAATTAGCTTTAAGAATATGATTTTCTGGGTATTTACTGTTCCAAACCACCACACCTGTCAATAGCTGATCCCCAAGTATCTTGAACATGAATAATCATGAAATTATTGCTTACCACAGTAAGAGATTACTACCTTGCAAAGCTTTGTCAGTGTCTTGGAGGAAAAGGGCAGATCAAATCATAGTTTATTGAGAATTGGGAGTCTTGTTTAAGGTGAGTTTTTTAAACCAGGGGTTTGAGTAGGATTGGGTATGAATCAAGATACAACAGTTCAGCATTGATGGAAAGAACAAGGCAGTTGTTTTGTGGAGAGGGATTCAAAGAATCTTAGCATACAAATTGTCTCTATTTTTTCTGTTTCAGTTATGTTCATTTTTAAATGAATATTGGTTACATTTGAAGTGCATTGTACCTATTCACGTAGACTTAAAATGATTGGCAATATAAAGTAAAATCTTAAAAAGAATATCACAGTCTCATTCTATATCTGTGAATGGCAGCACTTAAATAATTCAATTTACAATAATAGTAGAAGATAGGTAAAAGAACATTGAAATTGGAAGGGGAGAAGTGGTATTCAACATCTGAACAACACAGCTTCTGTTGTACTGAAAAAGATCATTTATTATATGAATATAATACAGGGACTAAAATGCACTGTGAAAGTAAAAAAAAGTAAATTCTAAATATAAATAATAGTTCTTTACCTAATTAGCCGAGTTATCCTTCCCCATCTCAAACTTCAAATATATTCTTCTGATAGGTCAGATTTTATAAGTGTGTGGTCCACTCTAAAGCAAACACGTAGCACTAAAATATCTGGAATTTTGTTTTACTAGTTTGTAAATGGTGTTAATCAATTTAAGTGATTGTTCTTTTTAACCTCTCTGTAAGATCTAGAATATTATTTTAAAAATGAACAAGTAGACCAGTTTACTATATTTATGCCTCCAAGGACAGTAAACACATTTTCATATGCTTTGTGGAAAAATGTTCTAAGACAAGGCATACCTGTGCATTTTGACAAAGACTTTTAAAAAATTTGGTACTTTGGTTAAAAAAAAACAGTCTCCTTTTCAGATAAAAGCGTAACAACAGAAATTGGATATGTTGATTCATATCAGTCAAAATTTAAAACAACCACATCTTAATATGTACATCAAGATAGTGTATTAGTCAGCCAAATGGGGTGCTGATGCAAAATACCAGAAATCTGTTAGCTTTTATAAAAGGTATTTATTTGGGGTAGAAGCTTACAGTCACAAGGCCATAAAGGGTCATGTACTTCCCTCACCAAAGTTTGTTGTCACATGTTGGAGCAAGATGGCTGCCTACATCTGCAAGGATTCAGGCTTCCTGGGTTCCTCTCTTCCCAGGGCTTGTTTCTCTCCAGGCTCAGCTGCTCTGCTCTCTGCACAAGGCAAGCTATAGACTATGAGGGAAATGGCTCGTCTCTCTTCCCGGGGCCTCTGCCTCTGACAGACCCTTTTCTCCTTCCTCACGTATCTGCTTCTCTGTGCGTTTACTTCCCAGTGCTCCAATATCAAAACTCCAACCTCCCTTCTCTGCAGGGACTCAATGGCCTACTGACGTGGCCCAATCAAAGCCTCAATCATTATATAATTAAAGCAAAAGTGAAACCTCTGAATCCAATATAATCTAATATGCCCAGAGGAACAAACCAGTTTACAAACATAATCCAATATCTATTTTTGGAATTCATAAACAATATCGAACTGCCACAGATAGTAAAGAAAAAAAATTAGAGATTGTTACTCTATTTCCCCAGCAAGTTTCCTTCAGTTTTTACAAAGTATATGCAGTTCAATATAACATTTTGAAATCTCAAAATGTTAGCATGATTATAATGCACATTTATAGTAATATGTAAAACAGTAGAAACTGAAAATAAATAAGTAACCTCATGCTATGGAAATGAAACAAGGCACTTTCAGTATCTAAATTCAAAATTGAAATAAATACAAAATATTTTTTCATAAAGCTCACAGACCCTAGGAAACTTTTGTAAAAAGTGAAATATTAAAGGCACTACACTCCACTTACTAAAAAAGTTCACCAATGAAACTTGGCACAAAAGAGTTTAATTACCATAAAGTGCATCACTTGGCTAAATATATTAAAAAGAAAATCAGCCACAGTATATTGTAGCAACACCTCCACATATATAGAAATAAAAATGCAATGCCAGAGGAGTCAACCTAATTAGGAACTTTGCAGTATAAATGGTTTATTTTGCTTTCTTTTTGTATAACTCTTTATTTGCTTAGAATCTTCATATAATTTCAAAAGAATATGCCTTGATTAGCAAAAAGAGGCGGGTTTTGAGAAAGACAAATTCACTGATTCTATATGTAAAGATTTAAGATAAAGATTTTATGGAAAATAAACAAGTAAAACATATTATAATAAGCTATGACACTTATTATACTAATAATTAATGAATCAGCTTGTAAAACCAAGGCTATTTTATCACTTCAGCTTTGATTACAGCTCTTTTGAATAGTTTTCCTTTGGTATTAGAAAGTCATCCTCTTCTAAAGAGCATTAACATTCCAAATGAGCAATTTTATTTAGAGATGGTAAAAATGTCAACATTTAAAATTCATATCATCTTTATCTTTACTATGGTTGGCCATAAATTTAAACCATTAATGAATATACAATATGTGAGAAATACAAAGAAGCATGTATCACCCAGATAGCAACATGCAATTAATTTCAATTTGACTAGTATTATTTTAAAAATCACCTTTATATATACACACATACACACACATATTAATTTGGAGCAATATATTGGCAAAACACCATAATAATTTATATACAGTACTGAAAAATGTAGGCCTTGATAACAGAATTCTAACAAGATTTTCCTTTTTAGTATATTAAATACAAAGGCTGGAAAAAAGACAAAAGCTGCTGTGAAAATATTTACTATTCCAGTAACTTAAAAATTTTTTCGTGTAAACTTTATACATGTGCATTCCTTTTTCTGTAAATGCTTCCCAGTCTTTTTTTTTTTTTTGAGTAAGATTTGCCACTCTATTCTAAATTTGCTGAAATGTCAAAATAGAGGAAAATGCTTGCATTGTATTAGTCTTCTTCAGCATCATGTGCCACTTCTGCTACTTATATACCCGATGCAGAATTTTCAGGTTCACTAAAATATGTGCATGGCATATTATTAGGTCTACTTTTGTCATCCAAGATAACTTGATCAGCCACAAGTGAATAGGACTCCACCTTTAGGATCTGTCCACCTTCTAATTCCTGACACGTGCCGTGATCTTTAGATTCTAAAGACAAAGTGCCGACTGTGTTCTCTACTGTATCTATATGAAGTAGCTTCTCACTGAGCAGTTTCTTCAGTGATTCCACTTCTTTTTGTTTTTCAAGTAGTTCTTTCTGTAAAGAGCAGTTTTTTTCTTCTAAAGTTTCACAGAAAGCCCTGCTTTCTTCTAGACTATCAGATGGACTTGGGGGATCATCCAAAGAAATTCTCTCACTGCAAGGCAGTTAGCAATGTCCTTGCTGGCTACTAAATTTTGAAGAAACGCTTGTAACTCTAATTGTCTATCTTCTAAGAAGTCAGCATTGTAATTATCTTTAAGCCAGTGTTTTGGTGGAAGTGCTAATCGAAACCCTGGAGACATCTCCTTGAATTGGTCGTTAAGCCTGAGAAGTCAGTAAATCTTCTGAAAACTACCCAGCTTTCTTCTGGGGTTTTCTTTACTAGTATTTGATATACAGTACAGTTGGCTCTTTCTTTCATCACTTCAAAACCCTGTACAGTAGGTGTAGATTGTCTATCTTTCCAATTCATTGTTTCACAATTTTGTTCTTCACTTTCTCTTGGTCTAGTTGAATACTCAGTGGAAGAATCTGCACCTGTATTTTAGTCCTAAAGAGAGGACTACTACAGATAGATGAAGTACTGTCCATTTGATCAGGCATGCGTGTCTGTTTATAATTACCCAATTGTGAGTCTTCCAACTGGCCTTTGGAAGAGTTTGAACTAGTTGAGATACTCCCAAAAGAAGAACATCTTTGGTGACTGTTGGTTGTAAAATTGGAAGCAGAGTTTCCTATGGGCATAGGAACTGGGACATAAAGAATTGCCATCTTTTTGCCTTTCCAACAAACCTGTACACTGCTGAGTCCAACTACTTAGAGATCAACTAATATGCAATCCATATTTTCTTCTTAGGAATTCAATATCGTTCTTAATCACAGTAGTTCAGTTCCTCCTATAACACCAAAAGGGCTCACATGACCCTCTGTCCAGAAAACAGCAGCTTCACCTGGGCTACTGAGCCCAAGACACCCCCAAGTTGTCTCTTGATACCCTCCACTGAAGAGTTGATGGTTTTTTGGAAAGTTCCTATAAGAACCAATCAAACCATTTACTTGGGCAATTCTGGAGGAGTAAACAAAATGCTAGTGAAGACAGTGGAAGAGCAAAGTCATATTAATGTAGATGGTAGGGTCCAAGGTTTGCATTCCTATTGTCCAGGGTGAGTGTGGAAATAGATGGTTTTAGTTGCCTCTTGTGACTAGGTGTGGAAATGCGACTATTTTTACACACAAGAGGTATGCTGAATTGTTCTTTGGAACTTCTAGAGAGTGTCTTTAGATGGAGAAGTCATCTCCATCCTTCCCTGATGACTAGAATGAAGATGTGATATCTGGAGCTAGAGCAACCATCTTGGTCTGTGTGGTGAAGTACAATGGATCGTAGAACAGGAAGATGTAACTAATCAGTTCTCTACATCATGGAGTTTCACAGGACCCCAGTCTTGGAGTGCCTACCTCTGCATCTTTCCTACATGAGAAAACTAACTTTATGTGTTTATGTCACTATTTTGCTGTTCTTATTATTGTTATAGGTTTTGATTTTTAGGCTCTCATATATACAGGAAAATATGATCCTAACTAATTCAGGGATAGTAACATTACTTATCTCTTAGGGCTGTTTTTGATGATTAAACATATAGATATGTGTAGCACAATTAGAATGCTGTGTAGTACTTTTCAGTGAGTACTAACCATTCTATTATCCAGGTTTTTCCCCTTAGTTTCAGAGCCTAGGAGGACGGAAGCAAGTTTGCCCTCACAACTATGAAACCTAGAAGTAGACAGATGTCAGAAAAGCAGTGGTATTGGTAATTATTAACAGAAATGAGAAAAAAAGCCCACTAAAATATTGAACTTATTTCTTTGCGAACATAGAGACTTTTAATTGCACAGGACATGGGTAGCTGAATTTTCTCTCTCTTTATTCTTTCCAAGATGTCAGCCTTGGAAAGGAGGGACTTTGCTCAGGGTTTGAATTCCACTTGTATCCGTCCTGGACTCTGTCCAGCTGCACCCACACCACATTCACCTCTTCATCCACTGGGCATCATGGAGCGATTCCAAAAGAAGAGAATTTCAATAAATATTGAGATGCTAACATTTAAAGTCCACAAGGAAATAGTGCAGTAGCTTAATTTTATTTGGGATTATATTTCTTCTATTCCAGATAAAGAACACAAATTCCTGTTTAAAACATCTTAAATAGCATTGTGAACAATCTGATGAGTGGTCTTAACTTCAAAATAAAACTTGTCAAATGCGTGTTTGGTGGATATGGAGTGTGTGTAAATAAAATTTATTTTAAAAATATAACTTGTGCCAATTTTGAAAATAGCTTTATTTTTTCCATCATAGTTCTTAAGACTCAATTTAAGAGTAAAATCCCCATATTAGTTTCTAAAAACTGTATTTTAGGGTTATATTATTGGGGAATAAAATACTCATAAAAACTAAGACACTTGTTTGTGGGGTACAGAGAGAACTTGTTAAGTCACTTAAGTTATATTCACAGATGATTAGTTTAATTAATTTCATTTTCTGCTTTTATGTATCCATTTTTCTTCTATGGTACATTCCCATGAGACCTTTCTTTGACCTTCAGAAAAATTAAATTATTTATGTAGGAACTTAGCAAATATTTATTAATCTGATGGCAAAAATTCCTGTCAGTGAGTTTTTCCTCATATAAACATTTATGTGCTCTATTCGAGATACTGTTCAATCAACACTCCTATTTCATTTCCAAGCATTCTCTATCATACTTGACACAAGCTTCATTGCTCTAACAACTTTTGGCAAACCCAAATGAGCAAAATATTTATTGACAATTTCCCTAGAGTTGAGGTATCATCAGTGGTTGGGAGGAGAAAAGGGCCAAGTCCCTAATCCAAGGAATTTGGCAATTCTTCTCAAATTTTATCTCAGAACAGGGGTCACTGCCAGGAAAAACTGATGGTAAGGGTGTGTCGGATTCAGCGGATAGGGCCCTTTAGCTACACAGAGGCAGTACGAGCTGTGAGGAGATAGGTTGTGACTGTAAGTTGCTAGACTGTGTCAGGCCGAAACAGCTTCAGGGACTACATCAAGTAAGTGACCACAGAGCTGTGATGGGAGTCTACCTGCCCCATTACCCTAGGCACAAAGGACTGGCCAGTGGTGGCTATTCTGTTACAGACCCCCAAAATACTTAGTGAGCTTCTTACGTTCCTCCTCCTCCTTGATTTCAAATGGTGTCACTTTGCATCTTAGCCTGATCTTAAGGTTCTCACGAATCAGCTCATGGGCCCCAAATTACTGACTCCATCCCTCTCTACTCCACACTCAGAGCTTTGGGTCAAGCCACTGTAAACACTGTCTTGAACATGATCATGTCACTGCAGTCCGAGGTAGGGCTAAAATAAAAACAGTAAGACCCAAGTGCACCACTTGGATGATTTCTAGATATCTTGGGGTTAAATGTTCTTTCTTTCTTTATTTATTTAAATTTTTACCAGGAGGTCCCAGGGATCGAACCCAGGTCCCTCCACATGGGAGACAGACGCCCAACCATTTGAGCCACCTCCGTCCCCTCTTACTTTATTTTTATTCAACAATTAACAAAGCACTTACTATGTGCCAGACACTGTATTATGTGCTTTATAACTATGAATTCATAACAGTCTACAAATTAGTTTCATAATAACCGTCCTTGATTTACAGATGAGATAAATAAGGCACAGAAATGTTAATTAATCTGTCTAATGCTACACAGCTGACCAGTGGCAGAGGTGGAGCTTAAACTCAAGCAAACAAGCCCCAGGTTTCTGAACTCATTTGTTTGCTGTGGAATCATTCTGGACTTTAATAGATTAGCTCTCTTATGGTAAGGCATTCTGGTATACTAATATTTTGTAAATAATAATTCATCCTATAGATCATTTAACAATTTTTGGAACACTTTTAAAAACATTATTATGTGTCTATGTCAAAAAGATTTATAAAAGCAGAGAGCATTGTAAGCAATCACTGATCAGCAGTATTTGTGTATTAGTTTCTATGCCTTTGGAGAATAAGTAGATGCAAATATATTTTTTCAGCTTTATTTTTATTTTTTTCTTGTGAAACTCATCAGCTTGGGAAATAAAAAAGATCACATTTCTTTTACTAATGAATCAATATCTTTTTAGTTCTTAAAAATTATGTTTTTTCTTATATTTAATTTTCATATATATTCCAGACAATAGGTATCAGTGTATATCACTGCTTCTCAAGCTCATCTTACTTTTTGGTCTGTAAAATTTCTCACTCATTCTATTATCATTCTAAGAATATCAATACATGTGGGTTAAAAGTCAACCAAAATCCTGACTCCATAAACTTTTTGATTACCACAGACTAAAATTAGGTCTTTTTATAACACTATGTTCTTTACATTTACTTTGATTCCAAGGCATGAGTCAAAACTCCATTTTGAAATTTAGTTTGTCATTTAGATTTTTATGTTTTTATTCTTTTGGCTAACTCCCTCATTATATCTTGAATTCTTGGAAGAAAGGGAATTTCCTGTAGAATTTTAAGTTCCCTGAACTAACATATTATTTTGTCCATAGTAACTATTTATTCGATGATGTGAGGGGAAATAATTAACATTTTTTTGAACACCAGCTTTGTGTCAGGTACCGCTAGGCAATGGCCAGTTGATAAAAAAGTCCCTGCTGTTCACACAGCTTATATTTTAGTGGGGAAAGACAGGAAATAAGTAAACAGCCAACTGAATATGACTCCATTTCCTCCAGGTACACAAATGTGAAAGTGAAATATAATGGTCATTTAAAAGGCAGACATATCACATTCACATTTTTGTTATTTGAATTGTCATGCAGCATGGGTACTGATGGCACATACACAGTGTTTCAAAATAGTTACAGGAACATTTAGGGACCAATATTAAAACTTTATCTGTTTCAGCAATCCAGTGATTGCTCTTAAAGACAGAGCACTTTTATTAATTTTGTTTAAAATTTATTGTCTTTGAGATAAGGTTTCAAATCTTATTTGAGAATATATATTAAAAATAAATAAGAAAAAAAAAAAAAAAAAACAAGAAAAAGCCAATGCCACACTTAATATCCAAATCTTACTTTAGAATATATATTTAAAGTAAACAAGAAAAATCAATGTCAAACTTAATATCCAATCATTGCAAATGGAAAAGTCATGCCTGTTTATGGAATGACTATATAGTATATATAGTATATATTAGAGATAAACTCCCTTCCAAGCACACAGTATAAAAGAACATTGGTAGGTTAATACATTTTCTGAATTTTCTGTGTTATTCTCCGATCATAAATAAATTGGTCCCTAAAAGAATGTGTATACTTTATTAATTATATTTGTCCCCTTGAGTTTGTCATGCTGAATTTAATTTGTCCAGGTAAATGAAAGTTTATCTGGTGTGTTTCTTTAGCATTTTCTATTGTGTCAAATATATTATCTCTTCTTGGATAAATCCAGAACAAACATCATGGTCCAATGCAATAATGAAACCCATATTATAAGAATATAGTCACAACCACTATATCCTGGTTCATCAGCTTGGGAAATCAAAAAGATCACTTATCTTTCACTAATGAAAAAATGTGACTGTCTAATGGGGTAATCCCATTTACTTGGGAGTGTTAATCTTATATCAGATATTGTTGCTACTGTATTAGAGGCATTATCAGAATTCCACAGTACCATTTTGATGCTGGAGGACACCACAGTACCATCAAATGCTGGTTGGTTACTTTGGATGGTTAATGGAGAGTCCATCTTTACATGAAACTGCCCACAACATGGTACATCAGAAAGCTGTCCTGGAAACATCATTGCAAAGGAAGCTGGACTCACAGGGCAGTACTGGAGAAAAATCCAGAGCAAGAGTCACTGTTGCATGCTTCTTGCTGTGCAAGTCTGGTCATCTCACTGTAAGACTGTCTGAAGGAAACCCTGAGAGAAGCAAGAGGAGAAAGATAAGCAGATCTCCTTGCCTTTTACTTCTAAAGTTATATTCATCTATTGCCACTCCAGACTTCTAGAAACCTGGGCTCCTACTTTAACAATTGAAAAAAAAAAATTCAGCATGACTATTAATTACAAAATAAGCTCTTAACATTGGGGGAGTGGATTGGAGATGGACCCAGAGAGAATTCTGGCTTCAGAACCACTGGCCCCACAAACCACCTTTCTCCACAACAGTCTAGGTCCTGGATTTGTGCCTAGTTGCCAGTTCCAACTCCATCTCAGAATGATATTCCTCATGAGAAAATAGTGACCTTTCCTACCTACTAATCTCTGTTGGTATTTCCTTCAAAGGAAGAGGAAATGAGATCTTGGTCCCTTCTTTCACAGGTGGTTCCTTGCTCTTTTGCAAATTTTCCCAGCTCTTTCCCAGCAACTCTTGAGCCAAGGGGTGGGTTGACTTTTGTCAACCCCAAAAGTTAGTTTCATTTAGGCTGATTACAGCTATAGCTATAAAAATAAAAACAAAAACAAAACAACTTCTCAATAAAGTGATTTTATTTTAAATCATTTAACCAAAATGCCAAAAGGAAGCCAAATATTTCTTTCAGAATATCTACTCTTGTTCTTCTTTCACCTCCATTCTGCCAAGAACATTTCAGAAGTAAAGACATTCCTTCCTAAATAATTCTACACATACATTCTTTAGTTTTCCTTAAACACATTACCCATAACTAAAACTGCCAAGGAAAAATAAAGAACTCTTTAAAAATTTAACATAAATTTCTTTTAAAAAATTGGAAGTCTCTGTATCTTTGCACCAATCTTAGTAATCTTATATATATAAAAGGATTTATTTAAATTTTATCTATTTGGGGACAAATATTTAGACCCTAATGCTTTTATTTGAAAATGTTTCTTATTTGGATATTTCGTTTATACTGGAAATAATTCTGTAAACTAAAAAATTTAAAATCTAACATTATATGCTTTCACAATTATTAAGACCTTTTTGATAGTCAAGTCACTGAATACATGATCAATTCATTCAGAGTAAATATCTGTTTGAAAGATTGTGCTAACAAATGTAATCAATGACTTTTCTTCTCTAGGTAAGTCTAGAAGAGCTTCTTTTCAAAATATTGTGAAAGAATAACAATACTGGATATAATCTCAGACTATAAGATAAAGTAATTTCAATGTTTACTAATAAAGAAGTGAGAAATTAAAAACAAAAAGTTTATCAAGTGTACAGAAATATGGTTACAAGAATACATAATTTAGATTTACAAAGTTCACAAAGTTTAATTATTATTTTAGAATTTGACAAACTAAATCAAGGAATATTGAACTTCTTAAAACTAAATAAAGGAGGCCCAGGCGGTTAGTTGCCATCCAACTCGACAAAAGCCACCTTGTGATGTCCTCTGTCTGGCCTCTGCCTTCAGCATTGTTTTAGATCCTGCTTGTCCTTCCAGGCCCATCTCCTTCACAAAGCATCACCTGCAAGGAACTACAGGACAAACTTTAGGCAGTTTGGTGACAAAAGTCTGTTTCAAAGGAGGTCATCCACCAAGTTGTGAAGACACTCCAGCAGCCTATGAAGAGGCTCGCGTGAGAAGACACCGAGGCCTCCCTTTAATTTTCAGCACCCCCTTTCCATGCTTGTGAGTGCACCATCTTGGAAACAGATCTTTCAGCTCCAGTCCATGCAGGTAATTGCAACCCCGGCTGACATGTTGACTGCAACCTCATGAGACATGGGAACAGAACCAGGCAGCTCAGCTGTTCCTAATTCCTGACCACAGAAACCCTGGGTCACAAGAAGGATAACTGTCTGTCTCTCGCTTGGATTACCCATTCTGGGAGAAGTCATCCACCAAGTCGGGAAGACACTCCAGTAGCTAATGGAGCTTCCTGTACATACTGGCATCTTCTCGCCAGCCTTTTGAGTGCACCACTTTGGAAAGAGATATTCCAGCTCCATTCCATGCAGATAACTGCAGCCCTGGTTGGTGCAGTGACTGCAGCCTCATGAGACACCATGAGGAGAACCAGCCAGGTCAGCCGTTCCAGAATTCCTCACCACAGAAACACAGATCAAAACCCAGATAGCTGACTTCCGGCAGGATTTCTAATAGGAATGCAGTAGAGCTGGTTTCAAGTTTCACAGGGACACTTAATAGCTGTAACTTTGTTATCCAGAAGATGTGATCCACAGAAGTCCATCACAAGTGCAGCAAATCTGAGGGTGAAGATGTCATTCTTTATGTCTTAGGCTATGTGCCAGTTGAAGCAACTTGAAATCACCAACAAAATTCAGGGCCTACTTGCTGATGATGAAAGAAGATTCACAACACTGATCATTTTGGCACTTACAGAACAACTGCTGGCTTTAAAAACTGGGAATTCTTTGTTCTAGACAGAACACCTGTAACTCCTACAAAACTGCTGCAGATACTTGCTTTGGCTACACATATACTAAAATTAGGACAACACATAGATTAGCATGGACCCTGCACAGGGATGACATACAAGTTTGTGAGGCATTCCATATTTTTCTGCACAGACTGGATTGTTGGGCACACTTGGGGCTTCATCCCTGCCATGGCAGGGGAGGAGGATGGCCAGAGCTTCATCAGCCTACCTGGGCAACTGCGGTCAGTTTTGACCCACATGGATTAGGTTGCTGGACACACCTGCAGCTCCACCCTGCCCCTGGCAGGGAAGGAACAGACATGGACCTTCATTAGTCTCTCTGGGTAACTACAGATGGGCTTGGCCTGCACGACTTCCTTTACTGCACATGGCTGTGGCTCCATCCCTACCCCTAGCAGGGGAGAAAGGTGGGAGAAGCTTCATCTACTGTTCCGCAGCCAGCAAGTGAGAAAGGGCAAGAAACAGATGAAAAAAAGCTGAAAAAATTCAGATTGGCTAAATATGAACCACTATAAAGTTCCAAATTAAGTTGAACCAAGTATCAAAGAGGGGCTGTAGCACAAACCAGTCAAATAGAAAGCTCTAGGCTAAAGAGAGAAACTTCACCCAGAATAAATATATCTAGTAAATCAGATGCCTAGACACTAACAAAAAATTACAATCCATACCAAGAAACAGGAAAATATAACCCAATCAAAAGAACAAGCTAAGCTTTCATATAACAAAAAGGAGTTGAGACAATTAGTCAAGATGTTCAAACAAATCTTAATAAATTCAGTGAGATGGCTAAAGAGATTAAGGATATAAAAAAGACACTGTGTGAGAACAGGGAAGTACTTGAAAGCATAAATAGTAAAATAGCAGATTTTATGGGAACGAAAGGCACATTAAATTAAATTAAAAATACGTTGGAGGAGAATTGTGGGAAGATGGCATCCGACTAACAGGCAAAGCTCAATGCTCTCAGAAAAACAAAAGTGAAAGAGCCAAAAGCTGTCTGAAGGACCTGCTCTGGGGGTCAACAGACCTGGACAATGTTACACAACTCCCAGGAGGATGAGGGACAGAGAGACAAAGAAGCTGAAATGATGAACCTGAGTTACCAAGCCCCTGCACTGCTGGCTGGGAAGGGCTCCCCTCCCCCACACCCAAGCTGCGGTAAAACCCCTGGCTCCCTGCAGCCGACTGGGGAACAAACATCTTCCTTCCTGTCAGCTGTTTCAAGGGAAAAGGGAGGGGAAGTCAGGGGGCTTTCTTCAGGGATTTCGGCCAGCAGAGAATCTCTGCTCTGGAGAGTGGACACAGGAACACAGGAAAGCCCAGACCGAAACACCTCTGTGGATTGGTGAAGTGACGAACACCATCTGCTGGACAGTCTGGAAATTGCATGGACAAAAATTGTTCTCTATTCTATCTTACCCTAACTTGTGGGAGAAAATCTGCACCACACTAGTGATTCCTTGGCCTGATTTTGATAACTTAAGCCAGGCATTTTTAAAGACTTCGAGTAAGTTGAGCCAAATATCAAAGAAGAGCTGTGAAAAAAAATTAGGCAAGAGAGAGAATTGGCCATCAGAGTAAAGTCATCAACATATTCAGATGTCTAGACATCAGCAAAAAATTACAAGCCATACTAAGAAAGGCACAAACCAAGTACCCTGAAGAGATAAAATATTTAAGACAATTAATCAGTGATAGTCACACAACTCTCCTAAACAGCTTCAAAGAACTTAAAGAAAATATGACTAAGAAATAAAAGGTATTGAGAAGAACTGGGTGAACACAAAGAACAATTTGAAAGTCTGCAAAGAAAAGTAACAGAACTTATGGGAATGAAAGACATGATGGATGAGATTAAAAATACATTAGAGGCACATAAAAGCAGATTTGAATTGCTCAAAGACAGAAGAGTAATTTTGACAAGAGAACATCTGAGCTGGAAAAGACAGGAGAACAGAAAGACAAGAATGGAAAAAATAGGACCGAGTCTCAGGGAATTGAATGACAATGCGAAACACACAAATATTCACATGATCAGTGTCCCAGAAGGAGAAGAGAATGGAAAGGGCGCAGAAAGAATACTTGAGGAAATAATGAACAAAAACTTCCTAACCCTTATAAAAGACATAAATATCAATATCCCAGAAGGACAATGAACCCCAAACAGAATAAATGCAAATAGGCTTACCCAGAGACACCTACTATTTAGAATGACAAATATCAGAGATAAAGAGAGGATTCACATACAAGGGAAACTCAATAAGATTAAGTGCCAACCTCTCATCAGAAACCATGAATGCAAGAAGAAGGTGATAAGATGTATTTAAGGCCAGCCAAGAATTCTGTATCCAGCAAAGCTGTCCTTCAAAAATGAGGGTGAGTTCAAAGTCTTTGTAGACAAACAAAAATGCAAAGAATATGTTGGCAAAAGACCAGAATTACAGGTACTAAAGGGAGTGCTGTAGCCTTAATGGAAAAAACAAGGGCAAGGATATTATGAAGAGTTTAGAAATTAAGATTATTAGGAAGGGTAAACCAAAAGGTAAGCAGACAGACAATGGAACGATATGACAACAGAGAGCCAAAGAAAGAAGTGCATGAAGTAAGTAATGTCTTTACAGTAATAACACTGAATATTAGTGGATTGAACTCCCTAATCAAAAGACATAGACTGATAGAATGGATACAAAAATATGAGTCATCTATGTATAGTCTACAAGAGACCTACCTCAGATATAAGGACACAACCAGGATAAAAGTGAAAGGTTGGTAAAAGGTAGTCCATGTAAATAGTAACCAAGAAAGAGCTGAAATAATGACACTAGTACCAGACAAAATATATTTCAAATGCAAAATTCTTATAAAGGATGAAGAAGGTCATTGTATATTAATAAAAGGGGCAATTCACCAAGAGGATATAACTATACTAAATATTTATGTACCTAACCTGAATGCCCAAAGATAAATGAGGCACACACTGACAAAACTGAAGGGAGAAATAGATGACTCTACAATAATAGTTGAACACTTCAATACACCATTCTCAGTATTGGATAGAACATCAAGACAGAGGATAAATAAATAAACAGAGAACTTGAATAATAAGATAAGTGAGCTAGGCCTAAAAGACATCTATAGAGCATTGCACCCCAAAACAGCAGGGTATACTTTCTTTTCAAGTACTCATGGACCCTTCTCCAAGAAACACTATATGTTGGGTCACAAGACAAGTCTCAATAAATTTAAAAAGTTTGAAATTATACAAAATACTTTCTCTGATCATAATGGAATGAAGCTGGAAATCAATAATAGATGGAAAAGGGGGAAATTCATAAATATATGGAGAGTAAATACACTCTTAAACAATAATTGGGTCAAAGAAGAAATTGCAAGAGAATTCAGCAAACATCTTGAGATGAGTGAAAATGAGAACAAAACATATCAAAACCTATGGAGCACTTCAAAGGCAGTGCTGAGAGGGAAATTTATAGCCCTCAATGCTTGCATTGCAAAAGAAGAAAGAGCTAAAATCAATGACCTAAGTGAACACCAGGAAGAAATAGAAAAAGAACAGCAATCTATTCCTAAACCAAGCTGAAGGAAGGAAAGAGTAAAGATCAGAGTAGAAATAAATGAAATTGAGAACCAAAAAACAATAGAGAAAATCAACAAAACCAAAAGTTGGTTCTTTGAGAAGATCAACAAAATCGGCAAACCCTTAGCTAGACTGATGAAGAAAAAAAGAGAGAAGACACAAATAAATAAAATCAGAAATAAGAGGGGGCACATTATCACTGACTCTGCAGAAATAAGAGTGATTATGATCCATAGAGAAGATACTATGAACAACTGTATGTCAAAAGACTAGACAATGTAGAGGAGATGGAAAAATTCCTAGAAAAACATGAACCACCTATGCTAATCCTAGAAGAAATAGTAGACCTCCACAAACCAATCACAAGTGAAGAGATTGAAACAATCATCAAAAATCTCCCAAAGATGAAAAATCCAGGACCAGATGGCTCCACAGGTGAATTTTACCAATCATTCAAAGAGAATCTAATACCAGACTTGCTCAAGCTGTTGCAAAAAATTGAACAGGAGAGAGTGCTACCAAACTCATTCTATTAAGCCAATATCATCAAAACCAGATAAACATACTACAAAAAAAAAAAAAAAAAAAAAAGAAAAAAAAAGAAAGAAAGAAAGAATTACAGGCCAATATCGCTAATAAATGTAGAAGCAAAAATCCCCAATAAAATTCTTGCAAACAGAATCCAAAAGCACATTAAAAGAACTATACACCACGATCAAGTGGTTATGCAAGGGTAGGTCAACACAAGAAAATCAGTGTGATAAACCACATTGATAAATTGAAGAAGAAATATCATATGATCCTCTCTATTGATACAGTAAAGGCATTTAATAAAATACAGCACCTTTTCATGATAAAAACACTCCAAAAGATAGGAATAGAAGGAAGCTTTCTCAATATGATAAAGTGTATATACAAAAAACCTACATCTAGCATTGTACTTAATGGTGAAAGACTGAAAGCTTTCCCACTGAGATCAAGAACAAGACAAGGATGCTCACTGTCATTATTGTTATTCAATATTGTGCTAGAGGTTCTAGCTAGAGAAATTAGGTTAGATAACGAAATAAAACGGCACCCAAATAGGAAAAGAAGTAAAACTTTCACTATTCACTCATGATATGATCCTATATCCAGAATCTGCTGAAAAAATCCTCAACAAAGCTACCAGAACTAATAGATGAGTTCAGCAAAGTGGTGAGATACAAGATTAATATGCAAAAATTAATAGTGTTTCTATACACTACTAATAAACAAACTTTGGAGGAAATTAGAAAGAAAATTCCACTTATAATAGCACCTAAAATAATCAAATATTTAGGAATAAACTTAACCATGGACATAAAGGACCTGCATTCAGAAAATAATAAAACTTTGCTTAAAAAAAAACTGAAGAAGACTTAAATAAATGGAAGGACATTCTGTGTTCATGGATTTGAAGACTAAATATCATTAAGGTATCAGTTCTACCCAAACTGATTTACAGACTCAACACAATTCCCATAAAAATCCCAACAACCTTTTTTGCAGAAGTGGAAAAACCAATTATCAAATTTATTGGAAAGGGTAAGGGGCCCCAAATAGCCAAAAATATCTTAAAAAAGAAGAACGAAATTGGAGGACACT
Source organism: Tolypeutes matacus (assembly GCA_026826555.1). Taxonomy (NCBI): domain Eukaryota; kingdom Metazoa; phylum Chordata; class Mammalia; order Cingulata; family Chlamyphoridae; genus Tolypeutes; species Tolypeutes matacus. The sequence goes on along the minus strand of JAKSZT010054341.1, from coordinate 8,694,397 downwards.
CACTTCTGGACTTTAAAGAATATTACTTTGCTACAGTGGTAAAAACAGGAGATGTTTGTGTGGGATGTGGTGGGAGGTGTGGGAGGTGGGCAACATGGGAATCCCAGTGGGTTCCGTGTAATATTTTAGGTAATCTAAGCACCTCTTAAAATATATGTATATATATATATAAATAACATTTTTGTAAGCAAATACACATATATGCATATATCATATATATATGATATATATATCATTTTACAAATGTTTGTATGTATTGTGAGAATTTTGATTTTTACCCATAATAATAAAAAAAAACAAAACAGCATGGTAGTGACACAAAGACATATCCATATCCACAAGAAAGAAGGAAGACCCGTATCTCACACTTTATACAAAAATTAACTCAAAATGGATCAAGGACCTAAATATAAAAGAGATAGCCATAAAACTCCTAGAAGAAAATGTAGGAAAACACCTTCAAGATCTTTTGGTAGGCAGTAGCTTCTTAAACCTTACACCTAAAGCACAAGCAACAACAACAAAAATTAGATAAATGGTACCTCCTCATAATTAAAAGCTTTTATGCCTGAAAGGACTTTTGACAAAGGCAGCTGACTCAACGGTGGAAATATTTGGCAATCACATATCCAATAAGGGTTAAATATCCATGATATACATCATACAACTCAACAATAGAAAGACAAACTACCCAATTGAAAAATGAGCAAGGGATTTGAAAACACTATTGTTTAAAGAAGAAACATAAATGGTGAAGAAACACATGAAAAAATATTCAGCATCAATGGTGATTAGGGAAATGCAAATCAAAACTACAATGAGATCATTTCACAGCTATTAGACTGGCTGCTATTAAAAAATCAGAACACTGTAAATGTTGGAGAGGATGTAGAGAGATGGGAATGCTTATTCACTGTTGGTGGGAATGTAGAACGCTAAAGCCACTGTGGAGAACTGTTTTGCAGTTCCTAAGGAAATTGAATATAGACTTGTCATGTGACCTGGCAATACCATTACTAGGTATATATCCTGAAGAACTGAGAGCAGAGACAAGAACAGAAATCTGCACACCAATGTTCATAGTGGCATTATTCATGATTGCCAAAAGTTGGAAACAACCTAGGTGTCCATCAAATTATCCAATTGTTTATCCATTTGAATGGATAAACAAATTATGGTGTGTACACATGATGGAATATTATGCAGCAGTAAGAAGAAATGACATAGTGAAGCATATGACAGCATGGATGAACCTGGAGGACATTATGTTGAGTGAAGCAAGCCAGACACAAAAGGACAAATACTCTATGATTGCACTATTATGAACTAAATATATTGTGTAAATTCGTGGAGTTAATAATTAGAATATAGGTCACCATAAAATTGAAGGAGGGTAGAGAATGGAAAGCTGAGATTTAATCTGTGCAGAATTGGTAAAAATGTTGTGTGTAAATATTTGGAAGTGAATAGATGTGGTTAAATCATATCATGTTGTTTGTAACTGGCAGTCTATTGTATGGGAATAACCGTAGTTGAAAGGGAAAGTCTAGGCCATGTATTATGAAGGAAAGCTAAAAACTGTAACATGGTACTGTATATGACAGTAACACCTCATGTAAAGCATGAAAATCAATGATATTTAATATATAAGACAGTTTTTACAAAATATAAATACAAATATACTAGAGAGAAGGGAAAAGAATAGCAGCTATGTACTGTAGGAGAAGCACAGAAAGATTGAGAGGTGATGAGTTTTTTTGTATTTTGTTTATTATTATTATTATTGGAATAATGAAAATGCTCTAAGAATGAGTTTAGTCATTGCACAAATATGTGATTACACTGAATAGCATTGGTTGTACACTTTGGATGGCTTTATGGTTTATTAATATGTGCCAATAAAATTGATTTGTTAAAAAATTGAAAAAAAATGGATAGAAGGAATATAAGGCAGAATTGAAGAGCAGAAAAAAGGATGACTGTGCTTGAAGACATGGCCTCAGAAAACAAACATACAAGAGAACAGATAAAGAAAAGAATGGAAAAAAGTTGAACAAGGTCTCAGAGAACCAAATGACATGCAAACATATGTGTTATGGGTGTACCAGAAGGAGAAGAGAAGGGAAAAGGGACAGAAAGAATATTTGAGGAAATAATGTTAGGAAATTTCCCAACCCTATTGAAAGACATAGATATCCGTGTTCAAGAAACACAACATACTCCTTTCTGAACAAGTTCGAATAGACCTACTCTGGGACACATAGTAATTAGACTATCAAATGCTAAAGATAAAGAGAGAATCCTGAAAACAGCACACACACAAAAAAAAAAACAACAAAAAAAAAACCATCACATTCAAGGAGTACAATAAGATTAAGTTCTGATTTCTCATCAGAAACCATGGAGGCAAGAAGCCAGTGGTATGATATATTTAAGATACTGAGAGAGAAAAACTGCCAGCCAAGAATCTTATACCAGGCAAGACTGTCTTTGAAAAAGGAAGGCAAATTTAGAATATTCACAGAGAAACAGAAACTGAGACTGGCTTTCCAGGAAATACTGAATGGAGTGCTACAGGCCTGAAAAGAAATGACAAGAAAGAAAAGAGAAGCTTCAATGAGAGTCTAGAAATGAGGATTATATATTTTTTAAAAGTAACTAAAAATGTAAAAAGAGTGGTGAAAATTAGTTATGACATATAAACACAAAGGTCAAAATGAGTGAAGTAAGAACTGCCTTTATAGTAATAACATAGAATGTTAATAGATTAAACTCCCAATCAAAAGACACAGACTGGCAGAATGGATAAGAAAATATGAGTCACCTACGTTCTATCTCTATAAGGGACTCAACTTAAACCCAAGGAATCAAATTGATGGAAAGTGAAAGGCTGGAAAAAGATATTCCATGCAAATAGTAACCAAAAAAGAGTGGGAGTAGCTATTCTTATATTGAATGAAATAGACTTTAAAAGCAAAACTCTTATTAGGGACAAGAAAGGACATTACATAGTAATAAAAGGGACAATTCAGCAGGAAGAAATAACAATCATAAATATAAATGCACCCAACCAGGATGCCCCAAATTACACGAGGCAAGCACTGGCACAACTGAATGGAGAAATAGATATCTCTACAATAATAGTTGAAGAATTCAATACACCACTCTGATCATTGGATAGAACAGCTGGGCAGAGGATCAATAAAGAAACAGAGAGCTTGAATAATATGATAAATGAACTAAACCTAATAGACATATATAGAACATTGCACCCTAAAACAACAGGGTATACATTCTTCCCAAGTGCTAATGGGACTTTCTCTAGGATAGACCATATATTGTGTCACAAAACCGGTCTCAATAAATTTTAAAAGATTGAAACAATAGAAAGCACTTTTTCTAATCATAATGGAATAAAGCTGGAAATCAATAACAAGCAGGAAAAGGGAAAATTCACAAGTATATCTATATTAAACAATACGCTGTGAATAATCAGTTGGTCAAAGAATGAATTGCAAGAAAAAGCAATAAATATCTTAAGATGAATGAAAATTAGAACACAACGTATCAGAACCTATGGGATGAAAGTGAAGGCAGTGCTGAGAGGGAAATTTATAGCTCTTAATGCTATAAAAAAAACATTTAAAAAAGAATAAAAAGCTAAAATCAATTACCTAACTGCACAGTTGGAAGAACCAGGAAAGTAACAGCCAACTTCCCAAGGCAATGGAAGGAATGAAATAACAAAGACCAGAGCAGACATAAATGAAATTGAGAACAAAGAAAAAATAGAATTAACAAAGCCAAAAGTTGGTTCTTGGAGATGATGAACAAAATTCACAAACCCTTAGCTAGGTTGACAAATAAAAAAAGAGAGAGAAGATGAAAATAAATAAAATAAAATAGTGAAAATGGGGACATCACTACAGACCCCACAGAAATAAAAAAGATCATAAGAGGATACTATGAACAATTGAATGCCAACAAACTAGACAACGTAGATGAAATGGAAAAGTTCATAGGAATGAACAAACAACCTACACTGACCCTAGAAGAAACAGAAGACCTCAACAAACCAATCACAGTAAAGAGATTAAAATAGTCATCAAACAACACCTCAAAATGAAAAACCCAGGACCAGATGGCTTCACAGGTGAATTCTACCAAGCATTCAAAGATTTAATACCAATCTTACTCAAATTGTTCCAAAAAACAGTATAGGAAGGAATGCTACCAAACTCATTCTATGAAGTCCAATACCACCCTATACCAAAGCCAGATTACAAAAAAGGAAAATTACAGACTCATTTCCCTAATGAATATGAATGCAAACATCCTCAACAAAATACTCACTAATTGAATCCAACAACACATTAAAAGAATTATTCATCATGATCAAGTGGGTTTTATCCCAGACATGCAAGAGTGGTTCAACACAAGAAAATCTAACACCAAAATACACCACATTAATAAATCAAAGAAGAAAAATCACATGATCATCTTGATTGATGCAGAAAAGGTATTTGACAAAATAAAGCATTCTTTCTTGATAAAAATACTCCAAAAAATAGGAATTAATGGAAGTGTTCTCAACATGATGAAGGGCATATATGAAAATCCCAAAACTAGCATTGTACTTAATGTTGAAAGACTGAAAGCTATCCCTTTGAGATTGGACACAAGACAAGGATGCCCACTGTCATCACTGTTGTTCAATAAAGTGTTAGAGGTTCTAGCTAGAATAATCAGGCAAGATAAAGAAATAAATTGTCCAAATTGGAAAAGAAGTAAAATTTTTGCTATTTGCAGATGATATGATCCAAACATAGAAAGTCCCAAAAAATCTACAAAAAAGGTACGAGAGCTAATAAACAAGTTCAGTAGAGTAGCAGCATACAAGATTAATATGCAAAAATCAATAGTTTTTCTATACATTAGTACTGAACAATCTGAGGAAGTGGTCAGGAAAAAATTCCATTTACAATAGCAACTAAATGAATAAAATATTTAGGAATAAAGTTAACCCAGGGCATAAAGCACTTATATTCAGAAAACTACAGTGCATTGCTAAAAGAAATCAAAGAAGAGCTAAATAAATGAAAGAACAATTCATGTTCATGGATTGAAAGACTAAATATCATAAAGATGTCAATTATACCAAAATTGATAGACAAATTCAATGCAATCCCAATTAAAATTCCAAGAGCCTTTTTTTTTTTTTTTAAAGAAATGGAAAACCTAAGTACCAAATTTATATGGAAAAATGAAGGGTCCCAAATAGACAGAAACATCTTGAAAAGGAGGAGTGAAGTTGGAGGACTCTTACTTTCGAACTTAAAATCATATTACCTTGCTACAGTGGTAAAAACAGCATAGTATTGGCATAAGCATAGACACATAGACCAAAGGAACCAAATTAATGGTTAAGAAACAGACCCTTATCTATGGTCAAGTGATTTTTGACAAGGCTGTCAAGCCCACCCATCGGGGGCAGAATAGTCTATTCAACAAATGGTGCTGGGATACTGGATATCCATCTCCAAAAGAAAGAATGTGGACTGCTACATCACACATTATACAAAAATTAACTCAAAATGTTTCAAAGACTAAATATAAAAGCTAGAATCATAAAACTCCAGAAGAAAATGCAGGAAATACAACTGGTGAAAAAGCATATGAAAAAAAATGTTCAATATCACTAGCTATTAGGGAAATTCACATCAAAACTATAGCGAGATATCATCTCACATCTCATAGAATGGCCACTATATATATATAAATATATATATATATATATATAAAACAACAGAAAGCAATAAGTGCTGGAGACGTCGTAGAGAAATAGGAACACTCTTTCACTGTTGGTGGGAATGTAGAATGGTGCAGGTTCTGTGGAAGACAATTTGGTGGTTCCTCAGGAAGCTAAATATAGAACTGCAATATGATCCAGCAATCCCTCTAATAGGAAAATATCCAGAAGAACAGCAAAAAATTGAAGACAGTGAAGGGAACAGACATATTCACATGGATGTTCATAGTGGCATTATTCACAGTTACCAAAAGGTGGAAACAACCAAGTGTTCATCAACCAATGAATGGATAAACCAAATGTGGTATATGCATACAATGAAATACTATCCTGCTATAAGAAGAAATGAAATTGGGACACAGATGATAACATGGATGAACCTTGGGGGTATTATGTTAAGTGAAATAAGCCAGACAGAAAAGGATATAGAGTGTATGGTCTCACTAATATGAACTAAATACAAAGAATATACACATGGCGTTGTGTATATTGAGCCCGGAGGTGGGTGAGGATTACAGTTAATAGTACAAATACAAGAATATTCTTCTATTAACTAGAACAAATGTACATCATTATTACAAGGTGGTAAGAATATGGTGATGCATTGGAAAAATACAATTAATGTAACTTATGGACTATACTTAACAGCAATATTGTAATGTTCTTGCATCAATGTCAAAAGGTACTATATAAACACTAAAGGTAAGGAAATGAGATTTTTTCTTTTGGACTAAGGAAAATGTTCAAAAATTTACTTTGGCAATGACTGCATAACTCTGTGATGAAAGTGAGAGCCACTGAGTTTACAGTTCGGATATATTGTACATACAAGAGACTATATAACACAGTGAACCACGTGGTAGAAGATGCACTGTGGTTAACAATACAAATATGAAAGTGTTCTCTCATGAAATATAACAAATATGTGATACTGATACATGGTGTTAATAACAGGGGGTGTATGGAAAAAACATACCCAATATATGCTAAGGACCATAGTCAGTGGTAATATTCTGCTGTTCTTTCATAATCTATAATAAATGTTTCACTCAGTGTAAGGAATTAGTGGAGGGGTAATGTACGGGAATTCTGCACATTATGCATGAATGCTTTGTAAACTTACAACTTCTTCAATAAATATATATAAGTAAACAAAGGAAATTCAGGATTAAAAATATTACAGATTAAATTGTAGAAAACAATTCTATGCTGAATGATATCATCACATAAAACCAATTTCCTGGTAAAGCCTATAAATTAAGGTTGCTTTTCAGGTTACCAATGGTCATCAATGTGCTGATGATTTCATAAGTATATGAAATTGCAAACTTTAAATATATTCACTTAAAATCTTAATAGAGAAGTTAAAAAAGAGAAAGTGTTAGACCTGAAAGAATAAGATCCAGAAAAAAATTTTTTTAATTGGATTGAGGAAGGAGGTTAAATGTGTTGAAGAACAATTTATCAATTTGTTCTTTTATGGATCATGCTTTTGACTTCATATCAACACACACACATATACAATAGGCTTGACCATCCTAAAATGAAAAAAGTTTTCTCCTTGTATTTTTGTACTTTTAGGTTTTACTTTTAGGTATTGGTTCATTTTGAGTAAATTTTCATCTATATATGGTAGATTATTCAAAGTTTTTTTTATTTTTTTGCATATGGATATCCAGTTTTTCCAGCACCATTTGTCAAAAGATTGCTTTCTGCTTTCTCTCCTGAATTGCCTTTATAACTTTAGTGATAATCAGATGTTCATACATGTATAGGTCTATATTTCTAGTTCTAGTTCTATTCTGTTCTTTTGTATTCTTTTTTTTTTTTTTATTATGGGTAAAAATCAAAATTCTCACAATACATACAAACATTTACAAAATGATATATAAATATATATGCATATATGTGTATTTGCTTACAAAAATGTTGTATATATATATATATACATACATATATTTTATTCTGTTCTTTTGATGATTTGTCTATCTTGGTGCCAATAGCACAGTGTCTTGATTGTTATAGCTTTATCAGGTAACCATAGTTCTCCAACTTTGCTCTTCATTTCAAAGTTGTATTGGAACTTTGTATTTCAATATGAATTAGTTTGCCAATTTCTACAAAAAAAATAACAACAACAACAACAAAAAACCTGGTAGGTTTTTCTTTTGTTTTGTTTGGGATTGCATAATTTCCATAGATCAATATGATGAGATTTGATATTATAACAATATTGGGTCTTCTGACCCAGGAATATGGTAGAAATATGGTTTACTGCTCCAATGATTTAGCTCTTCTCTAATTTCTCTCAGCAATGTCCTTTAGTCTACAGTGTACAGATCTTTCAAATCTTTTGGCAGATTTATCTCTTTGTATGTAATATTTTTATGCTAACATAAATAATAAATTTTTAAATATCAATGTCTGATTTTTTGGGGCCTTGTAGATAAAAATACAGTTGATTTTTCGATATCAATATTGTACCCTACATGAACCTAGAGGACATTATGTTGAGCGAAGCAAGCCAGACACAAAAGGACAAATACTGTATGAATGCATTACTATGAACAAAATATATTGTGTAACATACTGTTTGATTAAAAAAAAATTTTATATGTATCCATTACATTTAATTGAGAAATGTATATATTTACTCATCTGTGTTTACTTTTTAGTTTTTAATTGTTTATATTTTCAATTATTAAATGTAAAAAAAATATATATTGTATCCTACAAACTTGCCAAACACATTTTTTAATTCTATAGCTTTTTAAAAAACAATAGCATTGGATTTCCATATAGATGATCATATTACTTGGAAATAAAGACAGTTTTACTTCTTCCTTTCCATCATAGATATTTTCCTTACCTTTTTCCTCTCTCCATCCTTCTGCTTCTTTATTTCTCTAATTCTTTCTTTATTCTTATTGCATGGCTTAGAACCTCTAGTATAAACTGAATAGAAGTGGTGAAAGTGGACATCCTCTGCCTGTTCCTGATTGTAGGGAAATAACATTCATTCTTTCATGTGCAAATAGGACGTAAGTAGTAGGTTTTCCATGGATGATTGCACTGGATTTGGTAAGTTCCCTTCTGTTCATATTTTACAAAGAGTTTTTCCTTTTAAACAGATACGTATGCTAACATGTTGAATTACATTGATATATATATTATAGTATATATTTTTTAATTTTATTGAAGTATATCATTCATACATGAACATACATAAGCAATATATGTATAGTAAAAGTTGTGAACTTACAAAACAAACCTGCATGTCATACAGGGGTCCCATACATCAACCCACCACCAACACCTTGCATTGATGTGAGACGTTTGTTACAAATTATGAAAGAATATCATCAAAATCTTACTACTAACTATAGTCCGTATCTTACATTTGGTGTATTTTTTCCCCAACACACCATATTATTATTTTTTAACCATATTTTTATTACAGAAGTTTTGAACTTACAAAACAATCATGAACATGTTTAGGCTTCCCATACAACAGTCCTTCATCAATGCACAACACCATGATGGAATATTTGTTACAGATTATGAGATAATATCATTAGACTATTGCCACCAACAATGGTCCATAGTGTTTATTTGGCACACTTTTTCCATTCTCCCCCCTTATCAACACAGTACATTTTTGGCATAGATGCATGAATATTACAGTATCACTGTTAACCACAGTTTATAGGTCACACCAATTGTATTTTTCCCATGCTTCTCCACATTCCCACCACCCTGCAATAGTGACATATATCTCCTCTAGCTCACAGAAGCACACTCTTGCATCTGTACCATCAACTACAATTCTCAACTACCTCTGAGTTCACTGTGTTATTCAGTCCCTAAATTATTCTCTAGCTTTCTTTCAATTGACATTTACTTCCCTAGACTACCCCTTTCCAACCACATTCCCATTTATAAACCAGCTCCTACTCACTATAATGTGTTACCTCCATCCATTTCCACACTTTTATAGTAAAGTTAATTATAAGTTCTACACACAGCATCAGTAGTCCTTCTCAGGCCTCCTCCTATCTTTAATAACTTATACTCTAGATTCTAACCCCAAGCATTTATTCTTTGTATTTAGTCCATATTAATGAGACCATGCAATATTTGTCCTTTGTGTCTGGCTTACCTCATTTAGCATAATGTCTTCAAGGTTCATCCATGTTATCATATGTGTACCAATTTCATTACTTCTTACAGCAGCATAGTATTCCATCATATGTACATACCACATTTTGTTTATCCATTCATTGGTTGATGGACACTTGGTTGTTTCCACCTTTTGGCAATTGTGAATAATGCCACTATGGACATCGGTGTGCAAATGTCTGTTCAAGTCACAGTTTTCAGTTCTTCTGGATATATTCTTAGTAGAGGAATTGCTGGATCATATGGCAGCTCTATATTTAGCTTCCTGAGGAACCACCAAACTGTCTTCCACAGAGGTTGTACGATTTTACAATCCCACCAACAGTGAAGGAGTGTTCCTATTTCTCCACAACCTCTCCAGCACTTATGTTTTCTGTTTTTTATATAATGGCCATTCTTTGTGGTGCGAGATGATATGTCATTGTAGTTTTGAATTGTATTTCCCTAATAGCTAGTGATATGGAACATTTTTTCATGTGCTTTTTGCCCATTTGTATTTCCTCTTTAGAGAAATGCCTATTTAAATCTTTTGCCCATTTTTTAATTGGATTGCTTGCTCTTTTATTGTTGAGTTGTATGACCTTTTTATATAAAATGGAAATCAAACTCTTATCGGATATGTGGTTTCCAAATATTTTTTCCCATTGAGTGGGCTGCCTTTTTACCTTCTTGGTGAAGTCCTTTGAATCACAAAAGTGTATAAGTTTGAGGAGGTCCCATTTAGCCATGTTTTCTTTTGTGGCTTGTGCTTTTGGTAAAAGATTTAAGAATCCAAAAACTATGGAACACTTATGAATTTGCAAATCATCCTTGTGCAGGGGCCATGTTAATCTTCTCTGTATCATTTCAATTTTAGTATATGTGTTGCTGAAGCGAGAACACATTGGTATATTTGTTAATGTTAAACCACAATTGCATTCTTGGTATAAAAATCTCACTTGGTCATGATGAATTTTCCTTTTTTCAAGGACATTATTGGTTTTGTTTTGGTAAAATATTGCAAAGAATCTTTCCATCTAGGTTCAGGAGAAATATTGAGCTATATTTTTCTTTTCTTGCAAGGTCTTCTATGGTTTTGGGATCAGAGCAATACTGGGCCTATCAAATACTTTTGATATTGAAGTATTTCCTCTTCTTCAGTTTTCTGCAAGAGGTAATATTTCTTCCTTAAATGTTTAGTAACTGTGGTAGAGTAAGTTATGCATCCCAACAAATACATGTTCTTCATCTTAGTCCACATCCCTGTGGATGTAGAACAATTGTAAATAGTACCTTTTGAAGATGTTATTTTCAGTTGAGGTGTGGCCAACTTAATCAGGGTGGGTCTTAATCCATATTACTGAAGTCCTTATAAAGAGAAGTAACTGGAATCCAAAAGTCAGAGAACGAGCAAGAAGCTATAAGTCAGCAGAAACTGGTGAGCAGATATAAGGATACAAGCCTTGATAAGTCCTTAATTTTGGACTTCTTCCAATCTCAAAACTGTGAGGCAATAAATGCTTGTTGTTTAAGTCAACCCATTGCATAGTATTTGTCATAGCAGGCAGGCAAACTAAGACAGTAAGATTCACCAGTAAAGGCATCTGAGTGTGGGGTTTCCTTTTGTGAAGATTTTAACTACAAATGGAATTTCTTTTATAAATATAGGGATATTCAGATTATATACTTATTTTTGAATAAGATTTGGTAATTTATGTCTTTCAAGGAAATTGTCTATTTCATATCCTTTGAATTTGAAGAATTTAATAGTATCAAGTTATTAAAAATGTTCTGTTATTATCCTTTCTCTGGAATTGTAGTGATGTCACTTTTTCTATTTCTACTATTAGTCATGTGTGTCTTCTCTCTCCCCATTCTAATCAGTCTTGATGAAGTATCTCAATTTTATTGACCTTCTCAGAAACCAACTTTTCATTCCAATGATTCTTCTCTATTGTTTTTCTATCTTTCATTTCAATGATTTCTGCTCTGATCTTCCTTACTTTATTTTGAATATTCTATTTCATTTCCCTTTCTTTTTCCAGATTTTTAAGATGGAATATGAAGTCATTGATTTGAAATATATTTTTTTCTAATACAGGTATTTAGTGCTATAAATTCCCCCCTATATACTGCTTTAGTGGCATCCCACAAATTTTGATATATTTTCATATTCATTTAGTTCAAATACTTTCTTATTCCCTTATGCTTTTTCTTTGACACATGGGTTATATAAATTGTATTATTTAGTTTCCAAATATCTAGGAATTTCCCAGAGATGTTACCGTTATTGAATTATAATTGATTGCATTGTAGTTAGAGACCATACTTTGTATGACTTGAATCCTTTTAAAGTTATTGAGTTGTTTTGGCCCAGTATATGGTCTGTCTTGTGTACTTCTCTTGTTGATTGATAGTATTGTTCAAATCTTCTCTGTCCTCACTGATTTCCTATTTCCTTTTTCTATCAATTATTAAGCGAGGTGTTGTTGGAGATTGAACCATGTGCCCCATAAAAACATGTTCAAGTCTTAATCCGCATTCCTGTGGGGGTGAATCCATTTTTAAATAGGACCTTTGAAGATATTATTGGCATTGAAGGTGTGGACTAATTTGTCAACAGTATCCTTAAAGAGCCTATTTTGATGAGGCCAAATTTAATTAAGCTGGGCCTTAATCCATATGAATGGAGGCCTTACAAGGGAGGAAATTTAGGCACACAGTCCGTCAGAAAAGGCTAGAGAAAGCCACAAGAGAAGACCAAGGAGACAGATCACTATGTGATAGGGGCAGAAATGCAAGCCAAGGAACCTTTCTGAAAGGTTTTCTCATGCTACACATTTTCCCATATGTTTTCTTTTGCCTATTTATGTCATTTTATTTGAAATGGACAACCTATATTTGGGTCTTGATTTTTATACAATCTGATATTTTCCGACTTGGACTTGGGTATTTATACAATTTACATTTTCTGCAATTATTAATATTGTTACAGTCAAATTCTCATTCTGCTATTTGTTTTCTATTTATCATATCTTTTCTTTGTTCCTTGTTTCTTTGTCTGCCTTTTAAATTTAATTATTATGATTATATTATTTCCTTTTTTGTTGGCTTATGAGTCAAAACTTTTAGGGATTGCTTTAGAACTTATCCTTTTACATTTTAAAATTATTATAGCCCAAATTCATATAATACTATACTATTTTAAATATACTATAAAAACTTTATACTATTTCTATTTATTCCCAATGGACCTTTGTGTTATTAGCATCATAATTTTACTTTACATCTATTATAATATTCACACATTATTATTACTTTTGTTTAAGTCATTAAATAACTTTGAAAAAATATTTTAATACTACAAAAGAGTATTTTACACTTGTACATTTCTGGAGTTCCTTATTGCTTTGTGTAAGTTCATATTTCCATCTGGTTTCATTTTTCTTCTGCCTGCAGGACTTCCTTCAATATCTTGCTGTCTGGGTTTTTTTGGTGATTAATTCTTTCATCTTTTGTACGTCCACAAAAGTGTTTGTTATGCCTTCATTTTTTAAAAATTAGTTAATTAATTTAGTTTTTGTGGTAAGGAGGGCTGGGGATTAAACCCCGGATCTCGTATGTGGGAAGCCAGGGCTCAACCACTGAGCCACATCAGCTTCCCTGAGTCGGTTTATTTGTTTGTTTTACTTGTTGTTTATTTTTGTGTTTTTTCAGGAGGCACCAGAAACCGAACCTGAGACCTCCTGTATGGGAGGTGGGCGCTCAACCGCTTGAGTCACATCCGCTTTCTTTGCCTTCATTTTGAAAGATATTTTGGTTATTTGTAGAACTTCAGATTGACCATTTTTTTCTTTTGATATTCTTCCTAAACTACTCCTTGCCAAATAATGCTAAAGTTCTTTAAAGATGTTGATGCATTCATCAAGGCTAAAGGAACACTAAAGTAAAATTAGGCTTAATGAGAGATATTTTGATGTTGATGGCATTAGTTCAAAATCTTTTTGCTGTCTGTTAACTCTGTTAAGAATCAAAATATATTTGTGTTTTGGCTTTTTTGTTTTTATAAAAAAAATTACAACATTGCTTCAAGCACAACACATGTGATAAACAATGTGACCATCATGCATAGCTGATAATTTCATCTGTTAATGGAGGGCAAAACTGATACTCCACACACACACATACACACACACACCTATCTTTAAAAATCATGGAAACGAAGAATGAGATCCATAAGTAGAAGGACATTTTTGAGAATTCCTATAAAATAAACAGTAGAAATAATCATATTTAAGGAGAAACAGAGCAATGGGAAAACAAAACTGGAGGAAAAATAGCTTTACATGTGTGCAGAAGAAGACTGGTGACAAGGCAGGAGTAGTTTGGATGTCTCATGCTTTAGCATTGTACCAGCAACCCAAATGAATAGGTATTTCCTTAAAATGTAGTGAATTCATTATTGGTTGAATGACATTCTTTCTTTTTTTTTGCATAGAGCACTTTAAAAATATGATTTAAGCATTGTTCCAATTTGAGGACTTATTCATCCATTCATTCATTCACATATTTTTTTGAGCATCCTCTATATGCCATGCAATAAACTAGGTGCTGGACTTATAGCAGTGAACAAAGCTCATGGCCCTTGCCCTCGTGGAGCCTCTGGTCTAAATGGTAAGATAGAAACAATAAGCAGGTAAACAAAGTACAGATTATATGGTACAGAGCCATTGTAAGAGGAGACAAAAAAATATAGAGTGCAAAATGGATAGGGAGAATATTAAGTCGGGGGACTAAGGAAGGCTTAGTGAAAGCCTGAAAATGAGAGGATGGTAGAAGAGAGATTTTAGGGAGGAACATCAAGCATTCCATTTAGATTCATAATGTTTTGGATGCCTAACAGCAGGCATCCAAATGGAAATATCCGTTAGGCAGCTAGACATGTAAGTATGGATGCAGTAGAGAAGAAATGGCTGAAGATATAAATTTGGTGTCAATAGCATGTATATCATGTTAATAGCCATGTGTTATGGGTTGAATGGCATCCCCTCTAAGGATATATTTAAGTCCTAACCCCCAGTAGCTTAGATTTTGACCTTATTGGAAATAGGTCTGTTCCTTAGACCATCCCTCTGCCTGACAGAACTTGTGCAGCCAAACTCAATAAATCAATGTGAGCAGGAAAAGAGGATCTAAGAGGAGAAAACAGGTTTACAGGCCTGTAGTCCTCATGTGGCCTCATGAACTTTAGTCCAGCTCCTTCCTAGATTCTGGGTTGGGATTGGTGTAGGCATTATAAAAATGATAGTGAAACTAATTCACCTTATTCCACTGACTCTAGTTCCTACCACTTGCTCCTAGAATAAGTTCCTACTTACAATCTTTCTTACCTAGGAAGAGGATTTTGAGCCAGGTCAAAGATCATGTTACAGATAATTTCACATATTACATATTTAACTTGAGGTTAAAAACATAAAAATATTGAAAGTCTCAATAATAAATATTACTAAATAGACTGCACCCAATGTAATATGACACAGTAGAACGCATATATCTATGATTTGGGATTTCAGCTGACATTCAAGCTGCAGCCCCCAATACTTTCAGTCTTTCATACTCCTTTGATTATTAATCACGACCACATTCACAAACAATAAAGTCGTGCTCCCTTTTTAATCACACAAGCTTGTATAAAAAATCATATTAAATCATATAAAAATATGATTTCTAAAAATATTCATTTCATAGAATATTTTCTTTTGAAGCAGTCATCATTTTTTGTTGTGACATGATTAATTTTTAGACATAAATATTGACAAAATAAAGTGCATTGAAAATCTAAAACAATATTCAGCACCAGAGTAAGAGTTGGCCAAGAACAAGGGGCCAAAGAAAAAACAAAGGTCGTAAAATGACAGGAAACTAAGGAAAAGGCTGGATAATAATACATAATACATAGTTCCTAGTTTGCAATGAAATTTAAAGAGTCAGAAAAAAGAGGCAATCAGACGAAATATTTACAGTGACCCTAAAATAAGAATAAATCAGTTACTTTGACAAACCATGTCTTTTCCTAATAATGGGCCTGAAGAAATATTTTTGCTGTGGTTCTTTAAAAACAACACACTTTATGATTCATTTTATTGAATCCAAGGGAGGATTTAGTTTTAAAAATATATATCAGGGAAGCGGCTGTGGCTCAATCAGTAGGGCTCCCGTTTACCATATGGGAGGCCCTGGGTTCGGTTCCCGGGGCCTCCTGGTGAAGGCAGGCCCGCCTGCACGGCGTGGTTGGCTGACCCAGTGAGCGCGAGCAGCAAGGGGGAGATAAATGAATAAATAAATAAAAATCTTTAAAAAATAAAAAATAAAAAAATAAAAAAATAAAAAGATATATCATTTCACACCTATTAGTTTTAAAACTGTGATATCATTTCACAGCTGGCCACTATTAAAAAGATGGAAAACTGTAAATGTTGGAGAGGATGTGGGGAGATAGAAATACTATCCACTGTTGGTAGGAATGCAGAATGGTACAGCCACTGTGAAGGACTGTTTGGCAGTTCCTAAGGAAATTGAATATAGACTTACCATGGGACCCGGCAATACCATTACTAGGGACATAACAGAAGAACTGAGAGAAGAGACACGAATAGACATCTGCACACTGATGTTCATAGCAGTGTTATTCACAATTGCCAACATTTGGAAACAGCCCAGGTGTCCATCAACTGATGAATGGATAAACAAATTGTGGATGAAATATTATGCAGCAGTAAAAAGAAATGAAGTCGTGACACATATGACAACATGCATGAACCTGGAGGACATTTTGTGGAGTGAAGTAAGCCAGGCACAGAAGAACAAATACTGTATGATTGCCCTATTATGAACTAAATAGAAATATTTTTATGTGAAATATGAATATTGGTAAAATTGCATATATAAGACAATTTTCTTGGAAGCTGAACAAACGTAAGCTAATACTACAAAATGTTAATATCAGACAAAAAAAAACACCGCATTATACTAAGTGAAGGAGACCAGACACAAGAGTACTGCATATTGTATGATTCCATTTATTTAAAATGTAACTATAAATCAATTTATAAAAATGAAATTAGATTAGTGGTTATGAAGGGCTGGGGAAGGAATACTAAGGGGTGAGGATTATTTCTTTTTGGAGTAATGAAATTGTTCTAAAATTTTTGAGATGACGAATGTACAACATTGTGATTATACTGAAAATCATTGATTATACACTTTGGATAGATCATTTGGTATGTGAATATATCTCAGTAAAACTGCTTAATAAACAAATAAATAACTGTGAAAGAACAGCCAGAAATAGCAGCTATGTACAGCAGGAGAAACAGAGATATTGAGAGGTGAAGAATTTTCTTGTTTGTCTGTTTTTTTGTTTACTATTATTATTATTGAAATAATGAAAATGCTGTAATAATGACTGAAGTGATGAATGCACAACTATGTGTTTATACCAAATACCATTGATTGTACACTTTGAATGAATTGTATGCCTTATTAATATGTATCAATAAAACTGATTTGTTTAAAAAATAAACAACAAACAAACAAAAAAGAACACACTATATGATTTATTTTATTGAATCCAAGAGAGAATTTAGTTTTAAAAAGTTTGTAATGGAATTATATACACACACGCATTCACACATACATATACAGATTTCTGTGAATATATTTTATAAATTCATTCCCACTGTGTCTGGCCACCTAACAATAAGAAGAATTTAACATCTATTGTTGGAATTTAGATCCCTTTAATCAATCCTCTTCTTACCTCTCAAATAATTCCCTGATTGTTCAAGTTTCCCTATTATATATTGTAACTGAGTCAATCTTCTCCAGCCTTTTCCCATTAAAAGTTAGCATTCTAATTCCCATCTCTCAGCATGTTGATCTCTATAAGTATCTGATACACTGATTACTTCCCAGAAGCAATAAATGAGAATGGGTAATACATTAATTCTTCTGAGAACTATTTGTAATTTAATGGCCTCCTGGTTATGTGTCAGGCCAGAAATTTTCTACTTTTTCTTTTATTTAGCAGAACCCATGTTTTTTTTTTCAAGAGAAAGCTTAAATAGATCTCTAATATATGAAATGGACCCAGAGGCAGCTGCCTGTGAGGTTCTGGAGCCCAGTCTGACTATTTTTCCTTTTTACCCTTCATAGTGGCAACTGAGAGCCCTCTGTGACCCCCTGGCTTTCTGCAGAGAACTATCTGAAGATCACAACCTTAAATAAAAGGTATACATTTTAAAAATAGGTGTCAAACTTCTGAAGTAGTAGAGGGGATGTTTGGAGGTCCATCAGCCTCACAGTTCTCTCCATGTATAGAGCTGCCTACTCTGCCTCCCAAACATGAAGTGTCTCTGAAATAGAAAGTAAATATGACCACTAGGAGATACTGCAGTGTTTAGGGTAGATGAGGATTATTGGTGGGTAAAGGGGGTTGTTGATATAAAATCAGTATTGTTTCTAATTACTATTTGTTGAATTGTTCTACTCATTACTGAAAAGGCAATAATGGAATCTCTAAAAATATCTGTGGATCTGTCTAGTTTTTTTTTGTCCTGTCAATTTTTCCTTCATGTAATTTGAAGCTCTGTTATTGAGATCATACACATTTATAACTTTTATGTTTTCATGATGCATTTACACTTTCATCATTATCAAAAGTCCCTCTTTATCGCTGGTAAAATTCATTGTATTCTATTTTTTTCTGACATTCATATAGCTAATTCATTTTCCGTATCATTAGAGTTTGCCTGTAGTACCTTTTTCTAACATTTAATTGAAATTTCAACTTTGTGCCTTTAAAAAAAATTTTTTTTATTGTGGGTAAAAATCAAATTTTTCACAATACATACCAATATTTGTAAAATGATATATAAATATATATGCAGATATGTGCATTTGCTTACACAAATGTTATTTATATATATATATATTTTTAAAGGTGCTTAGATTACCTATTTGTGTCTTTAATATTAAAGTACATCTATTATAGACAGCAAATAGCTGGATCTATCTCTTTGTCTTCTATTAGTTGTGTTTGGTCATTTACATTTGATGTAAGTGTTAACATGGCTGGATTTAGGTCTCCCATTTTGCTATTTTTTTTCTCTTTTTCTTTAACTCTTTTATTTTGAAATAAACTCAAACTTTCAGGACAGTTGCAAAAATAATACAAAGCCCATACAGGAAACTCCAACATACCACCCTGTGGTGGTTTGAAGTTGTATGTACCACCAGAAAGGTACGTTCTTAAATACAACCCATTCCTGTGGGTGTGGACCCCTTGTAACAAGGACCTTTGGAGGAGGCTCCTTCAGTTAAAGTGTGACCCACCTCATTCTGGATGGTTTTAGGTCCTCTTACCGGACTCCTTTATAAACAGAATGGAGAGATAGATGGATGGACAGACAGATGATAGATAGATAGATAGATAGATAGATAGATAGATAGATAGATAGATAGAGGATGCACCATAGAAGTAAGAAGGTGAAAGCAGTGATACCTGGAAGAGAAGAGAGAGACCAGCAGATGCTGCCATATACTTTGCCAGATGGCAGAGGAGTCAAGGATCTCTAGCAGCCAGTCTTCAGGCACCTTGATGATGCCTTGATTTGGACATTTTTCTCAGCCTCAAAATTGTAAGCTAATAAATTCCCATTGTTAAGCCAACCCATTTCACAGTATCTCCTTTCAGCATCCTAGGAAACTAAAACCCCCACCCCCACCCCCAATACACAGATACAACAATTTTAACGTTTTGCCACATTTGCCTTCTGCCTTCCTTCCCTCCTCCCACTCTCTTTCTTTCTTCTATCTTTTATCTATATCTATTTAATCTATTTATCTATTTTCTGAATATATGAGAACAGACTGTATACAGTATGGTCCTCAAACATTTTATATTTTCATGGAAATTTCCTTAGAACAAGAATATTCACTTATGTAAGCATCATAAGTGCATTTACCAAGTTCAAGAAATTTAACATTGATATAAAGCATACAGTCTATATTTCAATATTTTACACATCCAGTAATGTTCTTTTTATAAAAAAATATTTTAGCAACATACATACAACCTAAAAGTTCCTCCTTTAACCACATTCAGATATAAAATTCAGTGGTGTCAATTACATTCACAATGTGCTACCATCATCATCCTCCATTACCAAAACTTATCCATCACACCCCAAAGAAATTCTGTACCAATTAAACTTTAACTCCCCATTCTCAACACATTACGCAGCCCATGGTAACCTGCATGCTAGTTTCTGACTCTATGGATTTACTTATGCTGATTATTTCACATAAGTGAAATCATACAATATTTGTCCTTCTGTGCCTGGCTTATTTCACTGAACATGATGTCATCAAGATTCATCCACGTTGTGGCAGAACTTCACTCCTTTTCACAGCTGCAAAATATTCCATTGTATGCATAGACCACATTTTCTTATTCATCTGTTTATGGGTGCTTGGGTTGCTTCTGTCTTTTGGCAATTGTGAATAACGTGACTATGAACATCAGTGTACAAATATCTGTTCTAGTCCTTGCTTTCAATACCTTTCAGTTTATACTTAGAAGTGGGTTTACGGTGTCATAAGGTAATTCTATACTTAACTTTCTGAGGAGCAGCCAAACTATATTCCACAGTAGCTGCACCATTTTACAGTCCCACCAACAATGAAAGAGTGCTCCTGTTTCTCCACATCCTCTCTAATATTTGTTATTTTCTACTTTAAAAATAGTAGTCATTCTACTGGGTGTGAATTAATACTACCTTGCAGTTTTGATTTGCACTTCCCTAATGGTTAATGATGTTGAGCATCTTTTATGTACCTTTCGGCCATTTGTATATCTTCTTTGGGGAACTGTCTTTTCAAGTCTTTTGCCCATTTTTTATTGCATTTATCTTTTTGTTGCTGAGTTGTAGCATTTCTTTATAAATTCTGGATATTAAACACTTAACAGCTATGTGTTTTCCAAATATTTTCTTCCTTTCTGTAGGTTGTATTTTTACTTTCATAATGAAATCCTTGATGCACAAGTTTTTAATTTTGATGAGGTCCAATTTATGTATTTTTTTTTTCTTTCATTGCTTGTGATTTTGGTGTAAAGTCTATGAATTGACCCTTGCCTACGTAAGGTCCAGAAGATGCTTCCCTATGTTTTCTTCTAGGAGTTTTATAGTCCTGGCTCCTACATTTAGGTCTTTGATCTATTTTGAATTAATGTTTGTATATGGTGTTAGGTAGGGGTCACCTTCATTCTTTTGCATATGGCTACCCATTTTTCTCACCACCATTTGTTGAAGAAACTATTCTTTCCCAATTGAATGGACTTGACACCCTTGTCAAAAATAAGTTAGCTATAAATATGAGGGTTGATTTCTGAATTCTCAGTTTGATACTATTGGTGTATATGTAAGTCTTTGTGCCAATACCATGCTGTTTTGATTGCTGTGGATTTATAATAAGTATTAGAATTGGAAAGTGTGAATCTTTCAACTTTGTTCTTTGTCAAGATGGCTGGACATTTAGATCCCTTGCCCCATATAAATTTGCTGATTGGATTTTTCTCTTCTCCAAAGGAGGCCTTTGGAATTTTGATTGGGAATGAACTGAACGTATAAATTGCTTTGGTTAGAACAGACTCCTTAGCAATATTTTGTCTTCCAATCCATGAACTCAGAATGTCCGTCCACTTATTTATTCTTTGATTTCTTTTAGCAATGTTTTTATATCTTTCTGTGTATAATATGCCACATCCTCAGTTAGATATATTCCTAACGAAGGATTATTTTAGTTCCTATTGTAAATGGAATTTTTTCTTGATTTCTTCTTCACGTTGTTCATTATTACAGAAGCACTAATGATTTTCACATGTTGATCTTGTATCCTGGCACTTTGCTGAATACATTTATTAGTTTCAGTAGCTTTGTTGTGGAGGTTTCTGTATTTTGTGTGTATTGGATCATGTCATCTGCATATAGGGAAAATTGCAATTCTTCCTTTCCAAATTGGTTGCCTTTGTTTCTTTTTCTTGCCTAATTTTCTGGCTAGAAGTTCTAATACAGTGTTGGATAATAGTGGTAACAATTTGTATACCTTTATTCTTTTTCTTGCTGAATATTCTGCAAAGAACTTCTCATACAATATTGAGTATTAGTGTGGAAAGAAGGAAGACTTTTTACATGCCTGGTCATAGGGGGAAAGCTTCCAGTCTTTCACCATTGAGTATGATCTTAGATGTGGGTTTTTCATAAATGACCTTCATCATGTTGAGGTAGTTTCCTACTATTCCTAATTTTTAAGGTTTTTTTTTTTTTTAAATCAAGAAGGGATACTAGATTTTGTTAAATGACATTTCTGCATCAATTGAGATCATCATGTGCATTTTTCCTTTGTTCTGTTAATGTGATATATTACATTAACTGATTTTTTATGTTGAAACACCATCACATATCTGGATAAATCCCACTTGATCACGGTGTATAACTCTTTTGAGGTGCTGCTGGATTCATTTTGCTAGTATTTTGTTAAGGATTTTTGCATCTATATTCATAAGGCATGTTGGTCTGTAGTTTTCTTGTGATATTTTTATCTGGCTTAGGTATGAGGGTGATGTTTGCCTCATATAATAAGTTACAGGGTGTTCTTTTCTTTCCATTTTTTTGGAAGAGATTGAGCAGATTAGGTATTAAGTTTTCTGAGAGATTTGTTAAAATTCATCTGTGAAACCATCTGGCCCAACACTTTTCTTTTTTAGGAGGTTTCTGATAATTGGTTCCATCTCTTTACTAGTTATTGGTTTGTCGAGAGCTTTTATTGGGTAGTTATTTGGGTCCTCTCTCTTTTACTCTTTGTCAGTGTAGTTAAAGATTTGTCGATTTTATCAATCCTTTCAAAGAAGCAACTTTTGGATTTGTTGAATTCCCTATTGTTTTTAAATTCTCTAATTCATTTATTTATGCTCTAATCTTTGTTAAATATTCCCTTCATTTGGTTCACTTTGAGCTTAGTTTATTTTTTTCTAGATCCTCCAGTGCTGCGGTGAGGTCTCTGATGTAAGATCGTTCTTCATTTTAATGTTCACATTTAGAGCTTTATCTTGTCCTCTCAGCAATTTATTTGCTACATCCCATAATTTTTCATTTTCATTTTTCTCAAGATAGTTTCTATTTTTCTCTTGCGATTTCTTCTTTGACCTGTTGGCTGTTTAAGAATAAGATTTGTTTCAATTTCCACATATATGTGAATTTTCTATTTCTTTCTCTGTTTTTGATTTCTTGCTTCATTCTTTTGTGGTTGGAGAAGATACATGATAGGATTTCATTATTTTTAAATTTAGTGAGACTTGTTTTGTGAACTAACATATTGTGTATCCTGGAGAATGATCCATGTACAATAGAGAAGAATGTGTATTCTACTACTGTTGGTTGAAGTGTTCTATATATGTGTTAGATTTAGTTCATTTAGAGAATCACTGAAACCTTCTATTTCCATATTGATCTTCTGTCTAGATATCTATTATTGAAAGTGATGTGTTGAAATCTTCTACTATTATTGTAGAACTATTTTTTCCTTCAAATCTGCCAGTAATTGCTTCACATATTTTGGGGCTCTAATGTCAGGTGCATATATATTTATAATTGGTATGTCTTCCTGTTGAATTGACCCCTCTATCAGTATATAATGGCCCTCTTTGTCCTACATAAGAGTTTTTGACTTAAAGTATATTTTATATTGTATTAGTATAGTTACCCAAGCTCTCTTTTGTTTACTACTTGCATAGTTCATTTTTCTATCCTTTCACTTTCAACCTACTGATTTCTTTGAATTTAATATGAGTCTCTTATAAGAAGCATATAGTTGCATAGTGGTTGGAGAACCACACAATAACTGAAAGAATATAGAATTACCATCTTGGTAAGTTCTGCTACATTTTCTAATGAGACAGCAAGAATCCCCTGAGTACAGAAGCAGTGCCTAGTGAAGGAGGATGGACCATTGCACCAGGCCCTTGATATTGATGATTGTACTTATGAACCTTTTCTTTTGAAATTGAAACTAGTCTAGTAATATATGTTGCCTAAGAGTTACCTCCTTGTTGCTCAATTGTGGCCTCTCTCTAAGCCAAACTCAGCATATAAATGCACTACCTTCACCCCCGCATGTGACATGACTCCTGGGGATGAGCCCCCCTGGCACTGAGGGATTATTACCAGGCACCAACTAGCAATGCACCTGGGAAAAGACCTTGACCATAAGGGGGAAATGGTAAGTACAAATGAGTTTTTATGGCTAAGAGATTTCAGAGTGAGTCAGGAGGTCTTTCCAGAGGTTACACTTATGCACATCTTAGCAGGATCTCATTGACTGCCACAGTAAATAGTGCCTCAAATAGTGGGGTTCCTGAGGGCTCTAGAGACATCCAGACACTATAGGCAGAGTAGACAGCTCAGGAGTTTGGTGCCCCGCCAGTGGGCCTTACCTTGGAATTTATGCTCCTCAGTGTGACAGATTTTGACTCATTTGTGGTTTCCCTGCACATGTTTCTTCTGCCCTTCTATTTGAACTTGTACTTAGTACTATACTTGATAGATGTATGTCCAAGAGACTTAAATCTTTGGTCTGTCCATGTGCCAACTAGGCCCTGAATCTCAACAGAGATGCAACACCTACTCTCCAGTTCACCCAGGACAACTAAGAAGGTGATGATGATGGACAACAATCATCCCAATGAACAGAGTGAGTCTGCAACTGCAAGCAAGATAGTTTCATCCATTCGCTCCATGGAAATCTAAGCCTCCTCTCAATTAGAGACAGACTGGGCGTCACCATCACAAAATCCTCAGGACTGAGGAAGGAATGGTGGACTAGAGTAGACTTACTATTATTCCACTATAAACTTATTGTTATTCTAGCAATGGATGTCCTTGTATCATTAATATAAAAGCATAAAGGCAGTGGCCACCAGAGTCTCTGAGGGGAGGGAGAGTGAAAAATAGGAATAATATGGGGGCATTTTTGGGACATTGGAATTGTCCTGCATGACACTGTAATGACAGTTATGGGCCATTATATATTTTGTCATAAGTTACAAAATTATGTGGGAGAGAGTGTAAACTATAATGTAAATTATAATCCACAGCTGGTAGCAATGCTTCAATATGTGTTCATCGATTGTAACAAATGTACTACCCTAATAAAGGATGTTGTTAATGTGGGAAAGTGTGGGAGGGGGAGGGAATGGTATTATGGGAATCCCTATGTTTTATGTAGCATTTATGTAATCTAAAGTTTCTTTAAAATAAATAAATAAATAAATAATTTAACAAAAGCATATAGTTGGGACAAGCATTTTTTAAATCAATTCTGCCAATTTCTTTCTTTTAACTGGAGAATTTAATCCATTTATATTTAAAGCATCTACTGAAGTACACACTTTTCTTTTGCCATTTTGATATTTTGTCTTCATTAGTCTTATACCTCTAGGCTTTCAGTTCTTCATTTAATACCTATTTTCATATTTATTTGTTTCTTTGCATTGTACTGTTTTGAATAACATCTCATGTCTTTCTGAATATATTTTTCATGTATTTCCTTTATGGTTACCATAGGGTTAAAATTTTAACATCCTAAATCTATAGCATTCTTATTTGATTTGATACCCACTTATCTTCAATAACATACAATACACTGTTCATATATACCTCTGTTCCCCCACCTTTTTGGTACTTCTTGCAAATTATATCTTTGTACATTGTATGGCCAAAACCATAGATTTATCATTACTTTTTATGCAGTTGTTTTTTAGCACCCATAAGAAGTAAGAAGGGGAGATATATAGCAAAAAATAAAATAAAATACAATGCAATAGTACTGGCATTTATTATTAAGCAAATGATTATCTTTTCCAGAAATTTTTATTTCTTTATGCTGCTTTGATCCATTGTCTACTGTCATTTCCTTTCAGTCTGAAGAACTCCCTTTAGAATTGCTTGTAGGGCAGTTTTAGTAGCAATGAACTTTCTCAGTTTCTTTTTTTCTTGTTTTTAATGTTAATGTCTTAATTTCACCCTCATTTTTGAAAGAAAGTCCTGCTGGAAATAATTTTCTTGATTTGCAATTGTTTTATTTCAGCACTTCAAATATTTTGTACCATAGCTGTCCTGCATCCATGGTTTCATGATAAGAATGCAGTACTTAATCTTATTGGGATTCCCTTATAGATGACTCCTTGGTTTTCTCTTGCAGCTTTCAGAACTCTCTCCTTGTCCTTTCATTGGACAATTTGACTACTGTGTCTTGGCATGGTTCTCTTTGAATTTATCCTGTTTGGGGTTTGTTGGGCTCTGTGTTTATTCATATCATTCATTAAATTTAGGAAGTTTTTTGCCATTATTTATTTGAATGTTCCTTCTGCCCATTTCTCTCTTTTTCTCCTTCTAGGATTCCCATAAGGTGTACACTGGTATGTTTGATGGTATCCCACATGTCACTTAGTCTCAATTTATTCTTTTATGTTTTTGTTTTTTTCACTCTTTAGCCTGAATCATTTCATTTTTCTTTTCTTTGATATCACTAATTCTTTCTTTTTCCACCTACATATTGGTCTTGAAACCATCTAGGGAATTTTTCCTTTCAGTTATTGTGTCCTTCTACTCCAGTATTTCTCTGGATAGATTCCCATATTGTTCATTTGTTATATTCTTAATACTCTTTAACTATTTCCTGTATTCCTTAATCTCCTTGAGCACATTGAGATCTTTTTTTTTTTAAGTCTCTGCTTGGTAAGTCCTTTATCTCCTTGAGCATATTGAGGATTAAATTTTTAAAAGTCTCTGTCTAGTAAGTCCAAAGTCTAGTCCTGTTCATTGATGGTTTCTGGATTTTTATCTTGTTCTTTTGGATGGACCATTTTAGTTTTGTTTGTTTTGTACAGTGAACATTTTAATATTTTAAAGTGTTAACTCTGGGATTTAGTCCTTTGGTGTCTGTTCTTTAAGTTTGTATCCAGTAGAAATACGATAGAGATTTTCTTGATTGCCAGGAGCTAATCAAAACAAATAAATTAAGGCAAAAAGCACCTGTCTTTGCAAAGTGGCTTTGCTTTGGCTGGTGGTGTCCTTCAGAGATTAGCCCTTCTATCAATATCTGCTCAAGGCAAATGGAAAATACAGGGTCCTGTCTGTCTTATCTGAGACCATATGGAGCAAGAGACATGGAGTCTGCTTCTTTTCCTGCACTTGTGCTTGCTAGACATCTTAGAAATTCCCCATTTACAGTTTACAGGAGTTCCCATAAACACTGCCTCTACTTTCTTTGAAATATACCCCCTTCCCATCCTGGGTGCTTTCTTGAGTGACTTAATGCAGGGAGTCCTTTGCCCCAGGCCACTTCAACTTAATTGTTTCTCACCTTGTCCCAGCTGTCTGCAAGTGGCTTCTCTGCCCTCAGTACAAACTCTGAAAGGGTAAGCCAGTGACAATGTTCCCTAGCTCAGTCTCTCAGACTCCCACTTGATAGATTGGCACTGACATACATGTACCCCAGTATGCACACAGGAGCCATTCTATAATCTCTGGAACAGGGTCAGGTTCCTACAATGGGAGTGCAAGCTGCATTGGGAGGGGTGGGGGAGGAGTAACTAGGAATTCTATGGCTTTTGCAGCAGTGTTCTTCACTTTTTCCCTTCCTCCCTCCCTCCCTCCCTCCCTCCCTCTTCCCTCCCTTCCTTCCTTCCTTCCTTCCTTCCCTCCCTCCCTCCCTCCCTCCCTTTTCTTTCTCTCTCTTTCTTCTTTCTTTTTCTTTGTTCCTTCCTTCCTTCTTCCCTCCTTCCTCCCCTCCTTCCTTCCTTCCTTCTTTTCCCTTCTTCCTTCTTTCTGCCTTTCTTCCTTTTCTCTTTTTTTTATTAGAGAATTTGTGGGTTTACAGAACAATGATGCATTAAATACAAGAGTCCCATATACTACCCATTGCCTTAACTCCCTATTCCCTATCCCCACCCTGTCCCCTGGCACCATATATTCTGACTCAATTAATTTATTTATTCTAATTATTTGTTATAATTAATATTTAATTATATACACTATAAATAATTATTCTAATTATTTCAGTGAGATCATACAAAATTTGCCCTTTTCTTTCTGGATTCAGCACTTGCTTGGTTAATACAGCCCTTTAACTATTTCCTGGAGTTTTGAGGAACCTTGTCATCTTAACAATTCCTCTGCCAATTTTGCTTAAGGGGGCTCTAAAACAATGGCTGCTCTCAGAGCCAGTTCCTAGGGATATGAAATAACAGATCAAAGGGAGAGATCTGGGATCAGATCACACACTCCCAGATTTTGGAGGACTACATCTTTGTGTCCCACCCTGGCACCAAAAAGCTGTGCCAAGAGCCTGAGTTCCAGTATCCACTGCTGTCTGTCATAAGGTTAGGATTAGTGCAATGGTAGTAGCTGCGAGGAGGGTGAAACTCATTGGCTTTTGCAGTGTGCTAGAATCTTCCTCCCTGAAAGCTGCAGTGTTCCCATAGACCCCAGAGGTTCAAAGCAGTTGATTCAGACAGTCCCCGCCAGCCCAATAGTTTTTATGATGTTTGGACTGATTCCTGGAGCTTCCTATCCCACCATCTTCCTACAATCCTCTCCTCTTCCTTGAGTTTTGCTAGTGTTTCCCTTGTGTGTTTTTGGGCACTGTGGCTACATTCATAAATGTTTATGATTTTTATTTCTTGGTAGATTGACCGTCTAAATATAAAGTGTTCTTCTTTGTCTCTTGTAACTAAAGTCCAAAGTCCATTTTGCACTATATTCATATAGCTACACTAACTTTTGGGGGGGTACTATTTGCATAGAATATCTTTTCCCATCCTTTCACTTTTAACCTATTTGTGCTTTTGGGTCTCAGCTGAGTCTCTTGTAAATAACATATAGTTGGATCATGCTTTTTGTTTATCCATTCTGCCAATTTGTGCCTTTTAATTGGGAAATTTAATCAATTTACATTCAGCATTAATGCTGATAAGGCAGGATATACTTCAGCCATTTTGTCTTTTGTTTTTTATGTCTTATGTATTTTTTTTTTTTTTTTTTGGTCTCCCTTTTCCTTTACTGAAGGCTCATTTTGAGTATAGTTGATCTTTTATGATGTAGCTGATTAATATCTTTCTCATTTCCATTTATCTATACTCTTAAAATACTTTCTTTCTGATTACCCTAAGCTTTGCATTAAGCACCCTAATGTATAACCTACTAGTTTGAAAAGATAAAAACTTAACTTCAATAGCATACACATTCTCTGCTCCCATATCCCTCTGTTTCCTCTTTATGTTATTTTTGTCACATATATTCTCTTTATATTTTGCATGTTTTTTATAAGGAAATATGATTATTTCTTATTCAATTATGATCTAACTCTTATAAGATATAAAGACTAGAGTTATATTCTGAGGGTACAATACAATTGGATTTTGCATTTACCCATTTAGTTATCTTTACTAAAGATCTTCACTTCTTCATACTGCTCCAAGCCACTCTGTGGGGGTCC
This sequence comes from Tolypeutes matacus, assembly GCA_026826555.1. Classification (NCBI taxonomy): domain Eukaryota; kingdom Metazoa; phylum Chordata; class Mammalia; order Cingulata; family Chlamyphoridae; genus Tolypeutes; species Tolypeutes matacus. Next base: position 8,664,816 of record JAKSZT010054341.1, on the reverse strand, counting down.
AGGAAGTTCTCGGGCTTGGCTCCCCCTCCCTAAGGGAAACTCAACCTGCAGTACGCAGCCACCTTCATGACCCATGACATAAGTTAAAATTTAACAAACCTCCTCACAAAGAAACAATATACAGATGGTAGCATACATTGTAATTTTCTCCAGGATGTACAGTTCTTTCCTACAATAACATCACCAGACCCCAGTCATGTAAAAAAAAAAACTCTGTTGTGAAATGTCTTTGTTCTGAGACCCTATATATATTGCCTCTCATTTTCCTGCCTCTTTGTGGAGCACTATCTTCATTCTCCGGACCGCCGCCACCAGAGAGACCCTCTCCTGCTTGTAAGTCCCAGTAAATAATGCTCATGTCTAACACTGTACCCAATGTATCCTTTGGTCTTGCAGCCACCCCAACCCATGCCTTTTAGGAGCTGGGCTGCAACACACTCTCTCCTGTCTTGTCCTTTCAACCTGAAGAAATCCCTTTAGCAATTCTTATTGGTCAGGTCTTTTGTTAATGAACTCACTCAACTTTTGTTTATCTGTGAACATCTTTAACTCTCCCTTATTTTTGAAGGATGGATTTGCCAGATAAAGAATTTTTGGTTGGTATATTTCTCGTTCAGTACATTAAGTGTATATTATTATTGCCTTTTCACCTTCATGATTTCTGATGAGAAATTGGCACTTTGCCTTATTATATGTGACAAATCTTTTTTTTTTCCTTGATGCTTTCATATTTCTGTCTTTATCTTTGGCATTTGACATTTTGATTAGTCTGTGTCTTGGAGTAGGTCTATTAGGATTTATCCTGTTTGAATGCCTTGTGTTCCTTGGACATGTATATTTATATATTTTGTAAGAGCTGGAAAGTTTTGGGCCATTATTTCTGCAAATATTGTTATTGCCTCTTTTCCCTTCTCTTCTCCTTCTGGGGCTCCCACGGTGCATATGTTGGTATGCTTCATGGAGTCACACAGGTCCCTTTGACTCTGCTCTGTATTTTTCTGTTCTTTTCTCTATCTGTTCTTCTGCCTGTATGATTTCAGTTGTCTAGTCTTCTAATTTGCTGATTCTTTCTTCTGCCTGTTCAAATCTGCTGTTTTATGTCCCTAGTGTTTTTTTTTTTTAATCTTCATTATTATGTCTTTCATCCCAATAAGTTGTTATGTTTCTTTTTAAATTCCTAATTCTTCTTTTTGTTCACACATTGTCTTTTTAATAACTTTAGCTCCACATCAATATTTTGCTTATTTTTATGCATATTTTCAGTCAACACCTTGCATTGATTTAGGAGATTTGTTTAAACTTCTTTGAATAGTTATTTCAAAGTCTGTGTTTCCTCTGAAATTGTATTTTATTCCCCTGAATGACCCATATCTTCCTGCTTCTTAGTTTGGCTTGTAATTTCCTGTTGATGTTTGGTCATCTGACTATTTTGATTTGCTAACTCTGAAAGTCAGTTTCTCCTTTTTGCCTGCCATATTAATGTAGCTTGCTTGTGTGTTAAGGCTATTCTTCAATGCCTGGTCCAGCTTATACGGCACTAGAGTTGCCCATGTTTAAATATTTGGATTTTCTCAGATCTTCTGCACCTGTTTCTTGCCCTGGACATGTGGTGCAAATTTTTTAATTGCCCTATGTTTGCAATTGTTTCACTTTCAGAAGATTTCCTTTGTTTTTTCTCCAGGAGTCTTGGGCTGTACTTGATGTGTGTGCATGTGTGTGTGTGTGTGGATTTTCCTCTCTGATGGCTATTTGTCCAATTGTTCTCCCATGTTCAGTGCCCCTTTCTCATTACAAATGTTTCAGTCTTGGGGCCCTCCCTAACTTTCAGCAGCTTAGTTTACTCTTTTTTCCATGAGTTTTTTCTGCCTCTGCACATTAGGGTATCCTGCACCAAGAGAGCTGGTGGGATCAGTGTTCAAAAATGCATGTTTTTTCTTTTTCAGTTAGATGCTCCAGGAATTAGAGAATGGATGGGGTGCGTGCACCACCTGCCAACGTTTCCACCGCAGGTATTTTTTGTTTCCTGCTAGCCCATTTGCTCTACCCTGGGTCTACGTGGCCTAGGGTCTCTGTGTCTGAATGTGTGTGGGGTTATAACATGCTCCTGTGAGTGGCTCTGTGCTCCGTGACCACAATCATAGCAGGAGGTGCTTGGACCAGAATGCTGCCACTGTGTGACTCTTAAACCACATGGGACCGAATGAAGGGGAGGAGTCCAGACTGGCAGGTCTGAGTCACAGATCTCCTACCATTTTTTGTTTGTTTGTTTGGTTGGTTGATTGATTTTCTTTCCCTTTAGTTCAGATTTGTGGAGTCTTTCAAGAGTTCCAAGCAAGTGGGATATACTCTATTATTAATTGCTTCTGAGAAGAAACTTTTCTGGGGATGTCTTACATTGCCATCTTGATGATGTCCCTATTTTATTTTCTCTTTGTCTTATCTGTTTTGTCCTCCTTTGATCATCCTTTTGGGGTAATTCAATCCTTTAGTATTTCATTTTGATTTCTCTATTAGCCTTTCATACTTCTTTGTATTAATTTTAAAGTGTTTGCTCCAGGGATTACAATATCCAACTTAACATAATCTACTTAGTATAAGAACTACTTCACATAATATAAACTTGCTAGAGTGTAGATCCCTTTACATTGGTCCTTTATGTTATTAATGTTACATATTTTACAACTATACCCATTAAAAACCTCTTGATAGTGTTACAATTATTGCTTTGTCTGTTAAAGAAATTAAGAAATTATTTTGACACACATACATATATAGTTTTTTAAATTTTTACTTACATATTTGCATTTCTGGTAACCTTCACTCCTTCCTGTAGATCCAAGTTACTATCTATTGTGTCATTTCTATCAACCTGAGAAGTTTCTATGAGCTTTTCTTGTAGTGTAGGTCTGTTTTAGTATGTCTTTTAAGGGTAGACATGCCTCCAATTTTGCCTTATTTTGGTAACTCTCGCAGTGCCTTCAAATACTTGGAGTATTTTAAGGAATAGATGATGGGAGAGATTCTATAATTTTTATCTTCAGTCCATGAAGAATACCATTATGCAAACATGTTTGTATTTTATCTGTAGATGATAAGGAACTGTTGAAGAGATTTAAACAAAATTGAAGCATGATCATATATGTATTTTAGAAAGGCCTAGGTATGGATGAAGAAATTTTTAGGATAAAGCCTGCTGATAAAAAGATCAGCTGGAATACTTGTAAATACTCAGGTAGGTTGGAAAAGAAAGAGAATACATGAGAGAAACAGGAAGTAGACTTTGGGGATTGATTTGGTTATGGAGAGTAAGTAAAAGTGATCTGATAGAAGGTATTACTCATAAGTTTGATCATCAAAACTAAAAACAAGAAACAAACTTAAGCCATGAATATTTATTTCTTCTAAACTTTACTGATGCAGTTTTCTCAGCATGCTAGTTCAATTCCTTCAAATGGGCTCCTGTCATCTGTTGTGTGCAGAGGATACTAAGAGCGTAGGGACTCAGATTTCTCATAAGGTCAGAAGTATCTCAGGTTTTAGGAAATTTTTCATGGTGCAGAGGTTCTTAATCTTAGAACAAAAATAAGAGAACTTTTAGAAATTCTGAACCAGGCCCATCTCCAGAGATTCTGATATAATTGGTCTGAGTCTCAATTTGAGTATTGGAATTTTTTTAACCACTGTCCTACAGCAATGGAACTCAAACTTTGGCATGCATCAGAATCACCTGTAGGACTTGTTGAAAAAAAGATTTCTGGGGCACCCCTCCCAGGTTTCTGATTTAATTAAACTTAGAGTGGAGCCTGGGAATTTGCATTTCTAACAGTAACCCAGGTGATGTGGATGATGCTGGTCTGGTGCCCATAGCTTGAGAGCCACTGTCCTAGACAGACTCAAAAGTACCAATAGGCAGTAAAAGATTAAATAATGCCAATTGCCATAATATCAGCGTGGAGGTTTGGAACTCTATGTACCCAGAAAATCAAGTTCTTAAAGCTAATCCATTACTGTGGATGTAAACCTACTGTAAATGGGACATTTTGATGAGGTTACTTCAGTTAAGGCATGGCCTAGAAAACTCCTCTTACTGGAGTTTTCTCTAAGAGAATGAAATTCAAAGAAAGAGAAGGCCATAGAAACAAGAAGCCAAAAGCAACAAAACCCAAAAGAGAAGGGAAAGACAAGCAGATGCTGCCATGTGCCTTGCCATGTGACAGAGACATCTAAGATCACCAGAAGCTGGTCTTCAGGGAGAAAGCATTACCTGATGATGCCTTGATTTGGACATTTTTCTCAGCCTCAAAACTGTAAGCTTGTAAGCTAATAAATTCCCACTGTTAAAAAGCTAACCCATTTTATGGCATCTGCTTTCAGCAACCTAGCAAACTAAAACAATCAGAAATAAAGATTACTTTGATTGATAGGGAAATAGAAACATCTAGTTTTGGGTTCAACTGGTGAAACTGTCAGTGGTATAATTTATAAAGACAGAAAAAATAATAATAAATGCCCAATGAAGATGGAGGAGGATTTGCTAAATACATAAATTCAGGAGAGCAAAAAGTTGGATGTCATGTATCCATGAGATAATGGAGGGTCAAGTAAGCTACTCCCTTTAAAACAATGAAATCATGGATCTTAGCTCCTACAGATGGCAATTTAAAGTGAAATTTACTTTGAGAAACTGCATGAAGAATTTAAGACAAATGTAAGAAACAATTCTTCTCAGAGATGTCAGTTAAATTAAATTTACCAATCATGCTGTGTGTATCTTAATTCCAGAATTATCTCATTGTATCTTTCCCAGAATTTGCACATGTGACATTTGCAAATCCCCCCTATACATTCACTCCCTGCTCCTTTTTTGTTACATTTAAGTGAATACAAAAGTTCAGATTATATAGGGGAAAATAAGTGGGAAAGTACAAGCTAAAAAATTAATTCAAATTATAAAATTTATACCGTAGTGTTTATGCCAAACAATAATATATAAAGCTATTCTTTTTTTTTTTTTTTTTTACCAAATTGCCTTTTGTTAAACTAGTCTATAGACAGTAGTGCTGTTTCAGATATAATTATCATTTTAAACACTACAAAGTTCTGTGATTTTTCTCTCAAAAATAAATATTTTTACTAAACAATAGATTACTATAGAGAAATTATGAGATAAATTGTAAATTATTCATGTTTGCTGTCAACTCAAAATAGTCTATTGAACGCAAACAGCGAGCAATGTTATCTATAGTGTTTTGTGGTGTTCTTTCAGAAAAGAGGCATTTCCTGTCATTTCTTTTGCTATCTGAATGCTAAAACATCATAACTACGGATGAAATAATTCTAATTTTAAAACAACCATATATTCATAAGTATGCTATTTTGTTATAATAAAGTTCCTATAAAACTTATTGTTTTCTTTAAATTAAAAGCCTCAAAAATAATCTGTTCAAAATAGATGGTTAAATATATTCTCATGAATTTAAGATTGACTACAAATTATAATCATTGATAAAGTAATTCACTCAGTTATATTTTACATTTATTTCACATATTTTTATTCCTTCCTCTTTAGTCATTTTCATCTTATTTTCATAAGCTTATTTAGTTCATTTTAATTGACTTTAATTTACATGCTATTTATATATTGAAAACTGCCATCAATTCTCTTTCTGGGAAAAGTAAAAAAAAAAAAAATAGGTAGATGGGACAAATGGATAGTCATATATACAGATAAATAAGAAATGATTAGTTATAGAAAAGGGATGGAAGATGAAAGGGAAGGAAGGAAGGAAGGAAGGCAGGCAGGCATATATTTCAATGTTTGGGGGTAATAAAATCTTTGGGTTAGATTCAATAGAAGCCATTTAAAAATTACGGAATTGTGCTTGTAGCATACCTAAGTTTAGTAGTGACATAAAAAAAGTTTGGACAAGAACAAAAATTAATATTGTATTCCTTTATGTAACCTCAATTTCAACATATCCAAAAATTTAACTTATTTACTTACTTCCCTAGTTTTTTAATCTAGTTATTCTGCCTTCCCAGCCTCCTATATAATATGGTAAGAAAAAAAAATGACAAAATTTGGAGACAGACATATGAAGTGTGAAGAACAGAAAGTACTTAAATAAATTAATATTTCTCACCTTGTTTCCTTTCATAGGAAAAAGAGAAGAGTAATCTCTTCCCACTCACTCATTGGATTGTTAGAATCAAATGAGATATTTGTGAAAATGATATTCTCCTGCCTTTCACACAGTCGATGCTCAATAAATAAAAGCACATTCATCTACTCTTATAATCACTATCAATTGTTTCTAAATTGAACATTACATAACCAATGTACTTTTGTCCCTTTCTCTCTCCTAGATTGCTGGGAAAAAATTTTGTCGTAATTCTCTAACTTCAGTACTGTTTTTTTTCTCTCAACACACTTCTATTCGAGCATAAAAATCATAACCTTCAAATACTCTTTTCATCGTATCATTTCACTGTTGAAAATTGCGCAGTGGGTTGTTATTGCAATCAGGGTAATAATTAAACTTACATTCAATCTCCAAGTGTCTTTTTAGTTTTAGTTAACTCTAATTTGGCTCCCTTTCCCAGGCATTCTGCAAATTAATCTTACATTCCTTCCATATGCATCTCAACATTTCCGCCCTAATGCACCATATTTAATTCTGCTCCTGTCCCTTCTCATATTGCCTTCATTCTCCACCATCTTTCCCCACCGCCAATCTCACTAACACACAAATTGCTCTTCTCCCTTCCTTTTACTTTTCTATACCCCTAATGGACTTTCAAGACCTAGCTTCTACTTTCTGCTTGGCATTTCCTTCCTGACTTCCTCCAACCTCAATTGTCGTTTTTTATTGTTGTTGTTTTGTTTTGAGGTACCAGGGCTGGGGATTGAACCCGGGACCTCATATGCAGGAAGTTAGTGCTCAACCACTGAGCCACATTGGCTCCCCTGAGTTGGTTTTTTCATTTGTTGGCTTGCTGTTTTTTTTTTTTTTTTCATTTTTAGGAGGCACTGAGGACCAAACCTGGGCTGTCATGTGGGAAGCAGGCACTCAACCACTTGAGCCACATCTGCTCCCTTACTATAGTTTTTATTTTCATATTACTCATTCAAGAATATATATGCAGTCATATTTAATCCTGTTTCTACATATTAGCAACATTACATATATTTATTGTCTCATTAAGAAAAAGGAATGCTTTTCATAATTATGAAAAGTGTTTTATTAACTATAAAAAATATTGGGAAATACACCAAGAACAATGTAAAAGTAACATCTTCCACTCCACTATCAAGAGATAAACACAATCAACATTTTGTTATATTTTGTTAGTCACTTTTTCTTTGCTTGCATCCTTAAAAAATAGACTTTATATATGTATATTTAAGTATATTCATATTTTATTTCTCATTTAATGAGAATGTCATCAAATTCTGTATTATTTGAAAACATAATTTTAATGTCAACATAATATCTAATTAGAGATGAGTATATCAAAATTTGAGCTGAGTTCCAACTCCAGCTACCTCTTAACTCTCTTAGCCCTTCACAGGCACAATTTCCTAGAAACATTTGCAATACTCATTGTCTCTATTTCTCTGTTTCTCCTTCTCTGAACTCTGACTGATGCTCCCAACATCACAGCAAAATATTTTAATCAGGTCAGCAAAGAAAACTCTAGGTGTTTGTCAGACCTCATCTTACTTGTTATCTTGGCAGAATTTGATACTGCCGTTGGCTACTTTTATCTTCTTATACACAATTCCCTTAACTCAGTTTCCTAGCTTTCCTTCTAACTCAGTCCAGTCCTCATGATCCTTTATAGGCTCATCCTGCTCTTCCTGAGTTTTATGATCGAACTCTTGAAGCATTAGCCTGAGGCTTCACCATTCTCAGTTCTTTCATTCTCTGAAAATGCTCACTTTCAATTCAATGGCTTGGATAAGCGTACACTGACAGCTCTCAAGTTTATACCTTCGGCCGAGGCTTGACTTCTTGGCTCTTGTCTTGTACATCAACTAAGTCTTCAACATCTCCACATGGATGAATCACTGGTATCTGAAACTCCACATGCTTAACATGGCACATATAACCTTTGTAAATAAATCTGGTCCTATTCAGCATCCATATTTTGGTAATTTGCACCCAATGCTTAAAGCCATAAACCTGACATTGGCCCTAATCAACTCTTCTGGTTCACTTCCCATGTCCAATAAAACACAAAATTCTGCAAAATTTAACTCTCTTGATCTATTTGCATTTGTACTGCAGCTACCCTGGTTAAACTTAAAGTCCTCTCTTGACTTAACTAACACAGCTGAATCTTGACTACTTCAACCTTATTTGCTCATAAACTCTTCCAGTTCCTTTTCTGCCCTAGCCAGGGTGGTCATTTAAAAGTATAAACCTGATCTTGTCACTCTCCATCTTCCAATCTATCACTGACTTCTCATTAAACTTCTCTAAAATTCACATCCTCATCAAGTCCTACTGGCATTATGTGAAGAGGACTATATTCTGCCTTCTAAGCCTCATCTCCTGCCACTCCCCGCCACGTTTAGTGCTAGAGTCACACTGGCCTCTCTCTCACTATTTAACCAAGCCAGACCCCTTCCTGCCTCAGATTCTCAGCACGTGAAATATTTCATCTATATAAGATGTTACCCTGTACTCATCCAGAACTCAGCTTAAAGTGAATTCTTCAAAGAAGCTGTGAATGTTAGGTTAATATGTCAACGCAGCCAAGTAATTGTGCCCAGTTGTTTGATCAAACAAGCACTGAGCTAACTGTAATACAAGGACATTTATGGGCTTTAGACACCAGTGAGTTTACTGCATAGATGGCCGATTACATTTATATCAGTCAGGAAGATTGCCATCAGCAATGAGTGATGCTTTATCGCTTTATCTAATCACTTGAATACCTTAAAAGGGGAAGTGATTTCAGCATTCATAGAGAATTTTCCAGCTCGTCTTTGGACAGCCAACATCTCCAGTAACCTCATCAAGGACCTTCATAGGACTTTCATCAGAGCCCCTGGTTTGCAGCCTGCCTGTGGAACTTGGAATTGTGCATCCCCATGGTCACGTGAGAGACTCTTACAAAATTTCATACTATTGACAGATATCTCCTGTTGATTCTGATTCCCTAGAAAACTCTGACTAATACGGAAGACTTCCCTACCCTTCTCTCTAAGTCAGCCTCCCTTGATAGACATTCTCTTACACTCAGCAATTTAGTTTTTTCTCACTTACCATAAATTTAATTAAATAATTTAGTCAGAAAGGATAAGAATTTATATTTCATGCACTTCTTCTTCTTTCCTTTCCTAACCTGAGTGTGTTAATGGCATGGTAAGAAAAAATAAACACAATTTGACATAACATAGCAAAATTATGCCAGGAGAAACAATCATTTCTGCAGGAGAAAGCTTTCTCTTATGTATCTCCTGCTCTGAAACAAAGATCTGTTACCTACTTTGATGGACAGTAAGGAATTAAATAGTTATTTCAAGATGGATTAGAAACATCAGGCACCATTAACCAGAGGATCTCATAGCATTGTGAAATTAGGAGATTGAAATTCGCAGAGAAGGGTGTGTTGGAAGAGATAGAAGTATAGTGTGAAGAAGGCAGAAAAAGAAAACAAGGAAATGTTGTTCATTATAAACGAATAGTAAGATGTCAACTGCACATCCTTCCAGATATTGTAGGCATAACAATTTTAAATGCATGCACATAAGATCAAGAAATATATACAGTATGTGCAGCACCTATTAAGAAACTACTTAACACATATTTATATCCCAGGCCCTAGTGTCACTAAAATAAATCAGATAAGTGAGGTCTTAGTCTCACAGCTCACTGTTGCTGGGGTATACAAATGCAACTTTATGTTAAATAAAACTATTAAGCCTCTCAACCCAGATCAAGGATATGAAATGGTCAGGAATTTGGGGATTGAGGAGAGGTTTCTTTAATATGCTACTGATAGCACCTCCAAAGAAGGCAGAGGTAGATTTGTTTCTCCCTTCAAGTAAAGAGTGAGGCATTTTAAGGAGACAGATCAGCAAGCTTAAAATGTTAAGGACAAATAGTATACTGACAGCTCACAGACTCCTGGCAAATCTAAATTATGAGAAATTATCTAGCTGCTCTAAAGGACAAGTTAAGGACAAATGACGACATAAAGAGAAATGTATTCTTATCTGGGCAAAGGCTGTGTGAGTATATTCCATGGATTGATGTGGACTACTTGCCCCAGAGAGTGGCATGGGGTGGTTTTTGTTCCCATTTAAGGTAGCTTCCTGGAAGCTCAAGGGTTCCTCAGTGGAAGAAAATTGAAGACATAACTCTCAAAGCCTAGGGACAGAGACATAATCATATGCCATCACCTGGAAGAATCCAAGCACATCTTGTAAACTGCAGGTGAAATGTTACCAGGGAGAGGTTTTCAAAGAAACATTCAAAGGCAAGGAGAGTTAGCTTTAAATATCTGCCAAGTTCAGGGACCACCAAAGGTAGACCATTAGTCTGGTATAAGTCAAGAAGTAATTTTCCTCCTTTTATCTGCTTACCTGCATAGTGATTTAAACACACCAGAAACTGCTGCTAGGAAAGGTGAGGTTGAGGCGTAGCAACGGAAAGCAACCAGGGCAACCCTGATCCTTCTGGTGGTAGCAAGACTGCAACAAGATCAGTAGGGAGGGGGAAACCGCTGTAATTTTTTAACAAACACAGGAATAATTCTTTCTTAGATATTGTTAGATTAATTAGAGCAATAAGTTACAAAACTCAGGCTGTTTCTACATCTAGAAGAAACTGGGGCACTTTTATGATCTAAGAATGATCCAGAAGACTCATTGGACCTGTCTTACTTTTCATGCAACAGAAGAGGAGTAGTAGGGGAAAATGTAGAGTGGTTTTCTAGTTACACATCACTAATCTTCCTTTTTCAATGTTCAGATTTGGGGAAGTAAAATATGCAGGACTTAGTGATTGAATGGTAAATGAAAATGAGAAATCCAGCAACGACTGTGATGTGAAACCTTGAGTTCTAGCAGCTATCTTGTGAGCATGGGGCAGGATTGAGAACAGAAGCCATATATCTGGCAGTGCAGAAAGACAGATGGGCTTTGCAGCACTAATGAAAGTGGACCTACCACATTAGCCCTACTTCTTACCTACAGATACCTATTACCTAGTAGAAAAAAATCTCCCTATCATTTTCAAGTGAGTTTGGTTAACTGGAGAAGCAAGAGATTCACTCATTTTTCAAATATTTATTAAGCCTTGATAATATGCGAGGCATTATGGTGACCATTGAGAGAAGGAATTAAATGATACAGAATACTACACTTAAGAAATAAGCATTCAATGAGATAAACTTTCACATGGATGATAAAATATACAAAAATAATGAAGAGGATTTATATCATAGTGTCTTGTGGCACAAAAGAGAAAAGAATTCATTCTGATGGATTTGCCTACAGAATTTGACCTTGACCTTAAAAACTAAAGACAAAAAAAATTGTATTTCAATGAAGAACATGAGTAGAAAGAGCTGCCCCTCCTGTGGAAAGAGCATGAAAAATTCCCAAAGGTGAGAGTTTATCTGGTTTGATTGGGAAATGAAAATTTCTCTAGGACAGCTGGCAAATAGGACACATTGTAGGAAGATAATTGGAAATTAAGCTAAAAAGGTTGCTTTGGATAATGTTAAATAAACGTATTCACTAATAATAATCAATATGATGGGTTTTTTGAAAGAGGAACTGTACAAGCAGGGAGAGCTTAAACCGAGATAAGCATCTCAAAATAATTAGCAAGTTACATTAGCTTATAGAAACAATTAAGGCATTTCCAAAGGGGAAATTGCAATAATTGGTTGATATTGAGGTTCCATATTATAAAGAAGGGTCTTACAAAGCAGGGAATGATCACAGGTTGGTTATTATAGTATATTTCTCTGTTTCTGGTAGTCTTTTTCTATTGTACTGCAAACAGCTTATTTCCAAGGTTACTTAAAATGCAAATTTTGCAGGGTACATTCTGTTTGTTTTTTTTCTAGAAAGGCCCCACTTTATTTTACAATATTTATTTTACAAAATCTCTATTACTTCTCAGAAAAGGGGTTGCTCATGGCAATGTGAAGATAGCCAGCCAGTTTATTTTATTTATCAGTCCCTGGTTTAGTCATTTTTCCAAATGTGACCTTCACCAAGACACTGTGGTCACCACCATAAATATCCCCTCTGGTCAGCAGTCACAGCGGTCTCAGTATCAGGCAGTCGTGGTAAGCTCAATTCCTTTTTTCTTTAATTTTCACATTTGTTTTCCTTTCTTGATTGTAGGAGGGTGTGTTTAAGACTTTGGAGTGGGTTCCTTACTTCTTTGAATGGATTGTAGTTATGGCCCCTTTTCTGAGACTGGAAGTCTATTATTAATTTTATGTTTAACTCTTGGTCCACAAAAGATAGTCCAATTTCAAATTCATTTTCTTTTTGATTGGCTAAGTCTAAGAAAAATCATTCATCTTGTGGTAACAAGGAATTTGAACAAACTCTTGAAACACAACTGGTACAAGAAATAAAATAATCATTATTAAAATTATGAATACAAAGCAAATTATTCATCCCCAAATTCCACTGAACCAGGAACCAAGGCCTGGAAATAAATCTGTCTAGTGAAACGTTTGTGTCTGATCAATATCATGGAATACTCTAATCTGATCTTTCAAAATTTTTAAATGGTTTACTACAGTGCCAGATTTATTATGTAGCAAGGCCCAAATACCCCCCTACTGGACAGTGTTATATTCAGAGTCTGTCTATTTTGTAAAAACACAGACGTTAGGCTATTTGCTTCATCATGAATGGTCTGAAGAGTTTTTAGGGTAGTCTTAAAGCTCTGTTCCATAACCTTAGATATACTTATAATTGTTCACTCCATATCATAGTCCCCAAGGAAGGTATGATGGTGTGCATGAAAGAACGAAACCCTATATCAAGGTATGTTAAGAGGTTGGGGGAATTAGCTCTTTTTTGTTGTTGGGTTGACATTTCATGTACCAAGGAGCCTAAATTAACTATGTGGCTATCTTTTAGGTTATCCAATTCAGTCACAGCCAGAGAAAAGTATCCTATTCCACCTCTGCCTGACTAATCATGGGGGAAATGCTTAATATATTATTTTCCCACAAGAAATAAATATTGTATCAAGTAATTTTACGTGTAAAGTAAGCTACTTCGAATGATAGAGTCTTTGAAAGACCTATAAATTGAGGGTTTAGTTAAATTAGAAGAAACAATATTTCTGATAAGGAACCATAAAGGACCAGAGGGAAACCCAGTTGTTATATGGATAGAATTTCCTCTATAAGTTCATCTGGAGTATTGGTCACCTCAAAGAACTTCAAGCTTTTTGGTATTATATAAGGGAATAACAGACATTTTTCTAGTGGCTGAATGAATTGTGAGTAAATTTTGAATATTTTGAAATTCTGTGGGTGAAGGATGAATCATTGGTGGCTAATAGAGTATCACTTATTTTAAGGCCAGTATCATTAAAAGCAGGAAGCCATTTAAGGTAATTATGATATAAAAATAAGGTTTGATCACATAAGTCAGAAGAAATTTCTCCTAAGTTTTGCTTCCCATTTGGGTATTCTACATACAAATGAAAATTTGTAGTGATATAGGAAATTTTCATTAGCATAGGAGTATAGTCTGTGAATATATTGGCACCAGTAGTTCTTCATATTTCATGTCCTTTTTTGGTGCTAAAACAATTCTAAATGCAGTCATAGGAGCTGGAATTTTACAAATTTGTGCCCTTTTCTAAAACAGCAAAATTGTACAAAGCAGCAATTGATAGGCAAGCTATATTAGAGATTATTTTGTAGTGCTGGAGCTATAGGGAGGTATGAATTTAAAACATTTGAGATGAATAAAAGTAACATTATTATAAGTAAAGTTTCCATTTGGCACCAGGAAATATTGGCAAATATGTCAAATAAAAATCAAAAGGTAGTAACAATATTATAAAGTACAGGGAACAGATGAAGAAACTTCAAGTCTATGGCTTCCTATTCCATAATCTTGGGTAAAGCTATCCACCTCTGAACTCATCTGCTTCTGGGACTGCTTGGTCTGGATCTTTAGTCAATTTAAATTTATAGCCATTTATGGGGATGAATATTCTATTTCAGTCCCTCAGAGAGGCCTCCTTAAACTCGGATATGAATCCAAGGGCTAATCTTCTGTTGTTTACCAGCAATAAAACTTTTTGTAAGACTGATCAGGTCCTTTTCAGTGAGGTTTAAAATATTTCCTCTAAAGGTGAAGTCTCAAAGAGAAATAAAAAAGACAACATCTAGGATTTGTTTTGGGGGAAGCAAAATGGTTAATATCAAGGGTTTGAACACTTAGTTAAGTAAGATTATGAGTCATTGCAAAACAACACTTGGTTCCCTATTTAACTAAAGCATGTACAAAAATTGGAGAAGTACATATAGGATACTGATCCACAATTTAAGAAACTACTTTTATACTGATTGCTCAAAATAAAAAGAAACTTCTATAACTTCTTATAACAAAAGGAAACTCAAATCAGTATGCATTTTGATATGAAACTCTTTAAAATCTTATAAATACACCTATCAAATCTTACCCAACCTCAGCCACGTGAAATGAAATTCTTTTTCTAATCTTCTATAGCTTTCCATATAGATTAAGGTTTTGTCCTACATTATCTGTTTTTTAATTTTACAACAACCAGCCTTTCACTTTAGAACAAAACAAATTCCTCCTTTTACTTAATAAAAACACTTTCTATATATGCTACATACTGAAATTACCAAAAGAATCCTGAAAACTGTCTTTAAGCTGACATTCTATAAAACACAATTATTGTTAAAAGTAAACTTTGTCAAAATAATGACACAATTTTGTTAATGCAAAATTTACAATACTTGTCACCATAAACATTTAGAAAACATAATATTGGTTTCTTTGATCACTAAACCTTAAATCTGTATAAGTTTAGGAAGAAAATACCCAAGTAAAAATAAAAAAGCATGCTTGTATTATATCTAACACTAATAATTCAAATTTAACCAACAAATGTAGCCTCGTTTGTTAAAGATCTATCTAGATTATATGACTGTGGATTTTTAAAAGCATTTGGTTTTGCTTTTAGGAACATTTGAAGAATTAAAAGTTCAGTTTCTTTAATTCCCTGGTTTTAGGAGTATTAAATTTATATAAGTGCTTATTTATCCCTAAGCCAATTTGAAAAATATTCATTTAAGCAATTTTACAAGTTATCCTGACACAACCATCTGGAGAAAAAAAAAAAAAAACAAACAAACATAAGTATAGCATATATACGTGAACACTAATACAAACACACACATGCAAAAAAAGACTTACAATTCAAACTCTTAACTGAGTTGAACAAATTGACTCTGAAACACAAAAAGCCAAAATTCAGAAACAAACTCATATATAAAAGTGCTGACGTTATGCTTCTAAGTAAGAGCTTCTCAGGGTAAACTGTAGTTAGGTAAGCCTAAGATTTGACTGTATTAAAGCTTCTTTTGATTTAAGTTGCCTAATCATTTTAACAGTTTGAAAACTGAGGTTTTAGTTAATTTATAAAAAGGAATAGCCAAGAAAGAGGCATTTGAGACTCACTGGCAACAGTAGCCAGCATGTCTCAAAATGCTTCAACTGGGGATAATTTAGGTAATGGCCTGGAAGGGTCAGTTTGTATTTTTATGAGGTTAGTATTTTGATGCTTCTCTAGAAGGGAAGTCTAATTGGACTTGTGCTATACATATAGGCACTGGGTGATCTGGAATGTAATTTTATCTTGTGAGAAGATCTTTTCCTTTGGAGACATCTCACAAAGTACAGTATGCTATTCAGTGGATGTACTGCTGTGATAAGATGTTTGGATAGTGGGCAAAAAGACAGCTGAACTAACAAGACATAATTTCTTTGGCAGTTAGTCTGATTTTTCATGGCATCTAGGAAATCCTTTATAGTGGGATAAAGACCAGCCCTTGTCCATTACATCATATCGGCAGAAGGCCTACTTTTTAGGGGTGGCTGACTTACAGACTCTGGGGGATCAGGTGGAAAGGGGAGTGGATGACAGGGGTGTGTGACTGTAAGGGGGAGCAGTAGGACTAGTATCAATAATTTTTAGCTTTTCTTCTGCACATTTTAAGGAATTTTTTTAAAAAGGCTATTTTAGAATCATCTTGTCTTTTTAAAAGCTTCTGAATATCAATTGAAAAATGCTCTCCATTCCTTTTGTGGATTCTGGGAGCCTCTCTTTTGAAGTTCACCTCTCAAAAGTACTTTTTTTTATCTAGCTCAAGTGTTCCCCAAGGTGGTTGATGAAAACTCAAGTCATTCTTGGTGAAGTTTAAACATTTATTCAAAAATAAACATGGACTAGCCCCATGGTGAGAAAACTGTAACAGGTGTCTTTGATGAAGGAGAAGAGGGAGATTTAAGCCCATGTTCAATCAAAGGTTCCCAACGCAAAAATTATATAGGAGTCAACAAACATAAAAGCAGCTGTCTTAAGGTGTATCAGAACCGCTGTACCCTCCTACACACAGACAGAACAAGGTACTCATCAAGGAGACCCTGGACCAGACAAAAAGCAATCCCAAACCAAGTCTAATAATAAACCTGAAGAGCTCAATGCAAAAAAAAAAAGTGGAGCTCAGATCCAGGGAAACTTTACCCCCTTTTGATTCATGGGTGGTAAGAGAACAGCAGACGCAAAGTGTCCTGTGGGTACCAACAACTGGTTGCTCATTACACTTGGGGATGGACAGGGGTCCTCTCTGGATCCCACTTCTGACACCAAAAACTGTCAAACTGAACCACCAGTAATAATATATATAATGGGTTTATTGAAAGGCAAACCTCAAGCATATAGAGCTAAAACCAAAGTAAAGGGTTTCAAAATAGTCAGAAAGTTACATTAGCTTATAAAGATAATTAAGGTATTTTCTAAGGGGAAATTACAATAACCGGCAGACATTTAGTTTCTTTTATTATAAAGGAGGGTCTTACAAAGTGGGGAATGATCATAGGTTGGTTATTATAGTATATTTGTCTATTTCTGATAGGCTATTTCTATGGGACTGAAAACAGCATATTTCCAATTGTTGCTTAAATTGCAACTTTTGCAGGGTATATTCTGTTTTTTGTTTTTTTTTTTCCCCAAAAAGCCTCAACTTCTATTTTTAGCACTTTAGAATGTCCCTATTACTTCTCAGAAAATGGGTTATTCCTGACAATACCAATGTAAGCAGCCAAACTATTTTATTTAACAATAATATTGTGAAAGACATTGAATGTCTTACTAAGCAGTTTGGAATTAATTCTATAGGCACATGGTTATTGAAAAATGGTAGTATGACCCCCGATCATTCTAATCAGTTATGACATAGATCATTAGGAATTTGTTAAATATAATGTTTATACAACTCATATTTGCAAATTATATACTTTTAAAAATGTATATCAAGGTTTCCTCTACAATAATGTCATTCTTATTAAATGCTTTCTTGAGCATGAGGGGTGGATGTGAACTCACAGTTGGTGAGTTGGGAAATTTCAACATCCTTGGTATATCACAGGCATGTATCAGAATGTGAATTGTTGTAATTCAACGTGGAGGTAGACGGTGCCGAGAATGATCCAAAGAGAGATTGGGACCAGGGGACCTCACTCCATGTGGAATGCAGGCATGTTTATTTAGGTTGAAGCTGCTTTTTATACTACAAAGCTGATAACAAAAGTAGGGAGTCCTTCACTAGTTTCTCAGCCTGGTGCATGAGAGCGCTACCTGTTTGTGAGTTCCCAGACAATCTTTCTTGGGAATTCAGACAATAACATCTGTGTGGTGAGTTCATTCCGCTCTGCCTCCTCCCACTGATATCTGTAGTATGCAGTGTCCTTGGAGACATTCACTAATGTTTCTTTGCCAGCAAGCATGCTTTTTAAATGCTTAACCGGGAAGTGGCTGTGGCTCAATCAGTAGGGCTCCCGTTTACCATATGGGAGGCCCCGGGTTCGGTTCCCGGGGCCTCCTGGTGAAGGCAAGCCCGCCCGCACGGCATGGTTAGCTGACCCAGCAAGCACAAGCAGCAAGGGGGGGATAAGTGAATAAATAAATAAAATCTTAAAAATAAATAAATAAATAAATAAATAAATAAATAAATAAATAAATGCTTAACCCTTTATGCTCTGGCTCTCAGCATCTTCTCCAACAGTGAATTATATAGCATTTTGTGTATTATAGCAGGAAAAATTATACATAGATAGATAGATAGATATACATGTAGAAACAAAGAGAAGAATCATTGCTATGAGCAATAGGAAGTTCAAAATCAGGTGAAAATTCTAGAATACATTAGGAAAGTTTGAATAAATGGAAAGAAAAGTTAATGCATATGGAGCATAAAGGTCAAATATTAATGTCTGTATACAATGGAGTTTTACATAAAGATAAAGGGAAAACAATTTGCAGAAATTAATCGAAGAAATACGATGAATAATTTCACAGAAATTATACACACACAGGCACACATATGCATGACCTCAGATTGAAATGACCCAAATGTGCCAAAAAAGTACAAAGAAATCATTATGTACATATTATAGTAAAATTTAAGAACATCAAAGACAAAAGGAAAATTAAAATAATTTCCAAAGTAAATGGTAGATCACCTAACAAGGAAAAGAACCATATTAAGATTTTAAAGATATATACAATGGAATATTATTCAGCCATAAAAAGGAATGAAGTCCTGATACATGTGACAACATGGATGATCCTTGAAGACATGTTGAGTGAAATAAGCCAGACACAAAAGGACAAATCTTGTATGATATATCTGATCTGAAATAAATTGGAATAAGCAAACTCAACAGAGTTAGAATCTGCAATAAAGGTTACCAGGGGGTGGGATAGGTATGGGGAATGGGAGGTTAAGGGTTAAAATATACAGCGTTCCTATTTAAATGATGGAAAAGTTTTCATAATTGATGGTGGTGATGGTAGTACTATATTGTGAACACAATTAACAGCAATGAAATATATATCTGAATGTGAGTGAAGGGGTAAATGCTAGATTGAATATATGGTAACAGAGTAAAAATTTTTACAAATTCCATTGAAGTACACTAAACAGTGAACCTTAAGTTAAACCATTGACTATATTTAATGTACAATTATAAAAATGTGCTTTCATCAATTTTAACAAATGTTCTACACCAATGCAAGATGTTAATAATAGGCTGACATGGGAATCTTGTATTTTATGCATGATTTTTCTGTAAACCCACAACTTCTCTAATAAATAAATAAATAAATGAAATATTTTAAAAAGGCAGCTTAAGGCAATGCTTAATCTCCTGGGTGCTGCAGCCAGAGTACCTGGGTTTGAATCTAGGCTCTGTCAAACTCTAGCTCTAGAAAATTAAACAAGATATTTAACTTCTCAGCTTCCTTTTTTAGATAATATAGAACATAATAATTCTTACCTCACAAGATTGTTGGAAGTATTAAATACATTAGAATGTGTAAAACCCATAAAATCATGTTAAGACACATAATAGGCACTATATTGTGATAAGCAATTATTATTATCAGATTTCTCCATAGCAATATTTGATGCAGAAAGACAATGATATAATATTTTCAAAGTGTTTAAGGAAAAAAAGTCAATGTTAGAATTTTATGCCTGTTTCAATAATCATTTAAATACAAGTGTGAAAAAATTGAAAATAAGAAATATAAAAAGAAATAGATGGACATATCAAAAGTTATATTACTAAAATATAGCTATATAATATTAGTAATCATTATTAACACTAAAATTTAGTGAGAAGCTATTAAGTCTAGTACTGTTTTTAAGTTCTTTACACGTATGTAGTGGTCTAAAGCTGTTATGTACACCAGAAAACCATGTTCTTAATTCTAATCTATTCCTGTGGGTACAAAATCCATTGTCAGTAGAACCTCTAGATTAGGTTACTTCAATTAAGGTGTGGCCCACCTCAATCAGGAAAGGTCTTGATCTTATTACTGGAGTTCTTTATAAGGGAATGAAATTCAGACAGGGAGAGAGAAAGCCACAAAGCAAGAAGCTAAAATCAATGAAACCTGGAAGGGAAGGGACAGACCAGCAGACGCTGCCATGTGCCCTTGCTATGTGACAGAGGAGTCCAGGAAGGCCAGTGGCTGGTCTTTGGGAAAAAAGCATTGCCTTGATGATGCCTTGATTTGGACATCTTCTGGCCTCAAAAGTATAAGAAACAAATTCTCACTGTTTAAGCCACCCCATGTCATGCTATTTGCTTTCTGCAGCGTAGGAAGCTAAAACATCTTATCTACATGCACATATTCACATAAACTCCATTTGTCCTAGAGAGCAGTTCACGAGAAGTTACCCAGGGTACCACTGATAGGCAATCAAAAGTTCCCGACATAGCAAGCTTGCTTTGTAAGGTCTGTAAAGGTGAGACAAGACTTCAATACCAGCCATCTGTTTCTTTGTCCCTTTATGAGTCTTTCTTCCATGAAAGTTTGTTCATAGACAAATTAGAAATGATCCTTGAGTGTGATTGCAGAGGAGGAAGAAACCTCTCCTTTCTAGGAAGTTTTAAATTATGGTTACCTGTTCTGTTGTGCTCTCTCTGCCATATAAAAATTCAATTAGTGGTTGAGTCCAATTACTGATGAAACAAAATGTTCCATTACTTTGTGAGGTACTAGCTGGTTGTCATTTGGAAAAAAAATGTGCACAAAACATGGTTTATTTTGGCCAAATCATGAACAAATTTCTCCCTGTGTTCCTTTGACTCATGTCAAGGGATGACTAAAGATACATAAGGCAATATTAGAGTTAGAGATCTTGCATTTTTTTAAAACTTTATTTTGTGCATTTAATAATTGAAAACATAAGCAATTAAAAACTAAAAAGTAAACACAGATGAATAAATATATACATTTCTCAATTAAATGTAATGGATACATGTAATTTTTTTTTCTTTTGTGAATCAAACAATATATTACACAATATATTTGGTTCATAGTAATGCATTCATACAGTATTTGTCCTTTTTGATAGAAACTGTGTCCATCTAAAGACCATGTGCTTCTGAAGAATTGTTAATCTCTAATTTTAAATCTCCCAATGGAATGTCAATCCTAATGGCAGAGAGTGAAGTCTTATGGATGTTTTAGAAGAGAGGCATCAACCCAGGTATCTATTCCCTCAAGTTTAAGTGGTGTGCTCATGGTTAAAATTACCTGATAGCATCCTTTCCAATGAGGTTGTAGGCATTTTTTTCTCTAGTGTCTTTTCCAGATGAGAAAGTGTCTGGGTTATAGGGCATATAGAAGCTGTTTGGGAGAATATGAGAAACATGCAACTCATACCTTTTGGTGATAAGATGGATTATATTGCATGATTAACTAATAGTGCTTTGCCATATCTGCTTGAAGTAAGGTAGAGTCCAATCCAAAATTGGGGCAGAAATATCCTCTCTCAAAAGGAGCCCTGTGACTTGATCTTATGGTGAGAGAGTTAATGAGTGCTAGAGGGTCTGGACTTCCTGGTTATTAGAGCTAAATATGACTCTTAACCAAGCAAGCGCAAGAGAGTCAGATGATTTTGCTAATTTTAGTTTTAAAATGCCATTGGCTCTCTCTACTTTTCCTGATAATTGAGGATGATAGGGACAATAAAATTTCTGAGTAAATGGTAAGGCTTTCCAAAATTGCCTAATAATTATCCCAGTACAATAAGTGACTCTATTGCTGAAGAGATAAGTTATCATTTCCAAGATCTAGGATACAAAATCAAGTAACATGTTTGCTACTGTCAGAACCATAACTTTTCACCATGGAAAAGATTAGATCCTCCCTGAGAACCAGCAAATAATGCCCAAGATATATTCAAAACCTGTCAGAGGAAGTAGTTGTATGAAATCCATCTGTAAATGTTCAAAGGGACCGTGAGCCTTGTGTTCTTAACAGGTTTTCCAGGATTATGCTGGTGCACCTGAGACAAGCAAGCAGAAGCCTCCTTGGGAACCTTAGTAAAATTTTTCACCACCAATGTTGAAGATCAGTTTATCTTTCCTGGGGTAGGTCAGTTTGTGTAAAATATTTGCAAGTTTCTATTTGAGGGCCTTTTGGGGCAACAAGCCGTCACTCTGAAAGTGCTAGAGATTTTCCTCATGCATTCCCCCCGCCAC
Organism: Tolypeutes matacus; assembly: GCA_026826555.1. Classification (NCBI taxonomy): domain Eukaryota; kingdom Metazoa; phylum Chordata; class Mammalia; order Cingulata; family Chlamyphoridae; genus Tolypeutes; species Tolypeutes matacus. Next base: position 8,642,501 of record JAKSZT010054341.1, on the reverse strand, counting down.
CCCAATATCTCTTTTCAGACTCCAGCAATAACTGTGGTTTCGCAAAATATGTTCCTCAATAAAGGTCCACAGATGCTAGTTGCAGGGTGAGACAAGGGTGTGTCTGTGGAGTATTGCAGATACCTACCACTTGAGTAGTTTCTGAACTCTGAGGAAAAGGCTGGGTGACAGTGTCAGGCTTTTTGTTGATAATATAGTGCCAATATCAATCAATGATTTGCAAGGTCATCTTTTTATATTTAAAAAATATTTTCTCTGGTTAGTTTAAGAGTAAAATGGAAAATTGACTGCTTGATTCCCACTTGGAGCAGCTTCTTGATTTCCCTTTTATTTATTTATTTTCTCTTTAGTTTTGTTCAGTGAGAATTTGAAGTTCTGGCAATAGGCTTGTTTCCTATCCTATTTCCTGCTTGTGTATTAAATACCCTATTTCTGACTTAAGGCCATTCAGAAAATGAGAGCTAGGGTCACATTGGCTCCAGGATTTACACCTGAATGTTTTCTAAACATATTAAAGAAGCTATCCCTAAAGTCTCCTGTGTATTCATCTTTTGTGTGTTTGATTTGGATAATGGGCCCGCAAATTTGTCTAATATTTATAGCTTTGCTAAATTATTCCGGTTTTATTATAGAATTTAGATTTCTTAAGTCCTCCTCAGGATTATCACTTTGCCTTTTCCATGCAGTTTTGTTGCATATGAGATTACTGAAAACATCTAAACAATTGATATAGAGCTGTGAACCCTGAATTACGTACTCCTAGCACGACTCTAATTTCCCGGGTCAATCTGTCTACCCTGCTTAGATTTTGAAAATTCATTGACAATGATTCTTGGTTCGGACCATGACCAGGGCTTAAAATCCAAACCTAAGGAGCTAGTTATGATCTAAAGGGGATTTAACTTTAAAGGCCATCTAAGGTTTAGGGTTTCTGGCTGGCCAGAAAGAAAGAAAAGATAGTTAGAAAGAATGATGAGACAGAGGGCAATAGAGGGACATAGGATGGGAGAAGAGGAATAATAAGATAACAGGTTTTAGGTTTGAGTTGAGACTTGGGAAGATCCAAAAGAGAGATAATCTTTCACATTTTGCATTTCTTTCTGCCAAGAAATGTTTTAGGGAAGCAACTGTGGACTCTAAATTTCTATTGCAAGCTACCTCATATCAATTAAAAAAAAAAAAAAAAAAAAAAAAACCACAGGTCGTTGAACGTTTGAAATTTCACCCTCTTTCCATTCTTAGGCACTTCTTAAAATGAACAGTTCAAAAGATTGCCAAAATGGCCACTGAAATTTTAAATTACCCTTAGTGAAATTATGCCCTTTTAGAAAGATAGTCATATATATTGGTTATAGTGTAAATACATGTAAGTGGAAGGAATCTGCCTCAGAGGAGACACAAACTTAGACTTAGTCTTAAACAAACCCATGACAGTCTGACAGTGGTTGGTCAAATGCATTGTCTGTGTAACTTATGTCCTGGGATCCCAACCTAATGTCTAGGCCATCTCCAGTTGCAAACCCAACCAGTCAGCATGTCTTGGAAGATGGAAGGTTTGGAGAAGAGATCTCTTCCAAAAACCAGACTCTCACGGACAAAACAAGGCTGGGGATAGTTTCTTTAAATTTATAAGCTTTTGAGAAATAATCTGAGGCAAAACGCATGTAGAAGGTGCCAGTGTAAGGAGAAACGTTTTGAGCACATACCTCCCAGGGCTGACCCAATGAATAAACTTAAGAGGGAGTAGGCCTTTCCTCCTTCTTATGAACTTCCAGTTATAAACTCACAACACAATTTAATGAAGAGAACATTAACTAATACAAATTTTGTTAATAACAAGGTAGTTTTCCACTAAGGATAAGTGTTTTCAAATCCAATCAAATAATCAAAGGAGTTCTGAAAGGGAGACTTAGGAGACAAAACACAATTGCATTTGGGAGCTTGATGAAAAGCAACTGGAGCTGAAGCCTAATGTGAGACTTACTCCACCACTGTAGTCAGAGGGACCCCCAAGCAATGAGGCTCGAGGGGCCATAGTGGTTTGCACTGTTTCTGAATTGAGGGTCTTGGGTTTTAGTAATGAGGACGGTACCAATAGGATCTCAGTGAGATCTCCAGGTTGTTGAACTCCCACAAATATTATCAGAAAACATTTTAATAAATGAGTGTCCAATTTAGTAAACCTTATTGCTGTAAAGAAGAAAATCACTTGACAGAATCTTAGCAGTGTCCCAGAAGGGGTAAGTCAGAAGTCCCATAATTGTAGGGCTTTGGGGGTCTGGACTCAGGTGTTTTAAGATGGCTCTTTCAAAGTGAAAAAATGATTAGGACTGGGCAACGTTCATGACAGAGTGGTTTAAAATTGGTTGACAAATGCAACTGAGGGTCTTGAAATGAGTCTTGACAAGTAAACTGCTATTGATAAGTGGCTATTTGCCAGAGTAAGAATATTATTATTTTCAATAAATTGACTTGTGGGAATTTCCTTAAGCAAACAGTGGAGTTAATTATTAGTTTATGATCTTATTTTTCCCAAGCTAAAGTTTTCTAGAAGAAATAACTAAATCATATTGAGATAAGTGGTCTGCAGTTTTATCTAAGTCATGTTCACAGATGGTCTCAATTCTCAAAGACTAGGAATTTATTATTTTTAAAAAAAAACAACAGAATTTCTTTTTTAAAAATAGAATTTTACTTAAGTATGTCATACATACGTGCATATACATAAACAAGTGTATAGTAAGAAGTTGTGAAAATACAAAACAAACGTACTTATCATCATACACAGCTCCCATTTATCACCCAACCACCAACATCCTCCATTGTTGTGAAGCATTTGTTATAAACTGTGAAAGAGCATCGTCAAAATATTACTACTAACTATAACCCATAGCTTACATATGGTGTGTTCCCTCCCCCCACATCCTACCCGATTATTAACATCTTGTTTTAGTTTTATATATTTGTTATAGCTCATGGGAGAATGTTCTCTTTTTGTTCTATTAACCACAGTCCATCTTCCACCACTGGACTCCCTGTGTTATACAGTTCCATCCTTTGTACAATCCATTCACAGTGTAGTGTACACTAAGTGGCTCTCATTTTCACTACAGATTTATGCTTTCATCACCTCAGTCAATTTTAGAATGTTTTCATTTACTCCAAGAAGAAAAATCCCATAGTCCCCTATACCCCTCTATTGTTGTCCCTTAGAATTGATATATCTTCTGTACCATTGCTGTAAAAATATTACACTATTACTATCATCCATAAGTTACATTAGTTGTAATTTTCCCATGTATCACCATATTCTTAACACTTTGTAAAAGAAGAACATTCTTATATTTATACTATTGGACACAATCTTCATCTACCTCTGAAATCATTATGTTACACATTTCCTATATTATTCTCTAGCTTCCTTTCAATTTACATTTATGTCCAGACTCTCCCTTTCAGGCACAATTACTTTTATAAATTAGCAGTGTTAGATAATACTTACTATAATGTGTTACCATCAACTCTATTCATTTCCACATTTTAATAATAAACCTTATTAAAAATTCAACATATATTAAGCATCAGCTCCCATTCTCTACCCACAGGCTATCTCCTGGTAACCTATACTCTGGAGTCTATTCCATGAGAGAAAAAACAGAATTTCAAGTAAAAAATACCAGAGGATATAAAAACGGACATTACCAGTAGTAAAAGAAAAATAAGTTAAAAAAAAAAAAAAAGATGTAAATAACATGAACATTTCAGGCTAACAATATAGCATCAAATTATGCAAAGAAATCACTGATATAACTACAGTTAGAAACAGAAAAAAAAGCCAACAATTATAATTGGAGATTTTAAAGACTCACTCCCAGACTATATTTGAATATTACTATTAATAAGTTTAAACTTACTACCCAACAAAAAGAGATCATACATTGATACAGTGTAAAAATCAACCATGTACAGGGTCACAAAGAAGTCTCAACTAATTTCTAAAATCAACATCATTGATAGGATGACTAAATGTAATAAGGTTGAAAATTAATGACAAAAATTCCATGTCTTGAACCTAAAATAAAAGAATACCATTAAAACAATTTTCAACAAAAGAAAAAAAAAAATAAGGAAATTATGGTATATTTACAGCTGCTTGATTTTAAAAAAAGGCCCTACAAGTAAAAATCGACAGACATAAAGCTGAACTTACACCAAAACTTACATTTTAAAAATATGTTTATCAGAAAGTAGGAAGCCAAAAAACAAATGATCCAAGCATTCAACCTAAGGAGTTTAAAATAGAGCAAGAAAATAAAACTGAAGAAGCAAGAAGGAAGGAAAGAACTAAAATCAGAACTCAATAAACTAAAGAAGGTCATAATGGATATTGGAAAGCACACATTGGATAAGTTATTATCATTATGTATCTTCAAAGGTAAATAGATAGTCAATGTATAAAGCAGTAAGGGGTGTTACTGTGGCTGGGTCTTGAAGGGAGAAAAGAGAAACCCTCATATTGAACTCTCTTTCCTCAGTTTCCACTACCAGAGGAATACTTTTTGAAAAACTACTGTTTTAGAAAGCCTACTGAAAACTAGGTAATGAATGAACAATAGTAGTCTTACAAGCCAGTTAAAAGGGGCTTCTTAAGCTTCAACATGTGCTGGTGACACCAGGTATTTTCTAGAGGGTCAGGAAGCCGAAAAAGCCCTCATCCACTCTCCCTTTTTATCTTCAGGACTCTTAAACAATGCAAGATTGTCTTCAGAGAGTGTTGATTTTTTTTCTCATTCAAGTATACTTTTTTCCCAGCATTTCCTTTACTTAACAATAGTACTAGGAAGATGACATTTTTTAAAAAAGGTTTATTTATTTTTGTTTATTTATTTCTCCCCCACTTGTTGTTTGTACTTGCTGTCTGCTCATCTTTTATAAGGAGGTACCAGGAACCCAACCAGGGGCCTCCAATGTGAGAGGGAGGCACCTAATCGCTTGAGCCACCTCCGCTCCCGTAGATGACGTATTTTTTGAGAAAAAAGTCTGTATGTTTTTACTGCTGTATTAACTAAACAAATATAGTTATTATAATAATATAGTTATTATAAAAAATCCTGAGTTTGTTGATTCTACACTCTCCACCCAGTGCTGGTCCCCATGGGTGTTGAAAATGCCTGAGGTTCTCAACTTTGGTTGTCCATTTAGATTCCGAATGTGGAAGCCTTACACCAGACCAGAAAAACCAGAATCCCTGAGGGTACACTCAATCATGGGTGTTTTAAAATCTTCCCTTGTAATTCCAAGTGTAATCAAGATTGAAAACCACTGTAATAGAGAACAGTCATAAGGAGGTCCAGCTTGTTACCCTACTGCTACTCCAGTTTCTCCTCAAATGTTCCCTTTTTACAGTTTTATTGGTATACGAAGGCACTTATACACCAGAAGTCATACACCAGAACACTTATGGCAGATTGATCAAACACGCATACAGAAAGAGGAGTAATATACCAAGCATCAGAATACCAAAACATCTCAACAGGCTGTGATGATGGACTGACTCTGAAATGGTAAAATTTAATAAAACAAATTTAATAAACTTTTTTGAAGTGATGCTTCCCATAATTTGTTGAGCTGCCTTTTGTCTGTTGTTTTGATTTTTAAAGTCGAAACAAAGTTTTAAAAAATTTAAAATGCTCATACCTTGGGCACAATAAAGCAACTCCACAAATTCCTGGTAGTATAGACCTGACCAAACAGCAGTGCTCAGGAAAAAATTCTTGAAGAATTTACTTGTCCTGTGAGTCAACACTGATTTGGCTGCCAGAAAATAAACTGCATCTGAGGCTGCACCAAGCAGTGCGTAGTGTCTGGAAAAGGAGGACTCTTTTCTGCATGCTTGTAAGAACAGTGAGTATTGAGTCATGTTCTGAGCAGTATACTTTAGGAAGAACATGCAAAGTTTAGAGTTTGGTTGATGAGGAATTTGGAGCTATTATATTAAAAAAAAGAATAGGGATATTTAGTTGGGAGGAAAGCTTGCATAAGGAGCACATGACAGATGTTTTCAAAATATTTGAAGAACTCACATGTGGAAGCAAGATTAGATCTATTGTGTAAAGCTCCAGAAGTCATGGCAATGGATAGATGGAAGGAAACTCTCTTCAGCAATGTTGATAGCCAAAAAAGGGAATAGATAGCCACACAGAGCGGAGAGTCCCCTGCCTCTGGAGGTATTTAAACCTTCAAGGAAATGAAGGTCTTCTAGGAAATTAAATCGGATGAGAAAGTCTCTTCTCCATTTAAGATTCTGTGGACCTCTAAGATCAGCAAAAGTTAACCTGGGGGTAAAAGTGAGTCAAGTTTTCCTGTTCTGCACACTGTTGAAACCCTTTAGTTTGGCCCCTTGCAACCCACCCTCCTACCCCAAGGAGGGAGAAAGCCAGTGCAGCAAGCACCTCAACCTCGGGTGCTTTTCCAAGTGGGGACATGCAGCTGCTTTTCTGTAGATGCCACTTCCTACAATATGTTTAGCACATGTCTGTTCTCTCTTTAACTCCTCTTTCAAGTTTAAGCCCGACTTCTTTTGACCTCAAGAGGAAGGAAGAAACTGGTCCTGCATCTCTTTCCTTTCCCTGAAGATTCTGGCCCCTTTCCCCATCTGCCAGAAATTTGATTCCCAAGGAATCACTAGCATTCATCCCAATAGCCCACACTATATTCTGAGAAATCTTCTAGTTCTCGCTTCGCCAGAGAACACTAAGTTACGCAGACGAAAAGGAAGAGGGGTCGCTGCTTATTCCAAGGTCCCGGCGGGATCTCCGCCATAGTGACGACTTTCTCCTGGAACTTTTAGAACTCCGGGGCCATTTGCAAACCTAGAGCGGGACGCCGAGGGCAAGGCGAGCCAGGAATAGGACTGGAGCGCTGGCGGGTGCCGGGGCCACAGGCTCGGCCCCCTCGGCCCCAATACATCTCCTCGCCTCCCGCTCCAACTTTTCCAAGCTCGGCAACGTCGCCTCTCAAGCTGATGCTGCACACCGCCAGCCCCGGGACTGACCTGGCTTCTGCAGCCGCGGGTTCCCAGGAGGGGAGGGGAGAGGTGGGGAGGAGAGGGAAGGGGGGTGAGGGAGGTGGGGCCGCTGGAGGAGGCGAGGGAAGCGGGGAGCCCCGGGGAGAGCGCTTCCGAGGGAAAGTGAGAGGGGAGGGAAGCCCGGGCTCGGCACGCTCCCTCCCTCGGCCGCTTTCTCTCACATAAGCGCAGGCAGAGGGCGCATCAGTCATGCCCTGCCCCTGCGCCCGCCGCCGCTCAGCCCCGCGCGCGCAGGCGGCCCCCGCGCCACGGAGCTCCCGGGCCTCGCCGCCGCCGCCCGGCGCCCCGCC
>JAKSZT010054341.1:8555417-8634724 GCA_026826555.1 Tolypeutes matacus | reverse complement strand
GGGGAGGAGGGTTCTGGTGGGTGCTGTGGGCTTGGAGACTCCGGGGTGTTTCGGCTTCCCGCTCCCCACCTCCAAAAAGCAACACCCCAGCACGCGGAGCGCGGAGGCGCCCTCCCTCACCCACGCCTCACCTCGCCGGCTCCGAATGAGGGGAGCTCGGATGTCCGGTTTCCTGTGAGTCTTTTACCTGACACCCGTCGCCCTTCCCCGCCACTGGCCCGGACAGCGGCTGGCAAAGTTGGGAACGCGGAGCCCCGGCCCCGCTGCCGCCGCGTCCCGCTCGCCCAGGGGGTGCTGCGCCCGCACTGCAGCTGGGAGAGGGGCGCCGAGGGGACCGCGGCCGCGCAGGGGCGCCCACGCCCCACCCTGCCCCCGCCAGCGCACCGGCCTCCCCGCCTCCCGGCCCTTCCACCATGCACTTGCTGGCCTTTTTCTCTCTGGCGTGTTCCCTGGTCTTCGCTGCGCTGCTCCCGGGTCCGCGCCAAGCGCCCGCCGCCGCCGCCGCCTTCGAGTCCGGACTCGGCTCCTCCGACGCGGAGCCCGACGCGGGCGACGCCAAGGTAGGTGTGCGGCTCGCGCGCGCCGGCAGGCTCGGGCAGGGCTGCGGAGGGGCTTGCGGGGTTTGGGCTCCTTAGGACCCGAGAGCCCGCTCCGAGGCAAGTGCTTGTGCTAGTTTAACCTTGTGTACGTTGCATCCAGAGTAACTGAGCCGGATTACACTTCCTTGAAGAAAAGTTTTCCTCGTTTTCAATAGAAAGTTGTTCCTGGGGGGAGAGGGAGTAGAGGAGAGCAAATAGACAAGGGAAGGGCCCTGAGAGGTGCCCAGTGCCAGTGATCACACAGTCCACTTTAGTCTACACTGATGGAATTGGGGGGGTCTTGAACCCTGCCCAGTTCGCGCAGCTGGGGCGAGCCCGCGCTCATGCTGGTCGCAGAGTGCTCTATCCACAGCAGCTTTGTGGGACAAGGATGTCCAGTCAACCGTAGCTTATTTTCCTGGACTGTTTATATTACGCAGAGCGCTAGGCAATGCGCACGATTTTAGAAGAAGTGTTAAGGAATTGAGTAACCGAGCTTGAGGGCTTAACAGTCCCTTGGAGAAGTTAGTCAAACTTGAGATGCAACAGGAGGTGATTATCATTTAGATCATAATCCATCAAGACCATTGTGAACTGCACTTCTGAAATCTGGTTGTGAAATACTGAAAAAAAAAAATTTTTTTTTTTTTTAAATAAGGGTGTTTAACTCTATTATTCCCTTGTGTTGCTACTGTTGAGGCATTCTGATTTTCAAAAAGCAGTTCTAGTATATGTGCCTCCTTGTTCTTCGGAAAGTTATGCATTTACCTAAAAAGTTCAGAGCTGACAGAGTTCTTGAACTCCTGAGAAAGTTTTATATTCAACATCGTCTTTAACTAGGAAGTCTCAGTGCAATTACTTGCAGTACCCTTTTCTGGAACTGCTCTGCAGTGGTTTGTTTCAACCAAAAGCAAGTGGACAAGTACCTACCGTGCGTTATCCTCAATCTTTAGTGGATTTATCGATGAACATACACTGAATGTAGATACACTTAATTCCTTGCCCAGTTATATTTTGAAATACACTTTAAGATTGAGAAAACTAACTTTTAAAATCTAGGAAACTAGATTTTGGGGAAAAAATTAAAATATCAGAATTTTTAATTCAGTAAGGCGGGGTCAAGGAAAATACGTTTTGAGTAAAAATGATATAGACTAAGTTGCAAAATAGAGTGCATTATGTGATTCACCAAGTATTCTTCAGTGCAAATACTTACCACTGTAGTAAATAGAATGTCTTTCCTGTCCTTAACTGCAAAAAAAAAAAATGTAGCACTGGACCCACCGACACTTCCTGTAATTTGAGTGCCTTGAGTTTTGCCATACCTGTTTACTTTCTGTTTCTGCAAAGGCAAACTATTAAAAGTGTGACTTAGAAAGGCAAGGCTCCTCTGTTGCCTAGGTTTACTTTGGTTTACATTAAGAAAGTGTGAAGTGGGAAATAAAATGAGAAGCATTTCCTGATAAGACAAGAGTCTATGAGAATCAGCTACTGCTGGGGTAGTCTTGAATGACCTTGACCGTCGCCCATGTGCATGTGTGTGTGTGTGTGTGTGTGTGTGTATAGGTGTGAGGGTGTGGGGGTGGAGGATAAAGTTAATTTATTTTTTAATTTTCAAACGTTTCTTCATTGGTGAAGTTATTAAAGTTTTCCCTTTGCCGTTAAAAATCTGTATACATTTTTGTTTGCAAATGTTCCTTTTCATACTGAGCCATCTTTTCTATTCTGTATGGTGAATATGCGTTGACATTCTATATGTCATAAGGGTTCTTTTCCATTTGATGGAACACTCTTGAGTTTCTGAGTTCCGCAGACTACAAGGCAGTGCATTATTGCTGCCCTCGTTGGTGGGTGAATAGTCTTGATATGACATGTGTCATTAATTCCTTCCTTGAAACTGCCAGGGAGTCTAAAGACTCGATGTCTCTACCTAGTGGCTCACACAAGAGCTGCATTTAGATTTAAGCTCTACAGAGGAACTGTGGAGGAAGGGGTTGTTATTCTTGTATGAAGAACAAAAAAATAGTAGTTCTAAATATACGTAACTCCCAATAAGTGATTGTTTTGGTAATTTACTCTTAGGAAGTGTTTTGAAAAATACTTTAAACTATAAAACAGCTCATAAATTATAAACCAAAGTTAGACATCCAATGCTTCACCTCAACCCCAAAGTCATGCAAAAATTGGAGGTAAAATTACAAATGGAAACAAGATCTCTTTCTTCTTCAACTTATATTTGCATTTGTTGGATTCCTCTTTTTAATTATTCACGATTGTATGCCTTGCTGAAAAACTCTAAAATGTTTCTCTGATGGGTGTTAGTGCAAACAAGTGAATGTCAGTGAAGTAAGGCAGGCAAGAGTCTTGCCTATTATATAAGTAAAATTAACTAGACATGAAGGGAAAATAGGAAAATATTTTAAATTCTCATCAAACTCAAGAAAACTGCAAAAAATAGAAAAAAAACAGCATAGTGCTAAATCCATTCATTTGCTAATATAAAGTTAGGTAATGCTCACTTTCAGAATTGAGTTTGGTTTTAAGATAGAGAAAAGTTGGTTTCTGATTAAAAAAAACAAAAAAAGGAAGAACTACTTTATATTGTGAGGCAAACTTGTGGAAGTTGTTATTCCAAAAAGTGTGTTGGCCTGGAAGTACAAATACACAGTTCCTTATATATTTTGAGATGAATAAATGCAAGGAGGGCAGATCTTACATGTGCTCAGGTGCAGACTGTAAAGATGGAACTCAACAACGTAAAAGGCTTAAAGATTTACACTCTTGCATCAAGTAAGTGAATAACCTACAGGATCAAATAGTATTAAATAAATATAATTTATCTTTCTTGTTTTACATAAATGATTTTAAATAGCCCTGTGTTTTATGGTTTAAAAGCAAAAGAAGTAGATTAGCTTAAAATTAACATTATTAACAAAAAATAGTTACTTTTAATTAATATAGTGAAAGTACATATGGTTTATGGTGGCTACCACAAACCATTTTCTAAGAATGGCAACTAGTTTACAACATGCCATATTTTCTTTTCCCATCATAATTCTGTGTACTTTTCCACTTGCTGTATTTTTTGTTTACTCTCTCAACTTAATCACTGTCAGTGTTTCTCATAATAAGATCTGTGCACCAACTGTATCAGAATTCCCTAGCGGTTTATTTTTTTTCCCCTGAGATGGCTCTCTTGTCTTGTCTGCTTGTTGTTTTTGCTTATTGTCTGCTGGTTGTCTGCTGGCTTTTTTTTGTGTGTGTGTGTGCTTGTTGTCTGTTTTTTCTTTAAGAGGCATAGGGAACTGAACCCAGGACCTCCCGTGTGGGAGGTGGACACTCAACTGTTTAAGCCACATCTGCTCTCTGCTCATTGTCTGCTCGTTGTTTGCTCCTTGTCTTGCTTATTGTTCTTCTTCGTGGTCTGCTCATGGTTTTTGCATGGTATCTGCTCATTGTCTGCTTGTTGTTTGTCTTCTTTAGGAGGCACCAGGAACTGAACCCCGGACCTTCCATGTGGGAGAAGGGCACTCAACTGCTGCCCTAGAAGTTGTTTTTTTATGTTGTACAGCAATGATTTGTTTTATTATTGTGTTTATTGGTTTTATCATCCTCTTCATTATATAATTGTTGAGTTTGTAAGGCCCTCTATTTGGCATGGGGCATCTTGAAAAACAAGCTGTTTTTCCTCTCCAAGGAGCTTACAACTCAGGTGGGAAAAATAAAGGCTTATGTGCAAACAGCTGAGTAATACTGCCAGCGATCACATGCCAGTAATCAAAGTACCCGGGTGCTGTCTGTGTTCCTGAAATTTGGGTGAGAGGATCATCAGTATGGCCTAGACAGTCTGGGTGCCAGCAGATCAGTGCCCCAAGCAAAGGGTGCAGAGGCCAGAATCCACGTAGTGCCTTGAGTGGGATGAGAAGCTGAGAAGGCAAACACTGTCTGCCTGGAGCCAAGGGGCAACAGTGAAGACCCTTAGGTAAGAGTAATTTGGAGAAATCATAGGGGTCCCTTTGTACAAGGCCTGTGCCCGTGTAAAGAGTCTAGACTGCATGTTGTGAGTCAGGGAAGGTTTTTTGTGATTTCTGAGCAGCTGAATGACATGGGCAGTAGGGTTTTGGGAAATCACTTCTGCTATTTATTAGAGGTCTGAAGGACGTGAGTGGTGTGATCTGCTTTAGCCTAGATGGGAAGTGGTGAGTATTCAGAGCAGACTCGTGGCAGTGGGAACAGAAGAAAGAGCTGTTATAGAGGAAGGCCAACGAGACCTGGTGACCCATCAATGCAAAGATAGGGGAGTGGGAGGAATTACCCCCCCCCCATCAATGGTTTAATCATAGGAAAATGTTGGTCCCACTGTTAGGATTAGGGCATTTCAGAGAAGAGACTAGTTTTCATGGATGGATGAGGGACAATCTATTCCATAGATCACTTAAGATTTTACTAGACTTAGGACATCTTTGAAGAAGCAATATATACAAGGCAAGCTGTAAAAATTTATATCCCATTAAAGGTAATTAATTGCCTAGGGTCAACAGGACTTAAACTGTTTCATATAGTAAGTATTTGAGCACTGGACAAGTATTACTACAATCCTTAGGGGGAAAATAAAAGTATGCATATCCTATTACCCACCATTAAAAATGATAAGATGAATTTTATTCAGGTAAAACTGGCCATAAATGTGACTGAAATACTTAGTCATTTACTTGGAACTTTCTCTGTGTTTCAAATTACAGTACTCATGACAGCTCTTTGATGTGCTTCAGATACCCATACCTCTTGGCAGCCTAGCATCAGTTTTTAGGAAAGGAGGTTCAAGATTAGGGAAATGTGAAATATTTGTGAAGTGGAAGCCTTTGAACTCTCTTCCTCTCTCTTCCTCACCCTGGGTCCATTTATGCTGTAGGATCAGAATTGGACTTGCTAAGAGCACCTTTCGGTTGTAAAACTGAAGAGTCGGATCCTTGCCCCCTTTTCTTAAGTATCTGGTTCTTTAATGGCAAGTCTACAGTTTTCATGTTTACAGTTTTCCTTGGGGTATGCGATTAAGTCTTTTGTCACCTTTCTTATAAGAGATTTCCTACTCTGTGTGGTGCTGGGGCTGTTTGGCCTTGAACACAAAAAGCTTAATTCAGCTTTCATTTTGGTTCCTCTTCTGTGTACCCTTTCTTCTCAACTGTGAATACCTGACTGGTAGCCATTTTTCATGAAACAATTATCATCAAAAGTGCTTTGTAAGAAATAGTTTGTTATTTATAGCAGTGGCATGTCTTTAAGACCATTGAGTCTCTATTCCTGTCTGTATGATTTTCCTAGCTGCCACAAATTGGATGTCTGTGGTAACAAAGTACCACAAACTGGATGTTTTAAAGGAACAGAAGTTTATTGTCTCACGGTTCTGAAGGCTAGAAGTCTGAAATCCATCGGGGAGAATCTTTCCTTGCCTCTGCCAGCTTCTGGTGTTTGCCAGCAATCCTGGGCATTCCTTGGCTTATAAACTCTGCCTCCTCCATCTTCACATGTCTCCCAGGGGTCTGTGGTTCTCCTTTTCCCTTTCTTATAAGGACACTGGTAATATTGCAGTAGGGGGACCTCTTTTTTTTTTTTTTTTTTTTTTTTTTTTAAGATTTATTTTATTTATCCTCCCTCCCCCCACGCCTCATTGTTTGCACTTGCTGTCTGCTCTATGTGTTCATTCGTTGTGTGCTTTCTGTGTCTGCTCGTCTTCTCTTTAGGAGGCACTGGGAACCGAACCTGGGACTTCCCATGTGGGGGAGAGGTGCTAAATCGCTTGAGCCACTTCTGCTACGTGGGAGACAGGCTGTCAATCACTTGAGCCATCTCTGCTCCCTGCTTTCTTGTGTCTCGTCTTTGTATCTCCTTGTTGCGTCATCTTGTGTCAGCTCGCTATGCCAGCCCATCACTTCTGCTTGCTGTCTTGCTTGTCTTTTTTAAGAGGCACTGAGAACCGAACTCGGGACCTCCCATGTGGTAGGCTGGCGCCCAAATGCTTGAGCCACATCTGCTTCCCTGACCTCATTTTAACTTAGCTAATGCCATCTAAAATTACCCCATTTCCAAATAAGATCACATTCCGAGATACTGGGGGACACAATTTATTCCATAACACTTTCCTTCTATATTGATCTGACAAGAGGATTTAAATTTGGGAGATTCCTTTCTGTCCTTCCAGTTCTGGGCCTCTTGAGAAAGAGGTCTTGGCCTCATTATTATTGCCAGGGATCCAACCTGGAGAACTGTTTCCTAGCTCTTTTGGGGCCACAGGAGCTGTTGTGAGAGGAAGGAGGGTTTTCGGTGCCTCCTGCACTGCTTGCACCTTTAGCAGCTGCTGATGTCCTCACAAGTTCAGTTCACTCCCTAGATCCCATACATTGAAAATAGGGGTTTAAATAGCCATTTGGTGATATCTGCAATATACTGAGTACTTACATGGTTTTTATACTTTGTTAAGAGCTTTAAAGTTAATTTTATTTTGTTCTTCACTAGTCCTCTATGAAATGGATGTTATTATATTTCACTAAAGATAAAGAAGACTCAAATGGCTTAGCCAGGAGTGGGAATATGGCTTTTTTTTTTTTTTTTTTTTTTTACAACTTTTTGGTATATATTTTAGAGAAGTGTGGTTATGCCAGTCATGGCAGCATGTGAGAAGGCAGAGGGAATTATTCCTCTACCATTAAGGACACCTTGTTTTATTATTATTTAGCTTCTAATTCCCAGTGGGACAAACTGCAGTAAACTTTCTTCCAGGCTTTACCACAGGGCGCCCTTTGATTAAGGCAGATCATAAATGGTCAAGTCCATAGCAGCATTAGGAGAATGATTGCTTAACTGAGGCCTAACAAGAATTCCTAACAGTAACTAGAGGTGTAACTTCAGTGAAAGATTGTGGTCTTACCTAGGCCAAATGACCTTTACACAAGTAAGTGGATTTGGAAAGAAAAAAATTGGGTTGGAAACTGCATTATACCCCCTCCGACTTCCAGGCACATAGTATTTTTATCTTTCACCAATTTCATTACCCCTGGTAAGTATGAATTTTGTCAATACTCTACAAACCTACATTTTGTTGCATAACACATGCTTGTTGTTTTGGAATTGTATGGGAACAAAACAGTTTCAGCGCAGAATTTTAAATAGAGATGCTACTACGTTTGAGTTACAATGAAATTCTAAAATTTACTGTAAATTTACTCATATAAATTGTTCAGGACATTCCTGTCCTCACTTAATTTACAGAGTTTATAGTTTCAGAGTTTATAGTTTAATTGCTAGAGAGCAGAGGGTGTGTTTATTGGGTTTGCTTTATTGTACATCCATCTTAGAATCAGTCAAATAGATGCCTTAAAATACCTTTCCATGGTAGATTCTTATGGCTTCCTTGTATCGATAGTGTCCTAGTGGTTATCGAGTGTTAGAGGGATTCGCAATCCATTTTCTGAATACTGAAATCCCAAAGCTCATTTTTGTAAATTATTTGGTGCTGTAACCCAATCTGGTCCGACTTGAGGCTTTATCCTCTTTAGTTATGACTATTTCTACATTTCACTGAGGAAATAGTAATGTGTTTGTTTATGAGGTGCCAGCATAGATCCTGCTGGGGGAGGTTAGATATCAAAATATATATGCACCGCATTTCCCAAAAACTCCTGAGATCTGAAAGTCATTAGGTACCAAGGTGAACGGTGAAAGATTGCAGAGCTGTTGTCTTCAAAAGACCTTCCTCGATAGCTTTATTGCCACAGTGGCTGCCTGGAAGGGAAGTGAAGGAAACGAGGAACTCTAGCAGGCTGTGTGGATACCTCTAATTCACCCATTACTACCATGTTTATGTACCTTTTAATCCAAATTTTCATATTTAAATCTACTTCAATTCAGGAGTATTTAAATTAATTCCCATTAGTGGCCTTTTTTTTTATTTGAGAAGTTGTGAGTTAACAAACAATCATGCACACCATACAAGATTCCCATCTACTGCCCCACAACGAACACTTTACATTGTTGTGAAATATTTGTTACAAATAATGAAAGAATATTGCCATAATAACACTGCTATCTATAGCCCATAGCTTATATTTAGTGTACTTTTCCCACAAACCATCCTATCCTTAACACCATGTATTAGTAGTGTATATTTGTTATAGTTTATGAGAGAACATCCTCATATTTGTACTGTTAACCACAGTCCATCATTCACAGTGGGCTTCACTGTGTTACACCATCCCCTGCCTTGTACAATCCATCCAAAATGTACACTCAGTGGCTCTCAGTTTCATCACAGAGTTGTGCTGTCATCAGCGCAGTCCATTTCAGAATGTTTTCATTAGTCCAAAGAGAAAAACCCCAGACTCCCTTATAAAACCCCCTTAATTGATCCTCAGCATTGATACAGTACCTTCTTTGCCATTGCTGGGAACATTTTGAGGTAGCTTCAATTCTAAGCAGGAAATTACAGTACATACAGTGAGGGATGTAAAAAATGTAGAGTGAGTCATTGCTGTTAATTTAGCTGGCATGTGGTATCCAGTTGTTAGGTCAAGCAAGCACTGCACTGATTGTTATTGTGAGGGTATTTCATGGATATGTTTGTATCTATGAATAGGTGATTGTATCTATGGCCAATTGCATCTACAACCGATGGGGGTGTCTCCTGATCCAATTAGGTAAAGGTCTTAAACGCCGGAACTGAGGATTTCAGAAGCCAGAAAGAAGAATTTCTGCCTCTACTTCAGCCAGCCAGGTTCCCCTGGGAAATTTCACTTCACCTTTATTGGAATTTGCAGCTTGCAGCCTTCCCTACAGAATTCAGACTTGTCGCATGGTTGCATGAGTCAATCCCTATAATAAATATATATGGGGTGTGTGTGTGTATGTCTGTGTATATCCCATTGGTTCTGTTTCTCTGGAGAATACTGTCAAATACATCTTAAAATCTTTTTCTGAAACAAGAAATTTACTCATTAAAATACCATGAGCTAAACTATACATCAAGATGATGTAAGCAGTATTGTAAAAGAGTCTCATAATTTTCTACCATTTGTTGGAGAGGCTTCTGGGGATTGAATGGTCAAGAATGGGAATGGTGGGGTGATGTACGCTAAACTGTGAAAAAGGAATAGATGCTAGTTACAGAAGCAGGGCCAACAGGGATATTTCTGACATGGAAGAATGAGAGTAAAGCACAGAGGTAGTAATACTCAGCGGTGTTTGTGAAACAGGGAAAAGACCTGTTTGCTTAGGAGTCAAGAGCTAATGTAAATGGTCTAAAATTGATTGCGGTGATGAATGCACAGCTCTGTGATTATACCAAAGCCACTGAATGTACACTTTAGGGGGACTGTATGGTATGTGAATACATCTTAATACAATTGTTTTTGTAAAAAAAGAGTCAAGAGCTTTAAGGGTGATGTTTATAGGAAGTGTGAGAAGCCAGAGTTTGGATTGAAAACAATAGGAGCCACAGAGATTCCTAAATGCTATGCTAAAAGTGGTGTTCTGAGAAGCTCAGTCTTGCATCACTGTGCAGAAGTATTTAAAGAAGTAGACCATCAAGTGGTCGAAAGCTTCAGAGGAGCCCGTGCTTCTTAAAGTGCCCGGCAGTGACTGTGCTTGTCTCAATCTGTTGGTCACCCATATATGGTATTGAATTCCTCCATATCCTAACTCCATGATGTTAGTGATGCTTACTCTTGACTTTTTGCAAGCACCCATCACTGTGCTATCTGGATACATTATAAAATATATTAATAACAGGCATCTTTGCTGTTATGACTTACAATCTAAACAGAGCAAGCAGTGTAAACAGTGGTCATGCTTAGATACACACACACACACACACATTCATTTCTTAAGGATTCTTCAGTTTGCCTACCATGACTTCTGGATTCTTTCTTGCCAGGCTGAATATTTTCTTATAATCTATTTGAAAGAACAGAAAAATAATCAGAAGTATATAGGATTAGATTCTCCATGGTTTATGCCCTTATTTGTAGGTCAGAGTAAAATTTTTAAAAATCAGGTAACCCTAAAGTGTCCTAGTAATTCTTTCTTTTGAAAATATGCTTAAAACTATTCCTGCTAACAGTAAGACTAAAGGGAAAATAAGATGAACTATCAGATAAATAGAATTACTTTGTAGTTGCTATTATAAATTTTTTTAAAAGTGGTGGAAAATTTACTCAAGCTCAAAAGATGCCTCCTGGAGAATGGAACATACTGAAAGAGAAAATATCAAGATGCACAGCTTTGTACAAACAACAATATTTATGAGTTTAAGAGGCAGTCTTCTCATTGACATCAGGTGAGCATTGTTCTTGTTTGGTCAGGCGGAGAGCAAATGAATATTTGAGGGTAGATCAGAGCCATTTATTTTGTAATTTATTTTCCTGTAACTTGGCTCCCAAAGTACCATTCTTCTCCACCTTTTATGCAGTAATAAAGTACACATTCATAAATGGTGAATCCTGGAATCAAAGTTAGCTTTCTTCCTGACTGCAGAACCAATGCACTTTGCTTTATACTTTCTGTGATAGTGCCTAGCATACACTGTCAATATTTCTGCTTGCTTCAGTCATTTCACTTTGCTTCAATAAAGATACAATATAGAGGATAAGTGCATAGGCTCTGGAACATATCCTGGCTATGCCATTTACTACCTGTGTGACCTTGGGCAAATTTCTTAACCTCTCTGTTCTTCCTTATACATAAAAAGAAAATATAATTAATACCAAACTCATAAGGATGATTCAAGAACTATAGAGTTTATATTTATAAATCCCTTAATATCATGACTGGCACATACTAAGTGTTTTGTAGATTTTTGTTTAATAGGTAGGTTTCATGATCAGAAAAGTACCAGAGACAAGACATAAGTACTGTGTTCAGAGACATATAAAGTAGCCGTGACATTCTTCAGAGTGATTCTCTAGCACCTTCCAATTTATTTATAATATACTTTTAAATAAAAATTGCTGAGATGGTCCTGATTTCCAAAATATGGAGACAGTTGGTACTATTGATGTTTGATATTGACACAGTTTGGAGAAATCCAGGATATTTAGTTGCTCAGTGTATCTGGGCATTGTAGCTCTGCTTATACTATGTCTCTGTCTCTCCTGGGTGTCTGGGTTTGTGTGTGTCCTGGAGGGTGACGGCCCTAATCATGGATCGCAAAATCGGGGGACAGGGGATGGTGGCCATCCCCTAAAGTGCTCTATACTGAGGTCATTTGAGTGGACGACTAGTACACACAAGGATGTTTATAATGCCATATAATTTCATATGAACTCACTCTGAATACATGCAAAGCAAGTTTAAATGTTTATTGCTGAAACAAGTTAATTTCGCTATTGAAATGTGTAAATGTCTCAAGTCTTTATATTATTCGTTGACAAAAAAGAAATAGAGATATGCGTTCTAAATTTACAGTGAAATCATTGCAGAATTTCTTAAAGGTTAAAAATATACTTTCATGGAATAAAAGCATGAAGCTAATTTAATGATAGAATTTTACATGCTCGAGTTAGACTTCTGCAAATATGTTTAAAGACTGTGCTTGCACCTTTCCTTTGGAGCCCTCTTTCTGAAGAGCAGCCAGTAAAGCCTGTCCTGTCTGTGCTAGCATTTAGCTGAATCATAGAGTATATACTTTCCTCTTCCCAGGGTAACTCTGGTTTACTAAGGGGTCCTGATTTACTCATGATAGTTGATTTTGTTTGGTGGTTCCGTTTTCCACTTTCCCAGCTGTCCATCAACACTGTGAATTGCGTGGTCTTGTGTGCGAGGGGGCATTGGAGGTGTGTGAGCAGACCAGAAGAGGATATTCACAACTGGTGCACACAATCCCCAGCTCCTGAAGAGCTTGCAACATTAAAAAAAAAAAAAAAAAATTCAATAACAGCTTGAAAACATTCACTTCCTTAGAATTCCAGTACAGATGTTAGTTGGAATGTTTCAAGAACTTTTGATTAGATACCATATTTCTAAATAGAGAATACTTTTTCTGACCAAATCTGGAACAAAGGGCAGAACAAGAAAGAGATACTCAGTTAATAAGTAAATTAATAAAGAATCAGATTGTAGTATACCATCCATGCAAATCAAGATGCAGGTACTGGTGTGATCTTTTAAAAAGTTCCATGTTCTTCATTCAGGATTAGAATGGTATGTAATTATATAAAAGGAAGGCTTTTATTTAATTGTTGTGATATTTCCCCAGCTACAGTATTCACATTTAAATTTTAAAGTTATTTTCCCCACAGTGTTTTTTCCATTCTCTTACCAGTTTCTTTTTCTTTTAAATGTGTTGTGCTTATTTTTTGCCAGTAATAGATTTAAAATAACATATTTACTATTATTCTACATGGAAAGGAAATTTTCATGAAATTTGATAGTACTTTTGCTTCTTCCTTGTTAAAATAATGTAAAAGGATGAAAAATCAACAATGGCAACAAAACAGACTTTGGCATTGTGGTTGTTTGGGAAGACTGAGGCATATTTGAAGTGTGCACCGGTCTTCCTGCCTGGTACCTACTGACTGGTGCTATGTTCTTGGAATATGGAAAGCTATTTACTTATTTCCTCCTCAGCCACAACTAGCATTCAAAAGTTTTAATGTCTTTGTCCAAAATGGCAAAATTACTGTACTTAAAAAGATGTTATATATAACCTTTCGCCAAGAAAATAGTACACTTTCTCTTTTCTTTGTTTATGTTTAAATCATGCTCCCCATCCCCAATAAAGACTGAGTAACTTTGGCAAATTAAATCAGAGTAAAATCTTAAAGAAATGGTCTTGATTTTCTTTTTGCTGGAGTTACCACACAATGCTGTGAATCCTAAAATGGAATAATCTGTAAAATGGATTCTTATTCCCACTCAGAGTTCCTTGGAAGGAGTCAGTAATATCAAATACTAGATGTGAGGCTGTTTTAAACCACTGTGGTTTACTTTATTACAATATCATTGCCTACATGGAATAGTTTTAATTCTTTCTTTTTGTTTGTGTCTGCTGTGCAGATTTAATTACTTTATCCTTTTTAAAGTCCTCTTCTAAGTTTATCCTTTGAAAAATGGAACTCTTGTTTAGATTCATGTTTGCTTGTGGGTCATGACGTTTATGACTTTCCTAAAAAACAAACTAATCCTTTTTTTTAAAAAATCAGAGCCAGATTTTAGTGTTGAGAGGATAATGATTCCTTGTTTGTTCTAAGTACGGAGTATTTCTTTTAATTTTGGTGTCCATGCCAAATTAGAATTTTATCAAGGCCAAAATTATTTGAGTCATGACCATTATGCTTAAAACTGGTCATTTTGAGGCTGCTTGAGAGTCACAAATTAAGCAAATCATTACATCATAAACTGTAGTGAAAAAAGATAATTATTTTTTTCTCCTCAACAGTGGTAGCAGTGAGGTCCAATCTATTCAAGACCAACACTTGTTTTACTTTAGAAAAGAATACCTTTGTCTCATGTCTACGTGAGCATAACATAAGTATTATAATACTATACAGTGATATACAATTTAGTGAATTTAATATAAAAATATTTAAAGTGAGGGTCACTTTCTTATGCCATGTTTGCTTGGCAGTGTAGGTCCTTCCGCAGACTTAAGCTTGGGGCATAGTTAGTATGGCTGCCTGTCCTCCAGCTTCCTTTCGCAGGAAACACCGAGATTTGAATTTTGCCCTTCTGTACCGTCTTTTTATTAACGTTGCTCCTGATGTTGAGTCTTTATTTAATTTTTTAAAAAATTTATTGAAGTATATCACTCATACATAAACATACATAAAAAATAAGTGTATAGTAATAGCTGTGAACTTACAAAACAAACATGCATAACATCATACAGGGCTGTCATACCTCAACCTACCACCAATACTTTGCATTGTTGGGAAACATTTTTAAATAATGATTTAAGAGCATCTTCAAAATATTACTTATCAAAGTATCTTACATTTGGTGTATTTCCCCCCGAACCCACCCTATTATTATTATTTTTTTATATCATTTATACATGAACATACATAAACAATAAATGTAAAGTAAAACTTGTGAACTTACAAAGCAAACATGCTTAACGTCATATAGGGGTCCCATAGTCAACCAACCAGCAACACCTTGCATTGTTGTAAGACATTTGTTACAAATTATGAAAGAATATCATCAAAATCTTACTACTAACTATAGTCCATATCTTATATTTGGTGTGTTTTCCCCCAGCCAACCCTATTATTATTTTTTAAAATATATTTTATTACAGAAGTTTTGAATTTATAAAACAATCTTGCACATGTGCAGAATTCCCATACAATAGCACTTTGTCCATACGCCACACTGTTGTGGAACATTTGTTACTTATTGTGACATAATATCCTCAGACTCTTACCACTAACCATGGTCCATAGTGTACATTTGGCACACTATTTCCATACTCCCCCATTAGCAACACAGTCCATCTTTGGCATAGATGCATGAATATTACAGTATTGCTGTTAACCACAGTCCATAGGTCACTCCAGTTGTATTTTCCCCATGCCTCTCCACATTCCCACCACCGTGCAATACTGATGTACATTTGTTCTAGCTCACAAAGGACACTTGTATCCGTACTATCAACCATAAATCTCATCCACCTCTGGGTTTACTGTGTTATTCAGTCCCTAGATTATTCTCTAGCCTTCTTTCAGTTGACATTTACACCCCTAGACTACCCTTTCCAGCCACATTCCCATTTATAAACCAGCTGTTACTCAATATAATGTGTTACAATCAACTCCATCCATTTTCACACTTTTACTGTAAAGTTAATTAAACTTCTAAGTACATTAAGCATCAGTAGTCCTTCTCAGCCCTCCTCATTCTTATCTCCTTTAAGAATCTACCACCTGCCATCAGGTGTTGAAGAAGTTTTCCCACATTTTTTTCTACAAGCTTTATGGTTCTTGCTTTTATGTTTAGTTTTTTTTTCATCCATTTTGAATTAAGTTTTGTATAAGATAGGAGATAGGGATCCTATTTCTTTCTTTTGCCTATGGATATCCAGTTCCCCCAGCACCATTTGTTGAATGGACTATTCTGCCCAAGCTGGGTGGGTTTGACAGGCTTGTGAGGGTCTGTTTCTGAACCATCATTTTGGTTCCATTGGTCTGTGTGTCTGTCTTTATGCCAGTACTATGCTGTTTTTATGACTGTAGCTAGATTATATGATTTAAAGTCCAGAAATGAGAGTCTTCTGACTTTGCTTTTCCTTTTTAAGATGTTTCTGGTTATTTGGGACCCTTTACCCTTCCAAATAAATTTGGTGATTGTGTTTTCCATTTATTCAAAAAATGCTAGTGAAATTTTTATTGGGATTGCATTGACTCTGTATATCAATTTGGGTAGAATTGACATCTTAATGATATTTAGTCTTCCAATCTGTAAGCATGGAATATTCTTCTAATTATTTAGGTCTTTTTAAATTTCTTTTAACAGTGCATTGTAGTTCTCTGAATACAAGTGCTTTACTTTATTGGTTAAGTTTATTCCTAAATATTTGATTCTTTTAGTCGCTATTGTATGTGGATTTTTCCCCCTGACTCAGCATGCATATTACTAGTGTCTTTTAAAGTCTATTTCATGTGATAAAAGTATAGCTACTCTGGCCTTTTTTTGTTGTTGTTATTACTGAATGCAAGGTATATCTTTTTCCAGTCTTTCACTTTCAATCTATTGGTATCCTCGGGTCTAGGGTGAGTCTCTGGCAGACAGCATATAGGTGGCTCATATTTTCTTATCCATTCTGCTAATCTGTGTCTTTTGATTGGGGAGTTTGATCCATTAACTTGCAATGTTATTAATATAAAGGCAGTTTTTATTTCACCCATTTTGACCTTTGGATTTTTATCTGTCATTTTATTTTCACCACTCTTTTGAGGCTTTTAATTAGGTTTACTCATATAATCTTCATTTCTAGACTCTCTTCCAAGCCTCTCTCTCCTGTCTTTTCTTTTCAGACTATAGCACCCTTTAGTATTTCTTGCAAAGCTGGTCTCTTGGTTTCAAACTCCCTCTGTTTCTGCTTATCTGTGAATATTCTAAACTCACCCTCATTTTTCAAAGTCAGTCTTGCCGGATATAAAATTCTTGGCTGGAAATTTTACTCTTGCAGTATCTTAAATATATCATACCACTTTCTTCTTGCCTCCGTGGTTTCTGATGAGAAATTGGCACTTAATCTTATTGGTTATCCCTTATATGTTATGCATTGCTTTTCTGTTGCTGCTCTCAGAATTCTCTCTTTGTCTTTGGCATTTGACGTTCTGATTAGTATGTGTATCAGAGTTGGTCTATTTGGATTTATTTGGATGGGAGTACATTGTGCTTTTTGGGCATGGATATCTATGTCCCAATAGGGTTGGGGAATTTTCTACCATTATTTCTTCAAATATTCTTCCTTCTGCCTCTATTCCCTTCTCTTCTTATCTGGGACACCCATGACACATATGTTTGCACATCTCTTGCTGTCGTTTAGTTCCCTGAGACCTTGTTCAATTATTTTTCCCATTATTTTCTTCATCTGTTCTTTTGTATGTTTGCTTTTGGAGGCCATTTCTTCCACCTTACCAATCCTTTCTTCTGCCTCAAATCTCCTGTTATATGATTCCAGTGTATTTTTTATTTCATTTATTGCACCTTTCATTCCTGTAAGATCTGCTATTTTCTTTTTTTTTTTTTTTAAGATTTTATTTATTTTTTTTTTATTTTTTTTTAAAGATTTTATTTATTTATTTATTCATTTATCCCCCCCTTGCTGCTCGTGCTCGCTGGGTCAGCCAACCACGCCGCGCGGGTGGGCTTGCCCTCACCAGGAGGCCCTGGGACCCGAACCCGGGGCCTCCCATATGGTAAACGGGAGCCCTACTGATTGAGCCACAGCCGCTTCCCAGATCTGCTATTTTCTATGTACGCTTTCAAACTCTTTTTTGTGCTCATCCAATGTCTTCTTAGTATCCTTAGTTTCTTTAGCCATTTCACTGAATTTATTAAGGAGATTTGTTTGAACATCTATTATTAGTTGTTTCAACTCCTTTATGTCATCTGGAGGCTTATCTTGTTCCTTTAACTGGGCCATATCTACCTCTTTCTTGTATGGGTTGTAATTTTTTGTTGTCTTGGCATCTGGATTACTAGATGTATTTATTCTGGGTGCAGTTTCTCTCTTTAGTTTAGGGCTTTCTTGCCCTTTCTCCCTTGCTGGTTGTATGTTAGGAGCTGAGGTTATAGTTGATGCTGTAAACTGGAGGCTCAAGCTGCCTGCGTTGCCCCAGGGACCAATGAAGTTTCTCCTTTGCCAGGGATAGGGACAGAGCCACAGCTGTGTGTAATAATCCAAGTCATGCAGGCCTAGACTATAGTTGCCTAGAGAGACTGATGAAGCTTCAAGCCCCTTCCTCCCCTGCCTGGGGTGGGGATGGAGCTGCAGGTGTGGGCAGGAATCTATGCCATGCAGATCCAAAATGACTTCAGTTGCCCCAGTAGACTTCTGACTTTTCAGTCTGTGCCAGCTGAATATACCTGCAGTTAACCGGAGAGGATGGTGCAGGGCCCACCAGCTTCCTCCCTGCTAGACATGGGGCTGAAGCCTAGCCTAGGGCTGCAGTCTGATCTGGGTGAAAAGAAGCCAAACCAGAACTGTGATTTTCAGTTCACCCGGCTTCCCCTCATCTCGGGGGTGGAGTAAAAATGGCAGCCACTAGCCTCTTTCCGACTTGGACAGGTTCAAACTTTAGCTTTTATTAGGGTTATACTTTAGCCTGTGGAATTTACTAGTCAGTAGCTGAGGTTGGTGCCCAACCATCTCTTTCTCCCCCATTTTTGGGAAGTGGAGCTTCCAATTCCAACCATGGAATTGAGGCAGCTTGTGCCACCAGTGGTGGATGGGCACCAGCCTCTGGGGCATGGAGGGCTCTTCTTAGGAATCTTCTTCACAAATGGGCAGTCTCCTCCTTCCATTCTTTCAGGGATGTTGCAGGATGCTCTTGTGGGCTCCTGGAGCACCCAAACAGGTGCTTTAGATAGCTCTGGGTGATTACTAACTACCCTGTAGCAAGAGCTGACTGTAGGAGCACGTAACTCTGCCGCCATCTTGCTAGATGTCCCTCTTGATGTTGATTTTAACTTTATTACTCTTCTATAAAATGCTTGCGTTGTGGGGGAGGGAGGAGAGCAGACATACCTGACTTAACCTCAGAGAGTTCTACTCCTCTTGGGGCTGGGCCTGGGCTTCCATCTCCTAGGACTAACTCTGACTAATATGAATTTGACTTTCCTTTTAAAAATTGAAATGGAAATTTACAAATTAAGAGTTTTATGTGTGAAAATTAAATTTGTGTATATTCATTTGACCTATACGTTCTCCCATGTGCCCTGTGGGTTGCACTTAAGTATTAAAAATTACTTAGTCAGTGGCTTACAAGTCAGATTTAATAAATACCTCTTGAAAATACCTCTGTAAAATAGATACCTTAGCTGTCATTAATTTGAAATTTAATGAGTTCCTATTAAATATGTATATATTTAAAACATTTCATTCATTAATAAAATATCACCATGGTATTTTTTAAACAATTGAATATAGATTTCAATGTGTATTACTGTTGGTTTTATTCAGCTCTAATGGTATACAAATTTCTGAAGCTACTTGATTTCACCAGTAGTGCATTGGAACATTGTTCTTCATCTATATTTAAGTTCTGTCTTTTTTAGAACAGTTTGTGGCTTTCTGATCTTAAGCTACTATTTTAATTAATTAAATAGGGAGCCTTTTTATTCTGTCTGGGTCCTTTGCTTTCCCACTGACATGAGCAGGCCTCTGCCACAGAGAGGAATCACATGCAGTAGTTCCAGAGTCATGTTTCCCCTAGAATGTGAAAAATACCCTCAACGTGGAGATCACTGTGTCACCTCAGAGCAAAGTATCTCAGCTGATGACGTGCGCCTGGGTGATCATAGATAGGGTGACACTATTTTCTAAACCAATATTTCAGACTTTCTATGCAAACCTACTGTAGCAATTACACATTCTGCTCTTTCCTTTTCTTGTATTAGTTCCCTAGGACTGGCATACCAAAATGCCACTCACTGGACTGGATGGCTGAAAGCAACAGAGATTTATTGTCCTGTGGTTCTGGAGGCTAGAAGTCTGAACTCCCAGCATCAGCAAGACCATGCTCCCCCAACATCTACAGGGGAGAATCCTTCCTTGCCTCTTCTAGCTGTTGTTTGCCGGCAATCCTTGGCATTTGTTGGCTTGTAGGTGCACCTGCTTCTCTCTTCACATGGCTTTCTCCCCTGTGTCTGTCTGGGTCTGTGTCCAAATCTTCTCTTCTCATAAGGACGCCAGTCATATTGGATTAAAGCCCACCCTAATCCAGTTTGGCCTCAATTTAACTAATTCCAGGTGCAAACCCTATTTCCAAATAAGGTTACAGGGAAGCGGATGCAACTCAAGTGATTGGGCTTCTGCCTACCACATGGTAGGTCCCGGGTTTGGTTCCTGGTGCCTCCTGGAGAAGGTGAGCTGGTGAGACGGGCAGGTGCAGTGAGCTGATGCAACAAGATGACGTGAAAAAAGAGGCACAAGGAGGAAAGACAATGAGAGACACAACAAACCAGGGAGCTGAGGTGGCTCAGGTGATTGGGTGCCTCTCCTCCACATGGGAGGTCCCAGGTTCAGTTCCTGGTGCCTCTTAGAGAGAAGATGAGCAGACACAGAGAGCACACAGCAAATCGACACAGAGAGCAGACAGCGACCGCAAACGAGTTGGGGGAGGATAAATAAATAAATATTTTTTAAAAAGCAAAACAGATTACATTCATATGGAACGGGGGTTAGGACTTAATCTTAATTTGGGGGGGAACACAATTCAACCCCTAACACCGTCTTTTACAATAGTGTACTATTTTGCATTTAAATATTTTTAAGTGCACTTCAGCCAACTTTTACTCCTTACAAAGTAATTGTCTTCCACTGCCAGTAATTAATCATTGTTTATACCACCTTGTATTATGATATATAAATGTTGTCACCCTACAAAGAACTTACACATTTATTTTGAGGCTGTATTTTCTTAGAGTAAATCTAAACTTGAACTTAAATTTGTTTGGACATTCAGCTTCCACCAGCCTCTGTTGAAATTTTTACCTCTAATTATACATCTTCCCACTATTTTGATGTGTAAGTGACGTTTTATGCTGGGGTGGCTTCTATTTTAATGTAAATATTAACTGGCATCTTGGCATGAAAAAACAGTACATATACTGCATCCATAAATTTCATAGTACATGCTATATGTATGTTGTATGTGTATTTAGTATGAGGAACCAGAAATTTTTTCTACCCTGAGATGCATGATTTTTTGTTTTTGGCAGGGGCTAGGTGGGGTATGGGATAGCACTCTATTTTTTTGCCAGCATGCATAAATTTATTAAAATTTTGTCAAAACTGATTCACTTCAATTGATACAATTTGAAATCAGTAATTTTGAGGGAATATTTGTAGAGTTTACAGGGACAGAAAGATATTTGGAAATGAGACACACTCATGAAATTGAGAAATTTAGTTTCTATGCTTATACAGAAGGTGTTTTGGATCAGAGCAAATGTTATGCAACAGGGGGTTGAAGAATGGTTATATTCCATCTGTGTCATGTTTAGTTACCAACTCTTGACTTCTATTTCTTGAAAATGGCAATTAAGAGGTAAATATAGTTTATAACAGTCCTTATAAGTCTTTCATTGTTCAGAAAAATCACTTTCAGGTAATTTAGACAAAATTATTAGGTAATTCCTCCTTTGTTCAACATTTGATTCTAAAGCAGAGTAGTGTTGTATAGTTTGGAATTGCAGGGCTCTGGTTTTTGGAGAAAGCATATATATATATTTTCTTATTTAGGCACCTAAAATAAGTTTTTCCCTCCAGTAGCATTCTCTTCTAGAAGAGGGTCTGACTTGCTTTATTGCTTCTCTTTTAAATATGTTTTTTTCTTTAATTTTGGCATTTCTGTTGAATTCTCTTTCTTGTTTCCAATTATAGTTATGAGAGAATAATAATAGAAATTCTTCATAACTTCCAGCATGCCATGTTACAATCATCGAAACTCAGCAGAAAATGTGTCTACCATGAGAAAACTGAGTTTGCCACAAGATGATCAGCAAGTGAAATCACATTGTTCATTTATGCCTTATTTTGATTAAAGTTCAATATTTTGATGAGTATAGTTGTGGACAAAATAAAAACCTATTTGATTTTGCACTATAAACAGAAAACACATCAAGTTCTTAGATATGAAGACTTATTTTAGGATTTAATTATAACAATAGAGAATCACCTGAAAAACTAGATTTTTAGGCACATTCAGATTATCAGTTAGATACATTACATATACCAAGAGTAGCTCTCATATATCTGTGTCACTTTATAACATCTTTTAATTTGTTTTACAAATAGATACTGTCTGCTGTGTGCCAGTGTTTTAAGGTAATGCATAAAACATGAGGAAAACTACGATCAGGTCTTAGATGTAAAGTGATTTATACATTGAAGAGTTACATATATATATAATAATTCGTAACTTTCTGTGGAAGAAAATATAGACAAGATCTTAGACTTTAGCAAAAAAATAATAACTAGTTATCTAGCCCGAAGGAAAAACTATTACAAAGCCCATGCAGTGTTCTTTTTTTTCTTCAGAAATACATCCCTATACAAGTTTTTGAGTTGAAATACATTAAATCATTTTACATAAATTATTATAATTGTGATTGTTTTTTTAGCATTATAAGGAAAAGAATAACATGCAAATAACCTAGACACACTCTAAGAAGTGGCATTAAGACTTGAAAGCCACAGGATTCTGGGTTATATTATTTAAGGCAAACAGCATTGTTCCATTCAGCTCAGAATAATAATCTGAAATATATATTTATTTTGAATATTCATGGAATATTTTATATACCATGATGAGTAAGATATTAACTTTGGCAATTTAGTAAAGAAGAGATTAAATTTTAAATTGATACATTTATTATTAGTAGTAGTATTTGCTTATTGACTATAGAAATTGAGACCTGAAAAAATCTGTAGCGATGATTACATCTAATTCTTATTTAACATATTTAAAGCAATTAAAAACAATGAAAATTGTCTCCAGTGTAATAATAGAATAATTGATAGAATCAGCAACAAAGCCTGCTGAAGTTTTTACTTTTCATTACACCACTCCAAGCCAATGAATATAAAATTCTTGGACATCGATAGAATTCTATGCATTTAAATCATTTCCTTGTCCATTTTGCTTAGTAATAAGTATCAAAGTCTCAGATAGTCAAACAACACTAACTGGGTTATCCATCATTTAAATCATTAATTAAAGAGAAATAATTTCTTAACTATAAATATTAATACTTCAGTGAAACTTTTGTAACTTAGCACACTCAACTCATTTTCATTTAGTCCAGAAAACAAAACAAAACAAAGCCTGAAGCCTGTGTTACTGATGATCATTTTCTATTTTTGCCATAATTGCTGGGCCAATTTACCATATTGTACTTATTAAAAGACAGCCTTTAAGCCAGGGCTTGGTCCACTGTGGATCGAGATCAGGCATAGATGATTCCTTTCTGTCCTCACATGCTCTCCTCACCCTTTTTGCTTCTGTTCTCCCATAATGCTAGTCCGCAGGTGGCCTTGGCAACACCTCTGAAGTATCATAGGGCACAGATGTTCCATTTTTTCTCTTCTCAGACTTAATCATGTGTCATGTATTATGCCTTGTGCCTGGTTCTTACTCATTTTCACAGTGTAATTCAAAGTATTATTACTTAGATGGGACCAAGTTTTGTTTGAGGTTATGAGTACCCAGCTGAAAAATCCTCATATCCCAGCCTCCTTTGCTGCTGGGGTTGCCATGAGACAGTTCTGGCCAATAGAATGTGAGAGGACATCTAGCACAGATTTCTGGGAAAACTTTTGTGCCCTTCTTCTTGTTCCCTTATTTTTCTTTCCATGAAATTAGAAAATACTTCATAATTTAAAACTCTTATGTTTATTGAAAGAATGTTTTCAGATTTATTTCGACACAGATTTTTATAATGATAGTGTCAGCCCTTGACCTTGGAGTGACTTTCTACATTTATTCTCTCATTTCCATAATCGCTTGACTCTTAGAGTTATAATAATTTTATCTTTATAATTCAGCATTCCTTGCCTGGCTGGTGGATTCTTTAAAAGTGTTAGGTTTATATTTTGTGCATGATTTAAGAAGACTTATCCAGGAGTCACATTTCAAATAAACAAAAGTCCCGTCTACTAGTAAGCCTCTACCTTTGGGTTCTTCTAGCTGTTTGAAGTATTATTAGCCTGGGAGTGACCCTTGACCTAACTCTAATTGTTTGGAAGATGCAAACTAGAGAGAGACCGAGAGAGAGAGAGAGAGAGAGAGAGAGAGAGAGAGAGAATTCTCATGGGATTTTGAGAGAAAAGTTGGATGAGAAATCTCAAAACTTACAGGATAAATGTGTAAACAAAATGTTTTCACATGCTTCATTCAAATTAATGAATTATTAAACACGTGAACTATTAAAAAATTGCATTTGATTCTAGGCCTTTGCAAGTCTGAATTTGCCATCATAGTCATCAAGACTGGAAATTACAAAAGAATGTTAATTTAAATTTAAAACAGATGGAAATACAATACATGGAGTATAAGCTTATCTTCTCATCTGTCAACAAGTTCTTGCAGATGTCACATGAACCACTTTAACTGCAATTATAAAACTCAATGGAATGTTTAGAAGAGACTCAAAAATCTGATTGGCTGACATACAGAGTACTCATTCTTAAAAAATGCTCTGACCAATGCAAGTTTTAAATGTATACAAACTGTTTTAACAGTGATGCAGTGTTTCAAGTTAATATTTGGGGGGAAAATTCAATATCAAATAATGACCAAGATATGTAGCCATACTTTAGTTTCAAACACTTTTCTCCTTCCAAATTTTTAATATTGGAGCACCCAAGGCTCAGCATGTTGTCCTCAGTCATTTTCAACCTCCGCTGACTCTCTTGGTGATTTAACCCAGTCCTATAGTTCTAAATAATCCCAAATTTATATCTTTAATGCAGCTCTCTCTTTTGAACTTTAGAATTATAACAGCTCCCTTTTCAACCCCCCTAATTGATTCCGTTGACTGATAGACACTTTAATGTTAACATATTCAAAATTGAACTTCTGCTGTCCCCACCCCTGATCCAATGTATTCTATCCACAGCCTTCTCTAATGAAGTCAATGGCAACAAACTGTTTTAAGTTGATGGAGCCAAAATCCATGGAATCATCGTTGACTTATTTCTGCCTTACCCCATATCCAAATTCATCAGGAAATCCGGTCCTGTTGACTAAAGTCCAGAATCCAAACACTTCTCACCACCTCTCCTGCTACCTCTCTGATCTTAATCATGATTGTCTTTCATCTTTTGTCACTGATTCTATCCTAACTCCCCTGCAGCGTATTCCCAACAGAACAGATAGAATAATCCTTTAAGAATGTAAGTCACATTACATCCCCCTCCAATTTAAGATGATAGAATAGCTCTGTATTTCACATAGAGTAAAATCATTACAAAGGTATAGCAGTCAGGGTCCTGGCAAGAAGCACTGAAATGTTTTCATAGAAAAGAGTTCACAATTGGTCTACTTTATAGAGGTGTAAGAAGTCTTAAGGAAAGCAACAAAAGAATGTGGCATTCCCAGGGACTAGCAATGGTGGGAATCCATGCAGAGGCAAGGCAAGGGAATGGTGTTACCAAATAAAAAAGTGCTGGCTGCCACGGAAGAGGGGCTGCCCAGCAGGAGCTATAGCTATAAGATGCACAGACCTCCATAACTATGGTGAGTCAGAGTAGGAGTGAGGAGAAGACATATCCCAGCCCTTGTTTCCTTTATAGTCTAGCCAGACACTAGTACTGTAAGTCTTTTTCATTTTAGCCACTTTAGTGGTTATTTAATAGTATTTTATTGTGATTTTATTTTGAATTTCCATGATGACTAATGAGATTGGACGACTTTTTAAAAATAAGTTTAATACCCACCCATTTGGATATCATCTTTTGTGAAGTACCTGTTCAAGTTTTTTTTTTCCATTTTTGATTCTTGGGTTACTTTTTTGGGGGGCGGGGCGGGGTGTAAAGATTTATTTTATTTACTTTTATGCATTTAATACCCTCCCCCCCCCCCCGTTTTTGCTGTTTTGTGTCCATTTGCTGGGCAATTCTCTGTGTCTGTTTCCTGCCCTCTCTTCTTCTCCTTCTCCTCCTCTCTTCACCAGGATTCGATCCTGGGAATCTCCGATGTGGGAGAGAGGCGTCCTGCCACCTGTGCCACCTTAGTTCCTGGTTTCATGGAGCGTCTCATCTTGGCTCTCCCTTGTGTCACTCTCCTGTTATGTCACCATCTGCATGGTTCGGTGGGGCCTGGCATGCCCATGTGTGGGGCCTGACAGCGCACCCACTCATGGGGCCTGGTGGCCCATGCTCCTTCTATGTTTTTCTTTATTTTACTGGGAGGTCCCGGGGATCGAACCCAAGTCCCTCCATATGGGAGAGAGACACCCAAGAATTTGAGCCACATCTGCCCCCTAATTTGTTTTTTTTTCTCCCTCTTTTTTTTAAATATTTTAAAAGATGCTTAGATTACATAAATGTTACACAAAAATTACAGGGATTCCCATATTCCCCACCTCCCACACCTCCCATAACCTCCCACATAAACATCTTTCACCTAATTTGTTTTTAAAAATCGACTTTTAGTATTCTTTTCCATGATTTGGATACCAGTCTTTTGTAAGATATATGCATTGCAAATATCTTCTTCTACCTCTTTCTCAATTTTTATCAATTTTTATTCTTTATGGTTAATATTTTTTATATCTTGTTAAGAAATCATTGTCTACGCAAGATCATGAAGATAGTCTTCTAGAAGCTTTATTGTTTTAACCTTGCACATTTAGATTTGTAAGCAACCTGGAATTGATATTTGTGTATAGTGAAGGTAGGGAGGTAGGAATTAGATCCTTTTTTCCATCTGGGTATCTAATTAACACAGCATCTTTTCCCACTGCTCTGCAGTGTTACCCTTGTCATAAATGATGTCTTTCTACATGTATCATTTTATTCTGGACTCTTATTATTTTTCTCTGTTTGTCTATATTTGCATCAGTATCACACAGTCCTTAATTCTGTAGTTTCATAGTAAGTCTTTTTTTTTTTTTTTTTTTTTTTTGAGGTACTGGCGTCCAGGGATTGAACCCGGGATCTCGTATATGGGAAGCCAGTGCTCAACCACTGAGCCACATCTGCTTTTCTGAGTTGGTTTTTTCGTTTGTTTTGCTTGTTGTTTGTTTTTATTTTTTCAGGAGGCACTGGGAACTGAACTTGGGACCTCCCATGTGGGAGACGGGTGCTCAACTGCTTGTGCCACATCCACTCTCCATAGTAAGTCTTCATATCTGGTAGGGTAGCCCTCCAGTGTTCTTGTTTAACATTGCCTTGGCTATTTCTGTTGTGATGGCATTGAATGTTAAGATCGTTTTGGGGTAAAAGTGATGTATTAGCAATATTGAAGCTATTTAGGGATTTAACCTTTCCTCTCAATTATATATAATTTTTTAAAGTTTCTTTTCTTTGCATCAAGGTCTTGCACATCTTTTTTTATTGCTACCTAATTATGTGACATTTCTGAAGCTCTTACAAAAGTTTTTTGCATTTCATTTTCTAATTTTTTTCCTGAGTATATTATTCTATGTCAGAATTAATTTTCTTTCCATACCTTAAAGATGTTAAGAATATGGTGATGCATGGGAAGATTACAACTAATGTAACTTTTGGATTATAGTTAACAGTAACATTGTAATATTTTTGCAGCAATGGCACAGAAGATATTATATCAATTCTAAGGGGACAACAATAAGGGGGTTAAAGGAAGTATAGGATTTTTCCTTTTGGAGTAATGAAAACATTCTAAAATTGACTGAGGTGATGACAGTACAACTCTGTGATGAGAGCCACTGAGTGCATACTTTGAATGGATTGTACAAAGCATGGGACAATATAACACAGTAAATCCTGTGGTGGAAGATGGACTGTGGTTAACTGAACAAATATGAGAACATTCTCTCATGAACAAGTGTATAACACTAACACAGGGTGTCAATAACTGGGTAGGCTGGGGGGAAAATACACCAAATGTAAGATATTGGCTATAGTTAGTAGTAATATTTTGACTATGCTCTTTCACAGTTTGTAACAATTGTTTCATAACAATACAAGGTGTTGGTGGTGGGGTGATGTATGGGAGCCATGTATGATGACATGCATGTTTGTTTTGTAGGTTCACAACTTTTACTATACATTTATTGTTTATGGATGTTCATGTATAAATGATAAACTTCAACACTTAAAAAAAAGTTGAAAAAAGATGTTTTTGCGTTGTCTTCTGATTTTCATTGTTTCCATTGTCGAGCTTATTGTTGTTCCTTTAAGTTGGTCAAGCCAAATTTTGGGATTTTCTGTTTGTCTTTGTTTTTCAATAGTTTTCTTCTGATGTACACTTTTAAGTGTAGCTTTCTTTGTGTTTAATCTGCTTGGAGTTCGTAGCAATTCTTGAATATATAGCTTGTTTTATTATTTTGGAAAATTCTAAACTATTATTTTTTCAAATATTCCTTCTGCCCTGTAGTCTCTATTTTCATTTTGGATGCATGTTTGACCTTTTCACTCTCTTACGTTTTTGTGTCACTTTTCTGTATTGTCTATTATGTTATGCTCTTTCTCTAGCTTCCTCTAGTTATTTTCTATTTACTTATCTTCTAGTTCACTAATCTTCTCTTTTGCTCAAACACTACTAATTCAATATGTTGAGGCCTTATTTTCAGTTATCATATTCTTCAATTCTCAAATTTCTATTTGATTCTTTTTTATAAGTTCCATTTTTCTGATATTCTCCATCTTGCCTTTTGGTTTTTTTTTTCCTTTTCTTAAACATATTAGTCAGAGTTATTTTATAATACATGTGTCAATATGGGTCCTATATGGTTTTATTTTTTCCTAGATATTTTCCTTAGTCTTATTTTTTAGTATGGCTGAAAAATTTTAATTGAATGCCTGAGAGTCATTGTACACAAAAAAGTGTAGCTCTGAATTATGCCTTTTACTTTCAGAGAGGGTCCCTGTATCTTCTGGAATGGGGACAGATCAGCCAAATTCAATCAGAACATCAAGTGCCTAGAAGCTTGTCTACAATCACTGTATGTGTCAGTCTGCTCTGTTTTTCCTACATTCCTAGGTAGTAGCATCCAGGAGATCCATTGGAGAGCCTGTGGATTGATGAGCTCCTTCTTCTTGGCAGGCCCTGAGGTCCAGTTTTGGTATCCTCAGCACTGTGAGAATGCTGAAAATATCCCTGTGCTTTTCAGAAGCTTTTTGTTTCACTACTATGTTTTTTGCATAGTTCAGCTTGAGAATTTAACCAGTGCATCAAGAGGAAAGTCTCCAGGGCCAGGCCTAATGCTCATCTTCCCTTCTCCCAAGATTCTGAGCCATTGAATCCTGGCTGCTTCTGCAGCTCCAGACTTCGATATTTTGTCTCTCCAATCCTATCAGAATGCCAAAAATCTTACTTTTTTTTACCTCGTAGGTGTCCTCTGTCTAGATTCTCAGCTTCAACCCAAACACTGACACATAGCCCAAGGGGAAAAGTAGCTCTCAATATCAGCTCGCCTCTCTGGGCTTTCCTTGTGCCCAAGATCTTGGTCCTCTGAAGCCTTGATGCCTGCCTCCATAATTATATTATAGCTTCAAATAGCTATGCTTTGCTTTTAACATTATCTGTATTTTCTAGTTCTCAGTGGGAGCAATGTTTTGTCACATAGTCAGAAGAAGAAGTCAATAAATAAGCCATCTTAATAATTACTGTGTGTTAGTATAGTTTAGTGACTAAGAGAGCAAAATGTTTAGAGAGGCCTTTTGTTTAAATTCCAACTTTACTGTGTTTGAGATACTTTTCCCACGAAAGGTCAGTTTTATAATCTGTAATCAGAAAATCACTTTTTATAAGACTTTCGTGAGGATTAATTGGAAAAAAATTCACATGAAGAATTTCAGTGGCTATCACATAGTAAATTTAATAAATGTGTTCAAAATAATTTGGAAATATTATGATACCTCTAAGGTTAAATCATATATTTCTGAAACTAGAAATTATATTTAGATCTCTCCCAATGGATTAATATTAGCTAGCTCATTTAAAAATATTTCTATTAAATATTATTTGCATGTGAAAGAACATTTGTAATGTATATTTCAGATTTATAACAATCTAGTGAATGCCAATGTATTGCCACCCAATTTAAACATAGAAATATTACCATTACCAGTTCCTTGGAGTTTTACATATATGGATGCCTCACGAATATTTTGTGGAATGTTGCTTATTTTTTAACTTGATATAATTGGAGTGATGTTATATACATTCTTTTGCAACTTGTTTTGTTCACTTAACATCAACTTCCTGTGATTCATCCATGTTGATTTTGTAGCTGTCGTTCTTTCATTTTCCCTCATTCACAATGTAGTGAGATTATAATGTAAAAAATATATATATCTCTCTAATATGTGTATTCTTCCATGAATGGATCTTGTGTGTTTTACAATTTTTCATTTAGCCTCTTTTTTTTCTTGGAACTGTATTTGTGGGAATTCTTTGAGACTGGGTTAAGATGAATATCTCTAGAGCAAATCTGCATTTGCTTCTGCTAGCCATCGGTGTTTTTGGCTTAAGGCTGCTTGAATCACACAGGTAGCATTATATTCGGCCATAGACCAGGATGAGAGCTGTCCTGTGATTCTCTCACAAGGGGGAAGATTCCTTCCTGCTTCACTCCCTTCACCCAGCACGTGTTGAGACAGGCAAATTTCCTTGATGTCCCCATCTGTACTTTTCTTTTTTTCCTAGTTTCCCCTTATACTGAAAGCAGTTTGTAGATTGTGGGGGTTCTAGGTTTACACAAGGATCTTCTATTAGACACCCCACTTTAAAAGGGTTCTGGACTCTGTCTCCTACATGACTGTCAAATTCAAAGCCCAGATTCATCCACCAAATCATCTGCTCCCAGGGAGATTATGACTTGAGTGCTTGCTTAGTCTCTGGTTTCCCTCTTTCACTTCATTTTTGATCATAGGAATCTTTCCTTTGTTATCAGTTCCTCACTGTACACAAGCACAGACATGCACATGCG
Source organism: Tolypeutes matacus (assembly GCA_026826555.1). Taxonomy (NCBI): domain Eukaryota; kingdom Metazoa; phylum Chordata; class Mammalia; order Cingulata; family Chlamyphoridae; genus Tolypeutes; species Tolypeutes matacus. Next base: position 8,603,786 of record JAKSZT010054341.1, on the reverse strand, counting down.
TGTGTGTATGCACATGTATGTGTGTACATGCATGCATGTTGGTATGTAAAGAGAGAGAGAGAGAGAAATACCTAGATATACTTTGTTTAGAGTCTCTTCTACCAAACTGTTAGAAACCGAAGTAACTAATCTATCATTATAAGACATTTAGGATCCCTTTTAAGACTTGCTGATTTTAGGGACTCACATAGTGTATTTGTTAACTGACTCCACAGCAGTGGTGCCAGCTGTGCTGCCATGAGCATCTTCAGGCATAAGCAGAGGAATGAAACAGATTTTCACTTCTTTAGCTTAGCTGGCATAGAGACATGGGAATTTGCTTGGTCATGGCAAGAAATGTTTTCTAAATAACACTGGAATAAACAGGGCAGAGGCAGCTGAGCCTACTCCCTATCATTTTCTTCCTTTTTTCTGCCTCTAACCGGTTTTTCTTCCAGACTGATGAGTTTTCTGACTCTTATTGAATGTTAGTTCTCTCTGTCCTCTGGTTATGCTCATTGCCTTCTCCTTCCTTGGATTCCTGCATTTGTCTGTGATGAACCTACAAGGTCTTCCTTCTCTTTTTGTGTGTGTCCCATTAGATATAATGAACATACTAAATACATGTTTATTTTGTCAGTGTTACCTGAGTATGTGTCTAATATGTATAGGGAAGCTAACTGAGGATCAGAGAGAGAGAGACTATATGCATGTACATACATGTGTATATGTATATATGTGTGTATAATGTGTGTGTATAAGTATAAGCACACATTAGTTTATTGTTCTTGATGCAGTATTTAATATTACAAGTGCCAAGAATCATAAGTAAACTGTGACATAGTTTTGGTGTTTTTTAAAAGTCAAAAAGCTATCTTTATTCCTCAGAAATAAAAGAAGATATTACAACCATGACACAAAATCAGGATGGTTAAAAAATGCAGAAACAAAAGGACAAAAATATGGACTGCCTCACGAATTTGCATATCACACTTGCACATGGATCATGCTAATCTTCTTCATATCATTCCAATTTTAGTGTATGTGCTGTGGAAGCTAGCTTACTGTGACATAGTTTTCATTATTGCTTTTTTTAGGGAGGCATCTATAAAATGATAAATCCTGTCCTCAGAAAACTCATATGTGCATATAGTCAGTAAACAATTTATATGATGTGGTGGTTTGAGTCTTTTGTGGACCCCAGAAAATTATGTTCTTAAATTGATTCATTCCTGTGAGTATGGACCTGTTATGAACCTTTGATTAGATTAAATTCAGTTAAGGGCCATTCCATTAGATTACTCCAATAAGGCGTAGCCTAGGGTGGGTCTTAATCCCCTCACTGGAGTCCTTTATATGAATATACAGAGAATATACAGAGATAAAGGCAGCAGACACAGAGAAGAACTCCTATAAGCTGTGATAGGAAACCCTCAAGGCTAGAAGCTACAATCAGGGGAACCCAGGAGAGAGAAAGCCACAGGAGCAGAGGTAAAGCTGGAGGCAGTCAGAAGCTGAAAGCAACAGAGCCTGGAGGAGAAGGCAGAGACTGGCAGACCCTGCCGTTGTACCCTGCCAGCGGGCCTGAGTGCCCACAGCCGCAGCTCGAGGGGACAGCATCTCCTGAAGATGCCTCGTTTTGGACACTTTCATGGCCTCAAAACTGTAAGCTCATAGGTTAATAAATCTCCACTCTCAACACCAACCCATTTCTGGTATGTTGTCTCGGCAGCCTGTGACAAACTAAAACATATGATATCGGCTGTTTTTTACAGTTGCTGACCCTAAATTAAGGATATTTGCATTAGAATTGTTTGCTGATACTTGACAGAAAAAAGGGTACATCAAAAAGCAGTAAACATATTTGTTTATCGATCGTATATTCTAATTTTCGATGTAAAATAATTTAAAAATATTCATAAGGCATACATACATATAAAACTGATCCAGAGAAGACTGGCATTACTAACACTGATCAGTTCGTTTTTAAATTGTTACTGGCTTTTATTGGTGCAATTGCAGAAAATACAGCACTTTTACACTTTAGGGATTAAATCACTTCAAATTCATGGGGAGATTTTCAGCATCCAAACTTCTTCATACTGACTTCTTTTGAGTGATTTGCTGTAAGCAAAACAACTGTTGCAGGTACCTGAATATTAACAAGCTTAGACAACATTCTAAATGAGAGTTGATTATATGTGGAACTGCTTCAATGTGGAGTTTGGCTAGTTCTTAAAAAAATAAATTTTTTGTTTTGGAATCAGCAAATTATTAATGAGTAGGACTTTTGCAAAGCCCCGTACATGGAAACAAATTGGCTCTCCTTTGTCAGAGAAAGGACTGGTTCTTTTATTGGATATTTCACAGAGCAGATTCAAGTTGTGAAGTGGAGTGATGGATAAGAAAAGGAAACTACAACAGCTTTTGGAAATCATTTCCTTCTTCAATGAGTTTACTGGTAAATATTTATTACAAAATATATGGACATTCTAGCCTGAAAACAACAGAAGACATTTTCTAGAAATCTTAATCATTCAGATTATACCAACCACTAAAAGAGGGCTTTGCCCAAGCAATTCATTATTCCTTGGGAGCAGCTATTAGGAAAAAGCCCATTGTTTAGTGCCCTAGTTGAAACATATGCATAAAATTCAATTAAAAGTAGCCTTTATTTTGCACTGTTTTTGTAGTTGTTGTTATAGGAAAAACATGAGGTCTTTGTAGTAAAATTTAAAAACCAAATATATTTAAAATAATTATCTCTGACATTGCTGTAGATATTACCATTCATTGCTCTATATTTCCCCAAGTTATATTCAGAGAAAATAAAATTTTGCTTGAAATTTGTTTCATAACCTTCCTTCTAAATCTACTCTATTTTCAGATCCCAAAATATTTCTCAAGAATATGATTTTAATGACTACATCAATTCATTTCTACTTATTTGTTTTGTGTCCTCTATTATGTTTTTTTCTGTGTAATAAATATTTATTTGCACATTTTCCCTAGTAATTTGGAAGTTACACATTCTTTCCAATAATATTAATGTTTACCTTTAAAATTTTAAAAACATATTTCAATCTATTTCATTCTAACAATCCCAAGAAATAAATTTGTTTCATGGTTAAATGAGTTATAAAACATTTGCTAACTCACTTCTCTTTAAAACCGTGTCCAATTTTGGTGGCATAATTGGGGGTTGAAGACTATTTTAATTGAGTTATTATATTTTACATTTTATATATTCTTCAGGAAAATTTATTTACGGAAACCTGAGAATAGTTTTACAACCACTTTACTTCTCTGTTAAATTATTTCAGGGAAGCGGCTGTGGCTCAGTCAGTGGGGCTCCCGTTTACCATATGGGAGGCCCCGGGTTCGGTTCCCCGGGCCTCCTGGTGAGGGCAGGCCCGCCCGCACGGCGTGGTTGGCTGACCCAGCGAGCACAAGCAGCAAGGGGGGGATAAATGAATAAATGGATAGAGTCTTAAAAAAAAAAAAATTCATCTTTAAAAAAAAAAAAAAATTATTTCAGAGCTCACTGTCAATTATTTTATAATTGATATATTTTATTTTGATTCATTTTTTTGAGTCCACTAAATTATATCTTTGAAACAAATGTTGACAAAAGGGTAGGGATATATGATTATATTTCTGAGTCCTCACAGATGTAAGAATATTATTCTGTGGTCTTCTATCTACTCATTAATGACAAAATAACTTTCAGTAGAATTCATAGTGTATAATCTCTCACCTTACTCCCCCAAACAAACAAAAAACTCTATAAATATTCCCTAATTGCTCTTTAGGACTTATGTTGTGCAAGAGGAATCTGAAAGTAGGATTATTTTATGTGTAATTATTTTATTTCCTGGTGTTGGATGATTTTTATTTATCTTTTTTTCTGTTTGTATATTATGGAAATCTATTTTTATGTTTCATCAGGATATGTGTATATATTATCTGCTTCCCTATATTTTGACTAGTACTCAGACTGGTACTAGGTGAACAGTCTACATTCAAAGCGTTCTTGAACTTTGAATTATTGTTAATTTTATATCATCATTATCATTAGTATTCTCTAAATAGTACTTCTTCTCTAGATCCTTTAATTGTCTATGGAATTCTGATCATAGGTATTAATTCTTCTGGAATTTTTTAATATTTCTAATTTTTTTCACGTTTTTATAATTTTGCCCTTAAATGTTACTTCACTGATTTTTTTCACAGCACAATTTGTTACAAGTGCCCCTTTAGCAATTTTGAATTCAGTAGTCTGATACTGGAACTCAATTTCAACTTTCCTTGATTAAGTTTCCTTTTGGCTGTCTCTGTGGATACAGTGTGGGATTTTGAGATAATCTCCTGTATCTCACAGTAATTGTACAGAGCCGTTTATTTTAATTTTCTAAGTGAGACTTTTGAAACTGTTGTATTCCTTCACAGCTGATAATTTTTCTCTGCTCCCCTTCCTTATAAAAGAATGGAAGCTGCTCCATATTGGAAGTTGCGGTGGCTTTTGATAGGCATATGGTTTCCTGTCAGAACTTTTCGGGCCCAAAATAACAACTAAAGAATTTTGTTGTATGGCTGTGCCTTTGCTTGAACATGTTGTACATTCAGCAAGCTGGCGAGTCGGCAGGGACTTGGAGACTGAGGAGGTGCAGCAGGAAGCACTGGACGAAGTAATGCCTCTTCTTTGGGTGGCAGCCAGGAGGTAATCATGGCCATGACTCCACGATTTCCCTGAATGGTCACACTTACCAGGCTGTGATGGCAATAGAATTTAGAAGGAGCGGTCCTTTAGATTCCCCATTTCATGCTGCCTTCTGCATCTGGTGAACTTGCAGGAGGTGGTGGAGAAACCCAGGCATTTCTTCCACCTGCTCCATAATCCACTCCAGACTCCCATTTTTGCTCCTCTGCATTAAGGAGGTTTAAGTTTTCTGTTGGGTTCTCTTCCACTTCTCTAGAGTATTACTTCATTATTTGCTATGAGTATTTGCTCTAAAGCAGGTTTATACTTGCTTTAGTCTTAGCCCAATTACAATATATCTAAAAGAATTCTTTTGACTTCCTGTCCCTTGTTTTATCTAATTATATTCTCTCCCTCTCTATTTACACTCACTGATATTTTCAAATAGAATCTTGGAGGACTGGAGTTAGGAATATGCACTCAAGTCATCATTTATATACACATTACAATACAAGTTATTTGTAAGATTGTAAAGCAAAAATACAACAAAAGAAAACCAGAAATTGTTATGCATGAATTGTTCAATATGCCTCACTTATTCTAAACTAATGTTCAAAACATACTGGAGGCCAGATTTTTCAGTAAGTACCTTTTGTTTCCCACTCTCCCAATGAATTGGTTCAACTCCCAAAGTGTCAGGTCAAAGAAGTCTTTCCAGAGGTGAGCCTGTTCAATTATAACTTCTACATGGGAAATGTGGGCAATTTATCCTGACAATTCATAATTTTAATAAACAGAAAAGTCTTTCAGTTTTTATTTTGGTAAGATGTTATTTTAGGTTCTTTTGTATATATATATATTTTACCAATTCCTTTTGATGCTTTTAAAGCCAGTTTTCGCCTTTAGGAAGGTAGATCACTTTCATGACAATTTATTTCTAGAGGGAGTTGCTTAGCTTTTCAGAAGGTCTTTTAGACTGTCCAATTGGAAACTCTCCTAATGCATTTACACTGTGATTCAAGGATGATGCACTTGAAGATGAATGGCCTTGTCTCTGTCATCACGGGGCTTAAGCAGATGTAATGGGATGATCTCTTGAAGCTTAAGATAGAGACGAGCAGATGCTAGTCTGGGACAAATATAGGGAAGAAACTAGGGATCTGTAATTCTAAGAATGGCCATGTGATAGTGTGAACGTGAAAAAAGGGTAAGAACCTGGGCGTCTAAGAGAAGGATTGGCAGCCTAGGAAATAAAGTATGGTATTTGAATGTAATATGAGGCGAGAGGCGGACATCATAGAAAGGTCTCAGGCTTTGGATACAAAGTATAAATGACAGCCTTTAACATCTAGGGTTCAAAGAAGAGCCCATTTTCTGGGGATGGATTACCCAGAGCAAGAAAAGCAGCAAGTCCAGCATGTGTCGATTTGGGAAGCTACTTACTAATGCACCTTATATCCTCTGTGACATGGATCAAGATTGATAACCACATTTAATTCAAATTTAGTCAATAGCAAGGAGGTTTTCTACTATCAGCTGCCAGGACTGAAATGATGTGTATGTTCTAGCTCTAGGAAGTGCCTGGTTATGATTGATGCTTGGTACTCATTCATCTAAATATGTATTTTCTACTGGGAAAGAAATAGCTTCTGGATATTGATTTAATAGTTCAAGTCAGCAAGATCATTAAAGTGTGGCAAGTCTCAGAATGATTCAGAATAAAACTTATTAAGAAAAACTGAAGCAATTAACCTTAAGTTCTCCAAAAATGAGCCATCAAATATATGATAGTATATTTGCTGCTAGTAGCCAATCTTTCCTCCTTCTACTAATAACTATTATTTGTAAATATATCCTTTTATTTCTCATGCTATTATGACCATGTCTGAATCATTTACTTTCCTTCAAGAGGTTAAAAAACAGAGTTCTGGGATGGTGATGTCTACTCCAACTCCAAGTGAGAGAGGTCTTATATCCCATTGATATGGTGGGTTCCGTGTAATATTTTGGGTAATCTAAGCACCTCTTAAAATATATGTATATATATATATAAACAACATTTTTGTAAGCAAATACACATATATGCATATATATTTATATATCATTTTGCAAATGTTTGTATGTATTGTGAGAATTTTTATTTTTACCCATAAAAAAAAAAAAAAAAACAGAGTTCTTGCACATAATTGAGTGATCAATAAATGTATGTTATTGAGTTAATGAGTAGGTGATTTACATAAGAAAGTGCCAGAAAGAGAAATCAGATAACATGAATTCAGAAAATGTCCAGTGAAATTATGCTTTCACCTATATAGAAATTAAGGAAAAGGCAATATATTAAATATTATGAAATAATATTGGTTAAAAGGATACAGAATCTATAACTAGGGTAATTTCAGGTAGATTAAAGAGGACTGTGGTTGGCTAAACACAGAAATATGAGAATGAATGAAGTGAAAGAATTAGAACTGGAAAACTATGAAGAAATCTAGCAGGTGGTATGTTCGAGTAGTTAAAAGATAGAAAGAATTTTAAAATTGAAATCAAGATGATGACTAAACATAAGATATGTTAGTAAAGAAGCATAGAACATCGACTATTAAATGATACCCCTTCAAGTCCTTCAGTCCTGGTTAATGAATATTGTAGAATTTGTTAGAATGTATTTGTGATTTTACCAATTACTGTGTTAATAATATGAGTCTTGCTTTCCATTATTGTCTATTTAAAGTAGTTGTTAAAAAACTCAAACCATCCATTATAGTTGAATGCCCGGTACATGTTATGGCATGACTTAAATTAGAAAAAGCATGGAATGTTTTTTCTATATTGATATACTAAGTTTATATTACAGATCCACAGATACTTTGTCTTCTGGACTCTTAAGTAACCATTATTGTCTATTCCATTCATTTGGAATTTGATATATGTTACCTTGAGGACAGGTACATATTTATTTTTGTTGCCCTTAATATTTATTATCTAGTGATATATGCCTATGTTATAAAAAGTGATCAGAAAAAAATGATAACGAATAATTATTCTATACATGCACTTATTTACATTGTCTATTTACATACTTTCTCCACTATTTCTCATTTTACTAGTGTTCATATAAATACTCTTATCTTCCCACCAAGTCATAACCTTATCATTTACTACAGTTTACAGAGTTCTTAATATGCGCTGGGCATTGATTGAGGCACTTTACATATAATTCACCTAGGAAACATCCTTGAGTCTTCATTTACTTCTTTGTGCAGTCAGTCCATCAGCAACTTAAGTCTTTTCTTCCTCCAGTATGTCTCAAATCCATATACTACACTGCATTCAACACCTGCCATCCTAGCTGAGCTGCCATCATCTCTTGCTTTGACAATTGCTGTGGTCTTTAGTTATCTTACCTGCTTCTACTCTTCACACCCTTACAATCTAATCTAGCTATGGCAGCTGGGTTGTGTTTCTAAAAATTTAAACAAGTTGATATCCATCCCCAATCTCAACAGCTTCTTCCCATCACATTTAGACTCCCAACTAGACTCCTCAGGCCACCTCTCTCGCTTTACCCCCTACACTCTCCTCACACCCACTCTTTTTCCTTTTGTCTACCATATAGACCCATTCTTTCCGTAGGGCCTGAAATGTGTTTATCGAGATCCATATGGCTTGCTCCTTCTTTTGTTGCCGTTGCAGCTTCAATACCAATTCCTTAGGGGAGCTCCCAACCCTAAATATTTTTTTTTAAGGATTTTATTTATTTATTCATTTATCCCTCCCTTGCTGCTTGTGCTCACTGGGTCAGCTAACCACGCCGTGCGGGCGGGCTTGCCTTCACCAGGAGGCCCTGGGAACCGAACCCGGGGCCTCCCATATGGTAAACGGGAGCCCTACTGATTGAGCCACAGCCACTTCCCTCAACCCTAAATATTTATTCTAAAGTAGCCACCCAGTTTCTAGCATGACCTTTAGTTTACTTTCATCACCAAATTCACTTTCTGTTTTATTTATTGTTTTATTTCTTAATTGATTCTTCTCTTCTACTAGAAATGCCAGGGTCCTAGGACTATTTCATTCCTAGGTGAATGTCTAGAAAAATGTCTGAATTTTTAAAAGAAAATTTGTAAGCCCTCAATATATTGTATTAAATAAGAAATTGTGTCTTATTTAATTCTCAGAATAGCGTTATAAATTCGATAGTTATCATTATTTAACAGATAATAAAATCAAGACTTTGGTATACAGATACCTTTTTTGAGGTTTTCCAGTGATTTCATTGTCAAAATCAGAATCTGAACCCAGCTCTGTGAGACTTTAGAGCTTTACCTGTAGTCTTTAACTTCTATACCACACTGTGTCCCAAGGTGTCAAATTATTCCAAGTTACTACATCAGAGGATATATCTACAAAAGCATCTGTGACTCAGGAATATAGTATTTAGCTGATAACTCATGCATAAGTTAATTGGTTGCACATCTGTTTAGTTGAATCGCCAACCCCAAAATATCAGATCAGCTGTACAATAATGCATTCATCACTGAGATATGAATTTGTGAGTTGGATATTCATAGTTATATAAAGATGAATATGTGTGTATCAATAGGATAATGGGATCTTTTGCATGTTATAGTTTCATATTTGCATAGCCTATCAATGAATGATGGTGATTTTCTATAAAAATATCTGATTGATTTAATTTGGGTTTGCCTATAAGTGGATTTGATTTCAGGTTTTGAGGTACATAATTTATGTGGGAGCTGATTCCAGGGTTCATCTGTAGGGAAATAGTAAAATGAGACAGGGGTAAGGAAGGAACTAATACATTGTACATTATCAAGCTACCACTGTGGGAAGCTGAAGTTTAATTCCACCGAGGAACTGTGTAGAAAATGCACCTCAGAATTATCCCAACCAAGGAGGTAAGGGAGTGAAGTTATTTGTATTTACACATCCACTCTTGCTCATCTTTGGTGAGGGCAGCTCCTGGGGAGCATTAATTCCTCTGTCAGTCCTGCCTGCCATATATGGGCAGAGTATATTCTGGCAGCTGAGCTAGCACCCAAGCAATAAAATGCAGATGCTGACAGTTGAACTGGCATTTACTGAGGTAGTGAAGACATAACCATACAGGCAGGCCATCAACAGTCTACTAAACTTACTCGTATGTATATGGTAATTTCTATGTTCCTGTGAAAGTGTACATTTATAAGAATTGGGATGAACAGATGAAAAGTCGCTTAATGAAAACTGTAAACTATAGGAACTACTTAAGATGTATGTCTAGGTATAGAGATATGATATACAGGTAATATTCTAAGTAAATTCATTTCTCTCTGAATTTGTATGTTGGTGTTTACCATGTGACAGCTTGTATTTTAGGAATTGTAGGTTTAATTTGAGAAGCTATATTGTTATATACATATATAACAGCCCTCCAACAATCTTTTCTGTATTTTCCTAAGTGCTCCTATAGGTATAAATACATATTTTATAAATCAAACCTACCTATGGTAGGAAAAATAATGGACCCCCAAAGATGTCCATATTTTAGTCCTGGAACCTGTGGATATGTTATCTTACATGGTAAAAGGGTATTTGCATGTGTGATTAAGTTAAGGATCCTCAGATGGGGAGATTATCTGACTTGGTCCAATGTAATCACAAGGGTACTTTGCAGTGAGAAAAAGAGGCAGCAGAGTCAGATTTAGTGAGGTGATATGAGAAAGACTTGTCCAGGCTTTGAAGATGGAAGGGGACCTTGAGCCAAGGAAAGTGGGCAGTCTCTAGAAGCTGGAAAAGGCAAGAAAATTCATTCTCCTCTAGAGCCTCCATAAAGGAGTGCAGCCCTGACAGCGTCTTGTTTTTTAATGCAGTGAGAACCAATTTGGATTTCTTACCTCCAGAACTGTGAAATAAGACATCTGTGTTGCTTTCAGCTGCTCGGGTTTTGGCAATTTGTTACAGCAGTGATAGAAAATTAATACATTACCTGATCAAAAACATGGTTCTAACGTTACCTCAATTATAAGAAGGTTGACCTATATTTTAAAAATCGTAGCAATATTTCAGCTGGCTGTATGCCAGCGATAAATGCTTTATTTTCAACATTTGGAAGGATTTGGAATTTGATTAAGTAGACCTAGGTTGGAATTCTGCCTAATTACTGTTCGATCCTACATAACATGTAATTTCTCATGACTTTAAGTTCATCACCTGGGATATAGTGACAATTATAACATTCTTGCCTCTATCAGGAGTTTATTGTTGGGATTAGTTAAGATAATCCATGTGGAAGTGTTTCTACACTACAGAGTGGTACACACAATCTTATTTGGCTGTATCAGCAAATGGTGCTGCCAAAAACTAAATCTCAGATATCAAATGCCCAAAACATATAAATGAAGCCACATAATTTTAGTCAATATACAGATTTTTGAGTGTTTCTGAATCAAGTGAGCAAGTATAAATTGTATGTACAGCGAACAAGACACTTGGTCTTAACACTGTGTAAAATATTGATTATTCTTTACTGAGAGTGAATGATGTCATTGTCATTTTTCCATCATTCATTTTTAAATATTTTTTACTGTTCTTTAATCAGAAATGTTTTAGAATAGTTAATTTATGTGGGAATAAAAGCATTTCAGTTGACTATTAGACATTGAACTTCTCTTCAACATCTACTTTAGAGAAGTTATAAAACTGTGTTCTAATTCTAGCTTTTCTAAAACTTTGGTAAATTAGTGGTCTGTGTCTTCTTCTCCCTTTTGCATCTGTCTTAAAATTAGCAAAGACTCTTGAGGCATTGAGAAGAACAAAACATAACTGATGAAAGGGTCACCCTAGCTTCCAGTAACCCAAAAAAGAGCCGCCTGGCTGCCATGGACTCAGGGATGAAGAATCTGCACCAGCTAATGGATTCCATAAGGTGTAATTCCTGGCTTCTCTCTTCTTAAGCCCTAGACATAAGGCAGTAGTGCTCAAGGTTTTTTATCCGGGAGCCTATGCATCACTGGTTATCACCCCCTGCCATTTCCCGCCCATACTAAAAGCAAGCCGAAAACAAACAATAATAAACAATCTACTGTTTAACTTTTAGACAGTGTTACCATCAAACAGAACTTAAGAATGCCACAGCTGCAGCCTGTCACTTTGTATTTCAGCAGGATCAGCCTGAAGGTGGAAGAGAGGGGCAGGGAAGGGCAGGCAGGTCAAAACTTTCTCTTCCTTAATTGCTGCCAGTAACACCCAGTTGTTTAGGACTAGTTTCCAGACACGTAGTTCCCTCCTTTCATCGATAATTTGTAATTTAACATTTATTTTGCACACGATTTTCTATGCTCTCTACTTTTAGTCCTTAAAATAGCAATAGAGCGTAGGTATTGTTCTCATTATAGAAAGGAGGACGCTGAGACTTCTAAAGTCCACAGAGATAGCTAGTGAGATAGCTGACGGACCTGAACATTTTCAGCTGTTTTGCTCTACTGCCTCTCTTTTTATCAGCCAAGTTCCACTCCTTCTGAGGGAAAGCCATGTTTCTTAATTACGTTTGAGAGGGAGCCTTTCTGGTTATTGAAGATGCGCGCATTTACAACTTATATGGAAAACTCCTATTAGAGGGTGTCCTTATCTTTGCAAGACTGTGGAATTGACTAAATATGAGAAATTTCCATTTTAATAGCAAATAGAAGGAACAGCTCTCCTTTGCATTTTTTCCCTTCATAGCTAAAATCCTTTATACTCCTCTTGAATACTGAAGAGCGAAGGGGAAGATGGGTTCTTGTTGGCAGGGTCCTCACTATCCTTAGAGCCAGAAGGTCTTGTCCCTGTGTGTGGAAAGCCAAGAGGTGGTTAGGATTGCCAGAATGAGCTGTGCAGAAGCCATACTACCTTTAGAGGAGGATTTAATCTTCATGCCGCTATTTTCCATATTAATTCTGCCTTGTATTTTCCTGGCACCTTACAGGAGTTTGGACAGTCTGCCTGATATTTTCCACTTGTTCAGCGCTTCAGAATTTCAAAGAACTCCATTAATTGTACAGAGGCCTTCAGTTGAGAGTTGAGGATACCAAAGTATCTATCCCTGGGAAAATCTAGTTAAAAAATGTTAATACAATTTAATGGAATATTTCAAAATATAACAGTATTATATTTTAATAATAATTTTATATAAAATTTTAGATACAAATGAGCTAAATGGGGCTTATCTGGTTAGTTGAATTTCATAGAAAAAACTGATACAAGGATATATTACATGAAATGTGAAGTTCATCCAAGTAATTGTTATTTTTTCTTTTGTGGCTTATTTCAAGCATGCATAAGAGAACAGAGAGTGGCATAAAACCTCATGCATCCACCATCCAGCTCTGTTAAATCCTTACGTTTTGCCTTATGATTCCAGATAGTGTTCTTAAGGAAAAAAAATTGAAGACTCCTGTATAAGACTTTGTAAATCCCATTCCTCTTTCTCCATCAAGTTAACCAATATTCCTAATTTGGTATTTATATTCCTATGTATGTTTTGGTTTTTTTATTTTTTTTATTTTTATCCACAGAGTAACATATCCTTGATCTATCGGTCTATAAAACTTTTTGTCACTTATTTCAAACTGAACATACATTCTACAACTTGTCATGTATTGTCCATATTTTATTTTAGAAATTGAATCCTCTGTAGCTTTAGTTCATACACAGAAATATATGGTATGAACCAGGATTAACCATTCTCTAGCTGATGGACATCTAGTTTGTTTCTAAGCTTTTGCTATTACAATAAATGCTGCAATGGGCATTTTCTTATGTTTACATATGAACTTTATGGTTCTTCATATGCAATTTATGTTTATCCTTTTTCCAATCTGTTTGTAGTAATTCTTTGACCATTGTGTATATACTAATCCCTAGTTAATTATATGGTTGAAATTCCTTCAATTTTAGTCAATTTTGGTCATTTACATTTTTCTAAAAATGTCATTTATACTATGTTTTCAAATTTATTTGTATGAAAATATTCATAGTATTTCCTTCTGGTTTTTACTACCCACTATACATTTCAAACCAAATGTCCATTTGTGACTTTTTCTCTTTTGTTCTCAATTGTTCACTTTTTAACATTGGCTACTTCTTTAGTCTCTTCAAAGAATACCACTCCATTTTTTGGCCCTCATTATTATTTCTTGTTTTTATTTCACTATTTTATGTTCTTGTCTTTATTAAATTAACTTCCTTGTTTGAGTATGTTGTCTTATTCTTTTTCTAACTTTTTTTGTTGGACTAAATTCAAATACATTGTTTTCAGTCATGAGGTTTTTAACAAATGTATTTTATGCATTTCTGTTTTAACTTCTTCCCACAAGTTTGAAAAAGTGCCACTTTCATTATTAAGTTCTGGTTTTCTTTTTTTTTCTTTTTTTTTTTTTTCATTTCCACTCTGAATTCCTTCTTCCCCATGGGTTATTTAAGTATTTACGTTTCCAAACATATGTAGGTTTTTTTTTTTTGTATTATCTTTTAATTAATGATTTCTACTTTAGTTGCATTGTAGCCAGAACTCTTGTTCCATAAGATATTCTTTGAAATTGTTTGAGATCTTTTGGGACCCAGTAGGTGTTTCATGTCTATTTGAAAAGTATGTAATTTTTAACTTGTTTCAGGAAGGATTCTACATATGTTTATTAAAAAAAAAACCTGTTAAGTCTGTGTTTGAATCTTCTCTATCATTACTAACTCCTGCCTCCCACTGTGGTTTAAATATGTAATTCCTTTAGATTTGAGGCAATATTCTTAGGTTTATAATTGAAATGGCTTTTTAGTGGATTGTATGTTTATTGCTATATTGTGATACTCCTCATGCATTATGCTTTAAATTCTTTTCTTATTTGGTATTAATATTGTTGAATAAAATTTTAAAAATAGTAGTATCTACGTAGAATATCTTTTCCCATCTTTTAATTTTCAAACTTTCTATGTAATTTTGTTTTAGGTGTGATTCTTGTAATTATAGCTATATTTTAAAGAACAAATCTTATAATTTCTGTCTTTAATGTGTGAATTTGATAAGTTCATATTATATAATTACTCATTTACTGGAACATTGCAAGGGCCAAAGTACTTTTATATTTTTCATTGAACAGTCTTCTTAGACTTAATATCAGAGATCAGATTAAAAATTAATCTTTTCTACATGTACACAGTGTTATAATGACTCCCATAAGGATTACTTTTATAATGTTCATTTATTTTACTTTTTCGGTGTTCTCAAAACTGAAAATTTTACTTCAGAATTCAAAATTCTCTACAGTTCTTTCAAATTGCCCATCAATTACCTATTATTTACTCATCTGTTTTTCATTTATTATGACATTTTGCCATCGATACATTTTCATAAATTTTTGCGCTGGAATTTTCAACACAATTCAATATAAAAGTAAAAATAGTTTTCTGCAATGAAATTGTTGAAACATAAAGGATTATGTTGTATAACGGAATAATATATAGGGAGTTAGGTAAGTAGGGAGACTGGAATTTATCTTTGCTTCTGCTCCAACTTAACTAATTACCAAAGAGAAAAATCACTTAAGAGACTGAGCTGCATGCAAATATTCTTGCTGTCCTGATTTTGTGATAATCAGGGTAGGCTAAACATTCGCTATATTAGAAACCATGCATGTATCCCCAGACCTAGTTTTTCTCCCTTGGTCTGATTTTTGGAATGCTGGTGATAAACTAAGCCTGATTTATTATATGACCATCTTGTATGGGAAAAGACTGTAACTTTGGGCATCTTTGATCACGTTAAGAGATATAGCAGGGGACAGATGTGGCTCGCGTGGTTGGGCATCTGTCTCCCAGATGGAGAGACCTGGGTTTGATCCCTGGGACCTCCAAGTGAAAAGAAAAACAAGAAAAAGTGAGCGGGTGAGCCGCCAGGCCCTGGGCGCAGATGCACCGCTAGACCCCGCGAGTGGGTGAGCCGTTCTCCAGAGAAACAGAACCAATAGGATAGATATACACATATATGTACTTACACATACACACATATATGTATTAAGAAATTTATTTTTAAGGAATTGGCTCCCCCTATTTTGGGTGCTGGCAAGTTCAGATTCCCTAGGCAGGCTGAATTCCACGGGACCTGGAAATTCCGTTAAGAATAATGTTGAAGTCTCAAGTCCGTATTGCTCAGGGGAAGCCAGCAACCTGGAAATTCCAGTAAGAATTGACGATGAAGTCTTAAATCTGAAATCGGTAGGGGATTCCAGCAGGCTGGAAACTCAGAGAGGAGTGGAAGGTGGAGTCTTCAAGCAGAATTTCTTCTCTCTGGAACCCTCAGTTCTTTGTTCTGAAGCCTTCCAAATGAGTGGATGGGGCCCCCCCATATTATTCAGGTACTCTTCACTTAGTAAACTGTTTGCCCTTGCTAATCCCATCTACAATATACAATGTGCCTTCACAGCAGCATCTAGAGGAGTTTGACCAAACAACTAAATGCCGTAATCTAGCCAAGTTGACACCTAAAATTAACCATCATCAAATGCTTTCTGAAATTTCATTTCTTGTGACTGAAAATTTTGTATTTTAGAAATAATTTTAGATACAGAAATGTAGCTAAAATTCAAGACACGAAATTCTTAAGTGATATGAACTTTATTGCTGTAATTACATATATATGTTATATGGTAGAATAAATAAAGTATTTTTATACATAGAGCCTAATTTTAGGCAATGGAGATCATTTTATGGGTATTTAATTAGGTTGCTGAAGGGCACAAAATTTGAATTTTTTAAAAAAAGAACAAATAAATAAAATTTATGAAATAATTTGGGGTCAAAAGAGCACATCAAAGCATTTATATTTAATGTGAATAAATATTCTCAAATTTGATTTTTTTCAACTCAGAAAAATTTTACTGTTGGATTATTCTTTTCTTTGAGCTTATCTTCCATGTTCTTCATGCTTCATGTTTGTCAGTTTGGGCAAGGGAGGACTTTTACGATTTCCATTAGCATCCTTCTCCCATATTTCTCTTATCGTCAAACCAGAGTGGCCTGTGTCTTCCGAGTCTTCCCTACCAAGTCCAAGAAGATGGGTCACTTTGGTTCTGACAAGAGAAATATAGGGAAAAAATGCCAATTTCATTTTCATTGACTTTCAGGTAAAGGGCTTTATTCTCAAAGAGCTCTATTCCTGGAAGACTGAAATCTAAAGAAGTGAAATTTTATTATGGTACATGTATACCTAGTATATACTTATGTATGTATTAATGTCAAATCTTTCTATCATCTCCCTTTCTCTCTCCCTCCATTACAACCTCTCTCTCTCTCATCTATACTTTATGCCACTTATCTAGTGCCTAAAATGTCCAGATCCTGTACTTATTGATTTACACTTAATTGTCAGAAAACCCAATGAGATAGGTATTTTTGTTCTCATTTCATAGTTGAGGAAACTGAGACTAATGAGGTTAGATAACAGCCCTATATTTAGTAGATTATATAGCATATATCCCTGTAAAGCTCAAATTTGAATTCAGGTCTTTTTTTTTTTTTTTAACTCCAAAACTAACATGTAGTCACTATGTCAGTTTGGTTTGTTATTTATATGGCTCAGTAATTCTTCTTCACCTCAGCCATTATCTATGAGCTGTTTTTGCTTTTGTTTTTTTATTTATTATTTTATATGAGCTGTTTCTAAAACACAGAAAATCTTCCATTATATTGCAACAAGTTTTACATATGTCATCATATTATAATGTGACTTATTTTAGGGTTCATACGTAACCAGTTTGGTGCAATCTTGGTATAGTCTAAAATTCCCAGGGCTTTGGTACACATATTAAATGTCTGATTAAAAAAACAAAAACAAACAAAAACAAAAAACAAACCTTTATGAATCTCAAGGAATTGTTTTAATAGTTTAAAAAAATAGACTGTCAAAGTGTATCTAAGCACAGTAAATAATTTTATTCATAGTGTTGTTTTTTCTGAACTAGCTTCTCCCTCCCCTCCTTACCCCCATTTAATCGTTCTTCCTTTTAAGTAACTTAATAAAGGAGAGTTTGATTTGATGATATTTACATGGCATGTTTAGCTAGTCCAATCTTTTCTTCTGACCCAGGGTTTCTTCTGACTCACATTTTTTCAGCGTAGGTTTTAAATGAGGGCTGATTGTGATCTCTCTCTTAAAAGAAATGGTGTACTTGTTTTATCTTTTGTGTTTCTGTTTTTATCTTTTTTCTGTTAATTATTCAAAATAAGGTCAACATCATTTATGTGTAAATAATTCAAGTCAGTTTAGTTTTAACACTGCCCGCTGGTAAGGAAGAGCATATTCAGTTTATAACTTTAAGTGTCTTTCATTTCCCTATGTTTCCATTTAGAAGCCTATTTAACCATGCTGTTAAATCTTACGCATGATGTCGCAGGATACAGTCCCATGGTTTATTTTCCTGATGTCACAGCTTTGAATTATGTAAAATGTGAGACATGAAGCAGAATCATACCGCTTATTAATCAGTACGTATTGCCATGAAACATGATGCATAGTTAAGTGATTCTATTTATCTCCTTATCATATATTCTTAGAGTGCATATTACTGTCGCATCCAAGTACTCAAGCAGTGAGTACATTCCTGCTTGTGGCAACAAATCCAGCAAATAAGAGTTTATCAGCATCAGGCATCTGCCTTACTTTAGTGGCTTATATATGAATAACCGATGCATAGTTACCTTTGATAATTTTTGAGGTTGCTTGGAATTTCTGTAGTGGTTTAAATAATGTTTGTGTGTTGTTGTGAATTTTAATATTGCCGCTAGCTTTGTAACCCTCTTAGTTGCCTTACTGACACTAGAAATGCATCAAGCAAGCAAGGTCTGTGCTGGTGTTCAGTTTTATCACATAGACCCAAACATGCACAACTTCCCAAAATAAAAGCACCAAGAGAGAAAATAAGTCAATAAAAAAAAAAAAATTATGAAGGGGAAGGAGAGGTTTTCAAAAGTTTATTATTCAGCAAGTAATTGAAACTGACTATTGCTAACTTCTATCTTAAATTTTAAAAGGCTGTTTTTTTTTTTTTTTTTCTTCTTTTTCTCTGAAAACACGAATACTGAACCCAAACCTCTGAAGGCCCCTGTCTACTCTTGGACCTCAGCAGCCAAACTTCCCACTTTCTCTCTGACACATTGGCAGCCAGGTTATTCCTTTCCAAAGACCTCTGTGTCCCTCTCTGTAACCTCGGAGTTCCCGGAAGGGTGGACCTTACTGGCCGAACATGGATTAACTTTCTCTACCCCCCGGGACTAACCATGTATAAGCCCAGAGTTGAAGGCTAGTGCAGATTTAGCTACTGGAAGTATTTTTGTGAGCCAACGAAACGTTCTGTTTGTCTCGTTTATTAAAAACGGTGAAAATTTAAGAGAGCATTCTAACACCTGGGTACTAATAAATAGAAAATGTCCTATGGTATTATCTTCTGGTGTTGATATTTTTACGCCATCTCTGGCCAGGTATATCCATACTATCCCTCATAAATTACTTCACTTCTCTTTGATGTCACCCTCATTACTTTACACGACATTATTGGAAGACCCTTGATCTCAGAAATCTATTTCTTACAATGAACCAAAGATTTATCTTTGTTCACTGATTCTCTCTCCGAGTAGTAGAAAACAAGTCTTTCACATGGCAATACATTAAGTTTTTGCAAGGAGATAGCATGTTGTCCTTTGCGTTTGTATTTCCCAGGCTACGTATCCCCAGCACTGTTGACAATGCTTTATATGGCCGTTTTTCAGTCTTTTCACTGTCACTTCCCCCCTCATCTGGATCTTCCCATTATATCCTAAAATGAGGAGCCTTCGGTTGCGTGCAGGACTCCGTAGGTCTCAGTGCAGCTTTAGCACGACAGCACCACAGTTTTGGCTTGTGATGAACTTGTAAGCAGGTAAAATACCCAGGCTTGGGCCCTTCCTAATTGGGGACATGGCCTAACACGATAGTTCCTGTAACTTGATAGTTCTGTAGGCAGGCACTGGAGCACACAGGTAGACCCAGGCTGCTGGCAGGTTCAGGCAGAGCGCGCTGAATAGGGAATGCCGCTGACAAGTGATCCGGAGAGCCAGGCCACATGCAGTGTTTATCAAGCTATAAAGAAAGAATACGTCAGCATCTGTAGGAGCTAGCAATTTATATCTTAACAACTAAAAATATTTTAACTAACGTTTTAAAATCACGGCTACATAGGGGCTAGCAACAGAGTATGTTCAGGCAGTTAGCAATTGGGAGATTCACAAAGTAATTGATAAAGCTTCCCAAGGGGTTCAAGTAGACGGCGACCCTTGGAAATGCATAAAGATGAGCGAGTCACAGTTGTCTTGTCTTCAAAACCTGGGTCCCTGCCCACAAGATGAACTGGGTGGAAAGGCTGGTTGTCAGGAGAAGGATTGAAATAGTAAGGATAAGAATGGTATCCAGTCATGAAGGCAGTTTCACACTGGGGATTACAAAATTATAAAATTTAAAATTTTCTCCAACGAGTATAGAAATAATACAATGTAGTAAAAATCACACAGACTCTGAAGTCAGCGGGGTATGGATTCTAATTTTGTCTCTCCTACTTATTGTCTACATACACTTTGTAGGTTATTTAACCTCTTTAAGCTTCAGTTTCCTCATGTATAAAATAAGGGTAATATTACCTGCATTGAATTGTTTTAGGAGAAGCATTAATATATTTTTTTAAAAACTGCTAACACAGACACTGGTCAACAACAACATAATAGTAGTAATAATTCTCATTAAATAAGCCTGTAACTGTTGACTTTCCTCTTCCTTATCAACAACTTTATCATTATGTGAATATTACCAATATATTGGGATAGAGATCCTCAGATCTCTCCTGCTGAACATGGCGTTTGATCCTGAGACTTTGAAGGAAAGGGCATTGTCTTAGTTTTTCTGTGCCTATAGGCCTCCTGCACTGGGCCTACCAGGGGCCTTAAATGGTAAAGCGAATGGAAAGTTAAGTTTTCATTCAGAAAAGAACCTTGATAATTCATAAAGAAAAGTTAGCTCTAGACATTTTAAACTTTCTCAGAAAAGAGAGCATTTCTTTCTCCTTCCATTTTATATATCCTGCCCTGGATTGTCTTAATATAGAGACATATACTTTGAAAATGAGCTCCCAAAAATCTATCTGCTCTGTCTTCAGTCCTATAAATGCAAATGACCTTCCCAGACACATAAAAAAGTAGAGAATGAACAAGGAGAATGGGCAGCAGTGTTTAATATGGGTGTTTGCCCATGCCTAGCCTTTTGACTTTTCCTCTTGATCTGTTACTCTATGTTTCGCTGGCTTGTCAGTACTTTGCTGAATGTAATTAACCTTCATTATCTGCTTTTTCCTCTTCTCTTGATTAAGTAGCCATAGGGGCTCCCTTCTGTGGTTAAATGACCTTGGCTTCTTGGCATTGTAATATGTCCTTGAGATCAGCATCACTGACTGTTTCAGATTAGGAGACACTGTTCCCCCACCATCTCCGGCACCTGGCTTAGTTCCTGTCAAATTAATATGTTGGGATATGTTTCATTTTGGGCCTTCCAATCATTGTTGGCAAGACTTATATCACCAGTCACGGAGAGGTTTGAACAGAATTAAGACTAGAGTTGTTTTTTAAAATTTTACAGCCTAAAAATTAGTGCTAACAAAATGCACGAAGATGGTGATGTGCCATTATGGAACGTTGAGCTATTTAATCTCAGAACAACTCTGAAGATAGTGATTATGAAACCCATTTAAAAATAATTAAATGGAGACTCAGAATGCTTATTAATGGTTGTTTGAAGGTAAATAAAAAATAAGTGAAAGAACTGGATTTTAATCAAGGCCTATATTCTGCCCTTATGCCATGGTACGTAACTATGTGAAAAATAAGTAGCAAGCATATGTGCATGTGCACACTCACACACTCTCTAAATATTGAGAGAATATATTTAATACAATATCATTTATAGCTTTTCTCCCTAAATATGGTTCCATGCTATGGAAAAAACTATGATCTCTCGAGTTCACCTTTCCTTTTCCTTATGAGGCTCTTGTTTGCAATGCAGTTTTTTCTGTTTTGTTTTAAATTACAGTACAATCAGTAACAGTTGCACCAAACAATTCAATTTACAGGATACGTTAAATGGTTTTTCAAGTAAAGGTTACTCTCTGTCTTTTTCATTTTCCACAGCATAATGTGTTTTACGATGTATGGGACACCACATACTCCATTAGTTTAAAATTAGGAACTGAGGTCCCAGGCAGCACATACACAGCATAATTCAGCAGCAATTTGGAAGTTTCCCAATTTCCATGATACTAAAGGTACTAACCACACCAGATAAATCAAGCCCCAAAGTGGACTCTCTGGCCTGGATTTCCTGGGTTTTAATGTGCCCACTGAGTGTAGCAATATAATCCTCATCAGTGTTGCTTGTCCAGCTGGCACAGCCCTGAACCATAAAGTGATTTACATAAACTAAGTCATTATTCCAACAATTAAATTAGCTAGAGCTAACACAAGTATTTTTTTTTTTGACTGCTCTGTATATGAAGAATATTTCCATGTAACAATGTTAGAATTTAAGTCAGACAAACAGAACCACTGTGTTCTATAACCTTCCAATTTATATAAGAAGATGATTTTACCCAAAAATAAGCTATCAAAATTAATCTTTTGGATTAAAAGTAACTATCTGGATTCTTCCATGTAGCAAAAAAGATATAATACATAAGACATATTAGGTAATAACACTGATAAATTAAGAATATAGAGCTAAATATTTTTGCTTTAGCTTCCCTTTTAGTTTCTCAACTACAGGAAATTCTCACAGCCCTCATTAATTAATGACTTAATGAATTTATACAACAAACATCTGTTGAGTACTTGCTACTTATTCCTTGATCATGAGTTAGTCATTTTAATCAGTAAATGTTAATTGAGGCTCTATTCTATATAAAGAACAGTTTAAAGTTCAGTGAAAAAAAATTACCTGAACTTGGGTCGGATGAGAACTATTTGTCTTTGCTTAAGACGTTTGTGGAATACCTACTTTTGAAAAAGCCTCCATGACCTGTGGCAGTTTATTCCCTCTGGATAATTGAAATGAGGTCAACCATTGAGACAACCAAAGTCATGTGGAACCTAGTCTGATAAATTAATATAAGTATCCCAGTTAATCAGGACCCTAATTTTAATCAAAATGTCTAAGGCTACAGTAAAGAGATCATTTTTAAACTTATTTATTTATTTATTTATTTATTTATTTATTTTGAGGTACCAGGGCTGGGGATTGAACTCTGGGACCTTGTAAGTGGGAAAGGAAGACAGCACCCAACCACTGAGCCACATGGGCTCCTCTGAGTTGTTTTTGTTTTTGTTTTTTTCCCCTCATTTGTTTTGCTTGTTGTTTGTCTTTGTTTTTAGGAGGCACTGGAACTGAGAACCTCCCATGTGGGGAGCAGGCACTCAACCGCTTGAGCCACATCCGCTCCCCAAACTTTGTTTTCTGAAAACAGTTTCACATCTATGGTGTTGGCATCTTCTCAGTCCTTCTTCACAGCCTTTAGGGACAAATTCCTGACCAGCTGAGCAGACAGACAGTGATTCTAGAGCTGTGCTCACTTGCATTTCCCTGCTTTAAATTAAGGCGGCCAGAGGCTGATTTCTTTCAGGAGCAGCTTTATCATCTTCAGGCTATCAACAGATGGTTAGTGCCATAAATCAGTGAGGGAACTACCAAGTCAACACATAATGAAAGTGTGGTAGTTACCGAAGTCCCGTGCCTGATTTGTTTTGATAAGTGGCCCACAAAGTGACTTCAAGTTGAAAGTTTGACTTTAGCTACAGATAGAGGCATTTGGGCCCAGAGCAGTCTTTGTGCAAAAGCTTTCCCGGGCCACTTGTTTATCACAATTACCAAAATTATACAACATAACCCCATATTAGCCTGGCTTTAGACCTGAAAGCTTCAGCCTGTTACTTATCTTGTTTTATTTTATGCCTCAAATGATTTCAAAACCTCCTTCATGTGATTTCTGTTTCCTTTTGCCTGGGTCTAGCATCTTACCCTGGCAAGTGGACTTCAGGGAGAGTTTTGTTCAATTTATTATCATCACCATAACCAATAAGGCTTTATTCAGTAACTAAAGCATGTGGCATAATGTCTCTTAAAGTTTGAAGTCATTCTATTCATCCTGCTTTCTGCATCTGCAGTTTAAAAGGATGTATAAACATGTTTTAAGCCAAGTTTGGTATTATGTACATTGGGGATTAAAGCATGGATTATTTTTTTAAAAGTCACTAAAGAATTAAAATATGATAAACATAAATAGTCATGAGTTGGTGTACTATTCCAAGGAGGCTTTTTATTGCTAAAAAAGCAAAGTTATCTTATAAAAATTATATAAATAGACTATATGATTATTCTGTTCAAAACACTATATTGTTATTCGGGGGACATTTTTAATCAAGTGAAGAAATACATTTTTCCTCTTCAAATGAATTTTTATCATGAATAATATATGGATTACATGAACACCAAAATGCATAAATTATATTTTTAGAAACTGACTAAATGCTGGATTAATCTATATTTGATCTGAAAACATGCCAAATTTAACATCTCTGTTAACAATTATAGAAAATTTTAGGATATTCTTAAAGAAACTTCTATTATAAGAATTCCCTCCAGTTAATAATTTTATGGTGGTTTACATTTCCTTTTCAGTGTTGGTTTACATTTGAGTTTAGGGTGTTTATCAGTTGTTATGACAAAATGGGTGGTCTTTTTTTTAAAATATCCACTCTACTCAGGCTTGGAAATAGCATTTCTGTATAACCGTTTCCCAAATTTTTATACTGATACATTTAGATATTTTGTTTAAGAATAGTTGTGAAAAACAAGTTTCACTTGTTGAACTAGAAGGGTCATTATTTTAAAATACATTCTTAAAAATAAAATGTTTGGCTAAGTTTATGTTGCACTGTGTAACTCATTGATAAATATTTATCTATAGTTTTCTTCTATCTACATGTTTAGCTAATTTATTGAAGAATATGCTATTTTAGGACAATGAAAAACATTGAAATAATTAATGAAATATTTAATAATTTTACAAAAGGGAAACGTTTAAAAAATAACAAAACGAGATGTTCTCTTTAAAATAAATATTTATTTCCAAGATAGATTCTTTCATTCCTTAAATGTGTTTAGCACTATAGTGCGTTCTACATACACATCATCTTGTTTATCATCACAAAAAATCATGAGGCAAGTGCTCTTATTATGTCCTCTAATGTACCCTCTAATCAGTAGGAGTATTTTAGACACAGAGACTAAATAATGTACTTAAATTCCACACCTGTATAGCAGAACTGGCTCTTATCTACTATATATCTACTGGCTCTTATCTACATAGAGAGGCTAATAGATATTTAAAGTTATAAATCAAAGAAAACAACAGAAAATTTGACTGTAAAATAGTTATACAAATTGCTTCATCATGAAAATTTGCTTGAAAGACTAGTGTACTTTAAGAAATATGAAATTCAAAGTTTTAATTCTCCAAAGGCATGCCACCATTTATTTTCATATTAATGATTTAGGTACAGTTTTTTTCCAATATTTTGTTCCTTATTAAAGAAGGCTTTTCAGGCCTAGAGTGCTTGCACAATTCTCTAATCACAGAAATTAACACATAAGTCTCCATGGAGAAGATAATGCTCCAAGGTGAAGATGGTGCCTTTTCTCTAACAGGAAATGATGGATGCAAACCCTTGTTTGAAACAACAGGTACATCCATCTTAATTAAGGCAAAATAGCTTGCAAAGCCTTTGCTATTTCATATACAAGGCAGGCCTATTTATGTATGCCAACTTAAACTAAATTTCAAATGATCATAAAAAAGAATTTTACATACCTCCCTGAAACTACTTCAGAGTCCTTTCAAATGATAATTTTGACAATGTCCCAAATGTCAGAGACCTCTGAAGGGATAGGCATAATGCTATGAGTTTCAATGTCCTCTCACACTTAGAGTCAATTTCTAGTCCTCCAGGATCCAAGATTAAACCTTGCACTGTTCTGTTCAAAGTGTCCCTGCATGGGCAAACTCTTAAATTTAATGTCTTAAAATTTCCTGATCAATTGTGATGGTTTGAAGCTGTATGGACTCCAGAAAAGTATGTTCTTAAAGTTAATCCATTTCTGTTGGTGTGAACCCTTTGTAAGTAGGATTTTTGGTGAGTAGAATCTTAAGATGAGACCCCCCACTCATTCAGGGTGGGCCTTACTCCTTTTACTGGAGTCCCTTTTAAAAGAATGAAATTCAGACAGAAAAAAAGCCGCGGAAGAAGAAGCTGAAGCAACAAAACCCAGAAGAGAAGGGAGAGACAGCAGATGCCACCATGTGCCTTACCATGTGAACAGAGGAGTCCAAGATTGCTGGCAACCAGTTTTCAGAAACATCACCTCGATGGTGCCTTGATTTAGACATTTTCACGGCCTCAGAATTGTAAGCTTGTAAGCTAATAAATTCCCATTGTGAAAGCTAGCCCATTTCTGGTATATTGTTTTTGGAAGCCCAGCAAACTAGAGCATCCATTAAACTCTTCCTATGCACCAAAATAAGCCAAAAAAAGAACTTAATAATTCCCTCTACTGTGAGCCTCTGTCCACTACATCCAGTGCTGAAAAAGGAAAGGCAGTAGTGGCATCTATCTACTGATATTTAGTTTGTTTGTTTGTTTTTCTTTTTTAACCAATAGAACTGTGTCAAAGATTTATGAGTGAGAATTAGCTAGAAGAGAAACTTAAACTGTTCTGAATAAGTTATCTTAATTTGTCCAAATTTAAATTGTTAAAATAAAAACATAATCATTTATCTTGCCACGGTGAAGTAATAAAAAGCAAATCGTTCTTTCATTGGCTTCTCAAAGACTAGGTAAAGTGTTAGAGAAATGTACTAGAAAAAAGAGACAGTAAGATCTTTGAAAATATCTAAAGGAATATAATGAATGGAAGAAAACTTTTCATTTGAATCTGGAAGGCTGGTTTTGAGAAATTTTATTAGAATTTGGTAATTTAAAAATTGTGCTTGGATCACTTTATATTTACTAAGTGATGCTGGAAAAATTCCAAGAGAAGAGTATATATATACTTCAAGGAAAAAAGATTCCCAATAGGTTGAGAAAAAATAGGAAAGTTCCATGACAGGTGTTATTAGTCAGCCAAAGGGATGCTGATGCAAAATACCAGAAACTGGTTGACTTTTATAAAGGGTATTTATTTGGGGTAGAAGTCCACAGTTACCAGGCCATAAAGTGTAAGTTTCTTCCCTCACCAAGTCCATTGCCACGTGTTGGAGCAAGACAGCTGCCACGGTTCAGGCTTCTTGGGTTCCTCTCTTCCCAGGGCTGCATTTCTCTCTGGGCTCAGCGCCTCTGTTTCCTCCACAAGTTCAACTGCAGACTATGAGGCTCTCTAGGCTTTGCGTCTCTCCACAAGGCCAGCTGTAGACTATTAGGCGAATGGCTTGTCTCTATCCCGGGACCTTCTTTCCTTCCTCACGACCAAGCTCTCTTACTTCCCGGGGCTCCAGCACAAGACTCCAACATCAGAACTTCTCCAACACTATCCTTTGCCATGTCTTTTATCTTGGAGACCCCACCCACCAAGGGGTGGGTCTCAACACCCTATTGACTTTACCCAGTCAAGGCCCTAATCATAACTTAATCATGCCCAGATTAGTAGACAAGTTTACAAGCATAATCCAATATATATTTTTGATATATATATATATATATAATATATAATTATGTATTCATAATTACATCAAACTGCCAAACAGGTACAACAGGGAAATCCACTGGTAATAGATACTTTCTCTAAAAGCAAGAAATGGCCCTTCAACAGATGTATATAACATCTTTACCAAAATCGGTGGTTGCTTTGCCAATTATTTAAAAGAAAAATTGACTGAATATTTTCAAATTACACTTAATATCATCTTTTCATATAAAATCATAAAATTATCATTGTCTTAAAATTTTCCTTAAACTTCTTATCAGTACAAGAGCACTTACCTAGAATTGGGTGAAATTTTCTCCACTGCCATTTCATAAATGAAATCCTTAACATAGGGTTTGAGCATATATATTTTATGAATATATAAGGTATTGGTATTATATGAATATATAATATATTGGTACTATACGAATTATGATATAAACTTAATATATATTTTCTTTTTAAATATTTTTACACTTTCACACTCAACTCAGTTTTACCCACTTAACTTTTGCTATTTTTGACAGTCTCATATTCTACAAAACACTCAGAAAACACTCGGTTTTCTCCCAAAAGCAATTAGTCAGAGCTGATTTCATATTTGGCTTTTATGGTCCACAATAATGATTATTTTCCACTACAAAATATGAATATTATGTTTTTTTAGAGAGTCTTGCCAATTTTTTTTCTTTAACTAGTCTAGAGAGGAGTTTTATAACAAAATGCAAGAGTGGCTCCTATTTAGTGAGTACTGTCAGTGAACCAGACACAGTAGCAAATGCTAGTTTTTTTAAACCCATTTATTTATTGCAATAACTGTTAAATTTTAATTATAAAATATATATTTAATTATAGATAATAAAACAGGCCACCAAGTAGATTCCACATAAACTTGAAGTTGATGCATGACTTTCTTACTCAAGTTTTTATATATTGCATTTTGCATATAGCTCTAAAAACACATAATAGTGGAACTTTTGACAAAGGTATTAAATCACTATTTTATTAATGAGAAAACTGAGACCCAGAAAATTTTTATAACTTAGCTAGTCCTTCAGCATAATGCAATATTGTTCCCACAATGCTGAAAACAAACTCAGAAGATCACGCCATTTGAGAAGAAAGAAATCTCATAAAAATCATGAGCATTTTATTTCTAGAAAGAAAGCTAAATTAGCTTTTTCATACCTCTCTATATTGCTGAAGAATTGATAGTGTTAAGGTTTTGTTTTCCCTTTATATTTAGCTTTTCATCTCTATCAGTTTTAAATTTTTAGATGAAATTTTAAATACTGTGTATCTCTCGGTTTATATGTATTTAAAATTTAGTCAAATTTAGGAACCACTTTTTAAAACTGAGGTAAAATTACATCCAGAAAAAAACACATTTTTTGTGTATAGTTCTGTGAGTTTTGACAAATGCATACTACAGACATCCCCACAATCAAAAATAGTTCATTCACACCACAAAAATCTGCTTGTGCCACTTTGTGGTCAACCCCTTTTTCCTCCTGCAGCCTTTAGCAACCACTGATCATTTTCTCTTCCTATAGTTTTACTTAGTCCAGAACTGTTATATAAAGGGAATCAAACAGTGTGTATTCTTTTAAATGGAGTTTCTTGTACTTATGATAATACACTTGAGATGATCATATTGTTGTACATGTCAATGATTTGCCCCTTTTTATTTTTGAATAGTATTCCATTGTGTGGTTGTACAATAATTTGTTTATCCATTCACACAGCTGAAGGACATATGAATTGTTTCCAGGTTTCACAGTTATGAATTAAGCCTCTATAAATGTGCACGAAAAGGTTTTCCTGTACTTAAGTTTGCATTGCCCTTGGATATATACCTGCTGATAAGTGTATGTTTTAGTTTATATGAAACTTCTAAATTGTTTTGTAAAGGAGCTGCACATTATTACAATTTTACCAGCGCTATATGAGTTCCAGTTGCTCTACATCCTTGCCAGTACTTAGTATTATGTGTATTTTTTGTCCGTCCTAATGGATGTGGCGTGTATCTCATTGTGGTTTTAATGAGCATTTCCCAAAAAAACTAGTAATGTTGAGCATCTTTTTTTTGTGTTTTTATTTGTTATTTGTATGTCGTCTTTGGTGAAATATCTGATCAAATATTTTACCCATTATTTGTTGTTTTGGTTTGTTGGTTGGTTTTCTTATTATTGAGTATTGAGAGTTCCTTTACATTGGGATATAAGTCCCTTCATCAGATATGTGCTTTGTAAATATTTTTTCCTGGATGGTGTGTGTCTTTCAAAAAGCAGAACATTTCTATTTTTCGGAAGTACAATTTGTCATTTTTTTTCTTTTATGGATCATGCTATTGGTATCAAATCTATGAAAACTTTGCTTCCCCCAAGATAACAAAGATTTTTCTCTACATTTTCTTCTAGAAGTTTTTATGGAGTTTTAGGTCTCCAGGGAGATTTTTCACTGTAGCCTTCCATCCTCCCTCACTCCCTCCTTCCCTCCCTCTGTACTTTCTTCCCTCCCTCCCTTCCTTCTTTTCTTTTGTATAAGGTTTGCATTTCTTCCCTCCATACTTCACCTCCTGACAACCTGAGCAATTTTTGACTTATTCATTAATGTCTTTTCCACCCACTTCCAAGGATTCCACTAAAAGGTGATGTGCTTTTGAAATCCTCTCCTTTCTCAAGAACTGGCAAGTCGCGCATACTCTGATTGGTGTTTTCTGGTTCCCCTGAAACCTCTTCTTTGATGACGTTTTGGTAGGATCTTTCCATTTGGGCTTCCTCAGACTAACCGGTGTCTTAGAGAGCCCCAAACTCAAGTTCATTCTCTTAACAAATTAGGAAGAACTGGGTAGGAAAATCTCTCCTCTCTTGGATAATTCAACAGTTAATTGGTCAACACCCCTTTGTCTACCCAGTTTTCTGCCCTGCACTCTGCTAAATGGGGCATGGGAGCAATGGGCTGCAAGAAGCACTGAGCTTCCTGTACAGTCTAGGGACCTTCTTAGTTCTCATCTTATGGAATATGCAAGGAATTTGACTTTAATTTTAGAAACATTTTCTTCTTTCACAGTCAGTCTCTTACTTTAGATTTCATAACAATACATCCTCCAAACTCTTCTTTTTCCCTTTTTTATTCCCTTTCACTGGTTCCTCCTCTGAGATCTAAACTTTAGGTTTTGTAGCTCCCAAGGTCTTTGCAATCTACACTCTTTTTTTCTAAAAAATTCCAAGCACATACTTAGCTTCATTTACCAACTAGCTATCTAAACAACTCTCATTTACATTTACAGGGTAGCTTTCTCCTGTTCAATAGAATCACATAGCCTACTGTCAACTCAGAATTTTTACATGGATATCTTACATGCCCTCCAATGTATATGTCCAAAATGAGTAATTATCAGCTCCTAGCCAAAACTCCCATAATGTACTCTAATGACCTATAGCTCTAGCCAGAAAGTTTGATTCGTATGGACATATCCCCCTCCCTTAATGAACAAATATATACCAAATATTCTGCATTTTAGTACCCAATAGCTCTCAAATCTGTTTACAATCACCATTTCCACAGCAAGTATTCATTGAATAATGATGACTATAATTGCTGTATATTAAAAGAGAGTTCATAATCAAGTGCCAAAGTATGAATTTTAAAATATTGCTTAAATGGCTGGAGAATACTTCAGGATGAAATTAACATGTAAACTTGACCATGAACAATGGGTATCATTTTGGTGGATGACAAGTAGGAAGAATGAATTACAAGCAGAAAAATAGTTAGAAGACAGAGAGACTGTAGTAAGTAAGCAATTACACTTGTGGATCATGAGAATCATTTGGCTGGTATAGATTTATATTGGGAATAGAGGCAGAGAAGTTGTTTTAAAAAGTTGGATTAAATTAGGGAGGCTATTAATATTTTTCAACAATAGTACAATTATATATACTAAGGTATTGGATAATGCATTTCTATTTTGTTACTATATCAATTTTTAATCAAATAATACATGAGAATAGTTAAAAGTAAAATAGTATTATGACAAACCTTCTAATGAAAAAAAATCTCTCCCCTGCTATATCCTTTCCTACTCTCAAGTCCTGTGCTTTTCAAATCCTTTTAATGGTTGCTTTTGGTAATTTTCTCCATATTTTGAAAGGTTATACTTTCAGTGTTCTTTCGTGATTTTTTATATTTAGACCTTATCTACTGACTTGTTATTATAGAAAGTAAGGCTCTGGCCTTTTGTGCTTCCCTTTTCCAACCCCCCCCACACACACACACTCACACTCATACTCTTTTGCTCCCCCCCCCAAATATACACACTTTTCATCCCTCTGTCATCTTAAGAGAGATATGGCATATCTGAATTTGGAGGTAAATCTACATTTTGGTGTTTATTTTATTATGACACTGTAAATATGATTTACTGTAGAGTGGGAAAACACCACTGAAAATTGTCAGTGAAGTATATCAGTTAATCTATGAATTCTTTTATTTTTCTTTCCTGGAAGCATCTGTCTTCCTTCTTTCCAGTGCAAGAGTCCTGATTTCTTGGATCCCATGTCTTTCTCTTTTTTAGCTATTCTCTTATTTTGATGAAGCACAATATTTTTTCAGTAGCATGATTGCAGGGTAACTTACATAGCATTAAATTTATCTACTGTAAGTAGATAAATCTATAGGTAACGACAATCATCAAAATCCAGTTTTAGAATATTTCTAGAGCCCCCAAAAGTTCCTTTGCGCTCCTGCAGTCAGTACTTGCCCCCATCTGCAGCCTCAGGCAACTACCAATCTGCTCTCATTTTCTATAGTTTTGCCTTTTCTGGCAATTGCATATAAATGAGATTATACAGTGCTTTGTCTTTTGTAACTGGCTACTTTCACTTTGCATGTTTTTGAGGTTTACCCTTGTTGTGGCATGTATCTGTGGTTTATTCATTTAGTTGCTGAGCAGGATTCCATTGTGTGCACATTTTGTTTACCCATTAATCAGGTGATAGGCATCTGGGTTGTTTCTACTTTTTGGCTATTGTGAATAATGCTTTTATCAATGTTTGTATACAAATTTTTGTTTGAATACTTGTTTTCAATTATTTGGGTATATAATACCTAGCAGTATAATTGCTAGGTCATATGGTAATTCTATGCATAACTTATTGAGGAACCACTAAACTATTTCCAAAGTGGCTGCCCCATTTTCCATCCCCACCAACAATGTATGAAGGTTTCTATTTCATGTTTGTTTGTTTCCATGGTGATCCTAGGGTATGGGAAATGGTTTTGATTTGCATTTCCCTAATGATTCATGACATTGAGCATCTTTTCATGTGCCTATTAGCCAGTTGAATATCTTTGGTGAAATATCAATTCAAAAGGTTTGCCCTTTCAAAGTTGTGTTGTTTGTCTTCTTATTACTTAGTTCTCAGAGTTCTTCATATATTCTGAGTACAAGTACTTATCAGCTGTATGATTTGTCCCATTTGGGGCTTGTATCTTCATTTTCTTAATGGTATCTTTTGAAGAGCAAATGTTTTTGATTTTGATGAAGTCCAGCTTATTTTTTCTTTATAAAATGTGCTTTTGATGTCAAATCTAAGAAATTTTTTCTAACCCAAGGTTACAAAGATAAAATTACAATTTGTTCTACCAGTTTTCTATTTTTTGCTCTTACTTTTAGGTCTATAATTTATTTTGAGTTAATTTATTAGTATGGTGAGAGATAAGGGTCTATGTGTTTGTTTTGTTTTTGTTTTTGCTTATGGTTAACCAGTTGTCCCAGCACCATTTGTTGACTCTACTACCCTTTCCCCATTGATTTGCCTTGGCTTTTTTGTCAAAAGTCTTTTGATCATAAATATAAAGACGTGTTTGTTTGCTGTTTTCCTGACTCCCTCATGTGTTCTACTGATCCATTTATTTGGATCTTCTTTAAATCCCCTCAGGAAAGTTTCACAATTTTCAGTGTACCAGTTTTGTACTTCTTTTGTTAATTTATTCCAAAGTCACTTTTACTTTTGGATGTTGTGCATGAAATTTGTTTTCTTAATTTTATTTTTAATTGCTCATTGATAGTGTATTGAAACAACTGACTTTTGTATATTGTACTATAGCCTTGTTATATTCATTTATTCTAGCATTTTTTTCAACTTCCTTAGGATTTTCTGCATACAGGATCATGTAATACATGAATAATGAGAGTTTTACTTCTTCCTTTCCTTTCTGAATCCCTTTAATTTCTTTCTTTCTTTAATTATTTTACAATTTATAATAACAAAGACCTCCATGTTGATTAAAAGTGGTGGAAGTGAGCTTTGTTACCTGGTTCTATGTCACTGGCACAGAGGAAAGCATTCAGTCTTCTGTCATAAGTATGATGGTAACTATGGGTTTTTCATAGGTACCTTTTATCAGGTTGAGAAAGTCCCATTCTAGTTTTAGTTTACTGAGAGCTTTTATCAGAAACAAATATTAAATGTTTTCAAAGATTTTTATGCTTTTATTTTGATGATTATATGATATTTTTCTTCATCCTATTAAAATGGTATATTATATTAACTGATTTTTAGACGAGAAACCAATTTTGTATTCCTGGGATAAATCACACTTATTCATGGTGTATAATCCTATATTATGTGTGGCTGGATTCATTTTGCTAAAGTTTTCTCAAGAAATTTTTTGCTTCTGTATTTATGTGGGAGATTGGTCTACAGTTTTCTTTTCTTGTAATATATTTGTTGACTTCGATATCAGCATAATAATAGCTTCATAGAATAAGGTGAGAAGTATTTTTTCCCTCCTCTGGTTACTGAAAGTGATTGTATAGGAGTGGTATTATTTCTTCTTTGAATATTTTATCTGCTAGGATTCACCAGTTAAGTCCATCTGGATTGGCTTTTCTTTTTCGGAATGTTTTAATAATTCAATTCTTTTGTTAGGGCTATTTGAATTTTTGAGTATTACAAATTTATTATTAAAAACTTAAATTCTGTACAGCATTCCTCCTCACCCCCACCCTGAGATGGCTTCCTCATCTGTTTGCTTGTTGTTTTTGCTCATTGTTCGCACTTGTTGTCTGCTCATTGTTTTAGTTCATTGTCTGCTAGTTGTTTTTTGCTTGATGACTGCTTATTGACTACTTGTTGTTTATTTGTATTCTTTAGGAGGCACCAGGAACCAAACCTGGCACCTCCCATGTGGGTGGCAGGAGCTCAACTGCTTGAGCCACATCCACTCCCTATATAGCATTTTTAATGACCAAGAACTTGTTTTGTGCTTTGCATACTGTTATTGTTCAATATCTTCTTCAGTCTCTGAGGATATTATAGTTGTTTTTTAAAGTTTTCTCCTAATTCCTGTAATTTCTGTTTTTGCTGAATTTCTTTTTCTGTTTGTTTTATTTCTCTTTCTTTTGCATTAGAGATTTTCCTTGAACTTTGTATGGTCTTTAGTTATTGTTATTTCTATTTAAGACTAAGACAATAAACAGATCAATAGAAGCTCCTTCTGAACGTGTGGAGCTTTTCTTAGGGTGAGTGCATGGAGACCTGGTGTTTTTTCACTGGGAGAAGCATCCCTGTCAGTAACTGTGTCTTTCCTGCAGCCACACAGACTCCCCAGGAGAAACATCCAATTGCATTGGTAGGGGGTGGTTGGGAGGTGTAAGTCCAGCTGCCACTTATCATGGAACCAAGCAAGGCAACAGACCTTGAGATACAATTACTTGTGAAGGATGCCTCTTCACTCCCTCTTTTTTCAGCACACCTTGTCCCTGTTCTTTGCTGGACTTAGTGGCCTTCAGTTTGGAGCCTTTCTGTTGTAGTTTCTTTGTGGAATGACCCTCTAGAAGCAAGCTAGGATGTAGGAGGTGTCATCACTTGACTGAATGGGAATGGTAGATAGAGGATCTGAGGGCCAAATTGCTCTATAAGTAAACTTTGATTCAATGTCCCCACTATTATCTGTCTCTTCATCTCCATTTTGCATAGTTCCAAGTGGGTAAATAAATGTGTGGATCCTTGTCATAAAACAGCTTGCTCCTAATAGCCATTCCCATTTGCAGGCACTTGGTATTAGCTCTCTCTTCTGTGCTAACACCTCTGTATGTTTTTCCATCTTTAAAAAATATGTCAATATCTTTCATCTACCATTATCTCCCTTCCTTTTCTCTTTATCTATGTGTTTTTAATATTTTACACTTATTTTAATAGAGCTTAGAAGGGTATAGACTTTTGTATTTGCCTTCAAACTGCCAAGTTTAACCAGAAGTTAGAAGATAAATTTTCCATTTGTGATTGCATTACTCTTAGTTCTGATGCCAGTAAATATTCCTAATAAACTGACAAAATATTGGTAGAAACATTAGTTATGAAGAAAATAGTAAAATCAACTAGATGAAAAGATGTTATATTGCTTCATTATATTTTTGGCAGGATCCATAACTGCTACTGCTCATTGAATGATTTAAGAATCAGCACACTTTGAAAAAATTATGTCAGTGGTGTTTTTTCATCATAATGTGAAAGATATACAGATTAAATATTTATTCCTCACTGATCATGGCCCTTACTCCACATTCTCTGTATGCTTTACTTTTTGCATCTGGTACCCTTTTCCCTGTAGTCTTTCATAACCACCCCTATTCCTATGAACCCTCCCTTTTAATTTTCTAGTAGTGGCAGGACTTCTACTCTGATGAAATGGGGATAGTTGTAAACTGCTATTATTTTTTACCCAGTAAGATCTTGGGGCCCAGCCTGGGAAATGACATTCCACTCAGAATCTGTTCACTAGAGATAGAGAGGTAGTAAAAGGGAGAGAATTCTTCAGGGCTCTTGCTTTTAGACCCCAATTGAGTAAGAAAGAATAAGCCAATGGCAGTCTTACATGGCTCTGCAATCAATCTGATAAACTTATATTATGGTATGGGAAAAAAAGGAGCTAGAAGTATGCTGTTTCAATTGTCATGTAAGTGTGCGTTTCCTGTTCATGTCCCAAACTATTGACATTCAAAATGCATTTCTGACACCATCTGTTTTAATTCATCTTGGATTGCATAGAGAAAGAAAAATGCAATTGTTTGGAAAATTTCCGCTTAAAAATATGAAATGAATCAGGTTTTCACTAATATGGTTTTCATGAATTACACATCACACGAATTAAAATTTGTTTTCTTATTTTTTATGAGGCCCTTTGGTTCAGGTTTTCTTCGCATGTTTCTTTTTCTTTATTACCTTCCTTCTATCTTTCTGTCTTGCATTTTATTTTAATAAGATGGGCCTTTTAAACTTTTTCTAATGGTTCACTATCCATAAATATCTGATTTTTAATTGTGTGTGAAAATAAAATGGAGAAAATATTTTGATTAAAGAAAGGCCTGTGAAATCCTGTTTTACCATTCCAGATTGCTGACTTAATCTGGTTGAGTTTGAATATTAATATGATGAAATAACTAGGGAAAATACAAATGTTTTTTCCAAAGATTTTTTTAAACAGAAAATTGTGTTTATTTTCTTATTTCTTGCTTCAAACTAGACAGGAAATAACTTCTGAAATGAAACCTTAGTCACCTTAAGAAAATAAACACATATTGTAAAAATTACTTTTCTGGTAACTTTAATAAGATGTGAGTTAATTTACCTTTGAATAGTTTTGTAATGTTTCTCATTGGTTTTAGGAAAGCATTCTTTATAGAGTCATTCCATGGCATGAAAAATGAACTGCTTATACATATCCTGTTCTTTCATTTATTCCTTCCCTGAATAGCATATACCAGATACTTTAAAAGTGCGGGAGTATACAGTAGGCAACAGACAGGCATGTGGGAGGGAAACAATGGAATTGTAAATAGGCTAGTGTTTACAATGTCTGAAATTATATGGAGGAAACAAACACGGTGCTGAAATAGATTGTGTGAGTCAGGATATTCAGTTACAGTGGATAGAAAGCTGCAGTGAGTATGTGGCACTTAGCAGAAACCTTCACGAAGAAAAACTGTCAGCTGTGTGTAGTGCCAGGACAGTATCATTCCAGGAAAAGGAACAACTTTTACTGAGGTTTTACACTTGAAAAAAGCTAGCGGTATTGGAGGTACCAAAGTTTGATGAGTATGGGCGGGAATGGTATGAGATGAGTGGTAACAGGAATCAAGTTGTTCAGGAACTTGTAGTTGGCAGTTGAGTTTTGTTTGGAGTATGGTGGCAAACCATTGGAGCAGATTAGATAGGTGAGTGATTCAGTAATCCGGGGAAGAGGTGATGTGGCTTTAACTAGGAGGCTAGCGGCAGACAGGGAGGAAAATTGCTGTTTATTAGAGGTGACATTATTAGGACCTGCTGACAGATTATATTTAGGGGTAAGGGAAATGGAGATATTAAATGTAATTCCCAGATTTTTGATTGAACAATTTATTGGAAAGGTTTAATGAGATGGGAAAGACTTGGAAGGAAATGGATTTAGAGAGGAAATTCATGAATTCAGTTTTGGACGTGATGAGATCTTTTTTTTTTTTTTAAGATTTTATTTATTTATTCATTTATCCCCCCCTTGCTGCTTGTGCTCGATGAGATCTTGATAAATCTAAAGGGAGATAGTCTCGAGTTGGATATACACGTTTTAGTCCTTGGATTTGGAAGGTGGGAAATAGATGAGGGTCCTGAAAAAGGAGTGTAAACAGAATGTAAGGGAGACCATTTCTTAATCCTGAGAACTAAAAACTTTGGGGTGAGGTAGAAGAAAAGTCAGCAAAGATACTGAGAAGGACCAAGGGAAGCGGAAGAGCAAGTGGTCAAGGAGCATGTGGCACGATTTGAATAGAATAGCAGGGTGGTCACAGATTACTGGTAAAGTATGAGGAATAAAGAAGAGCTCACGTGCAAGTTGTTGGACTCTAATTCCAGTGGAGTAAACTAGTAAACTAAACCAGGCTGGAGTGTTGGCGAAGTGACTGGGAAGAGAAAAAGGAGAGTTTTGAAAATAGCAGGAAAATGGCAATAGCTCGATAGGCACCTAAAGGAAAGTTTTTCTTCTACTTGTTGATATTTTTCTGTCTGCATGCATATAGTTATTTTTTTAAAGTTAGGAGAGCAGTAAGTTTGTATGGTAATAGGAACACTACATCTGAGAAAGAAAGAAGAGAGAAGATGCTTAGGAGATAGGGCATTAAATAAAGAAATAAATTATTGCACAACCACCTGGAAAGAGACTGGTTTTTAACTAGCATTTTGTGATTTTTCCCGAAAGTCGGAAGAAAAATTGGGTATAGATAAGTAAGTCGCTTTTAACATCTAATTTCTTTATGACGTATGTGGTGAGTTTGTCTGCTGTGGCAAGCTCTGGAATGAGCATCTTCAAGGAATTTTCCCTGAATACCACAAGTGGAAATAATCACTTCCTCAGAACTCCCAAAGAACTTTTCTGTTCTTCCTTTGGTATACCTATTACTATCTAGTGTAACTTGTATGTCTTATCTCCCTCTTGAAAGAAGTATTCATTTCTGATTTATTCTTGTACCCCTCAAAGGACCTAGAAAAGTTTCTTGCATCTAATTATATAATAAATGTTTATTATATTATCATATAGATTTGATTTGGTTTGCTTTTTCCACTGGAGATTTTTGTTCTATCTCCATGAAGCAGCTCTCTCTCTTTTTCTCTCCCTCCCTCTCTCTCTCCCTCTCTCCCTCCCTCCTTCCCTCCCTCCCTCCCTCCCTCTCTCTGTCTCTTTCTCTGAAGTTAACTGGGTCTGTTCAAAATAGATCGTCTGATCTTGGCTTTATTATAAGCATGAGAGCCTGTAAATTTATAACAAGTCCCATTTTTTGCTTCATTTATGTGATAAGGAACAACAGGTAAAAATGTTTTTTTCAGGGTATTTATGAAAGAAATGAAATTCATTTCTTATTTTTTGGGGGGTGGATAAATAAAGAACACTAATTCATTTATCCAAAAATGAAAATACGATTCAGTAGATACATTAACCATACTGAAATGTGCCCAACATTGATAAATATAAAATATTGAATTCTACCACCATTGAATTACAAGAAAATTGGGCTGGCTAATTCTTCAACTGTATTCTTCAACTGTATTTTTTGGGCCAGGAAGCTAACTGCAGTCAGAAATTGAAGAGAATCAAATGTTTGAATTTTATTTGTATCTGTTAAATTGATAGTTTCCTCTTGTGAAACTTTTAGCATGAATTCTGCTCATTGATAAGGGACTATTGTAGAATGTAAATGTTTAGCTCTGATTTTCACGGGTCAGATTTTAAAAATGAATTAAAATTTGGCTCAGTGTTACACTTTTGGTAAACTGAAAGTCTTAGCTTTAGGTTATGGAGTGTGGTTGAATGTTTCAGTATTGTGATATGATGATATTTTCTTTCATTCAATATGGATGTATATTTATCCACATACTTCTCAGAACAAGTAGATAAGAAGTATCTGTGTAAAGAGAAGTAAATTGAGTCCTCAACACAATGTTCATTTGTTTCCATTGTGAGCTGTTAGAACTAAGAAAATGTGTCCAGGATAATTATAGAAAATACTTATCTCAAGCCATCCAAGTATTTTAAAAAATTCTCTGAGTGTGAAATTTTGTCTTCTTTTAATATGGAATATTTCTTATTAATGCTCACCCTACCATAATATCATTTGTAATGATATACCCTGCTGAAAAGACTAAAAAGGTGAATTGCATAGAGGAAATCATTGTTAATTTAGGTTTCTGAATAGTAGGAAATGGAGAAACATATTGTAGCATGATTTTTCCGTAAAGCAACCTTGAAACTTGGCAATGGGTTGAGCAGGTTGTTCCTAAAGTAAGTAGTTAGAGGTTTAGGAGTAACTGGCCTGATAAGGGAGTATTTGTGGTTTCCCTAATGTACGTGGTTTTCCCATAGCTGACTAAGTGATACTTTCCAAATCCTTAATGGTGAATTAGTTATAGTGATAATCTCTAGTCCTTGTTCCAGCTTGCTTATTTACTGAGTGTATGTCCTCAGTTTACTCTAACCACCCATTTCCACATCTGTCACGCATACCCAAACACACAGCCCTTCTAGAACCAGAGTGCAATGATGGGCCAGAACCGGGACCAAAGAATTAAGCAAGTATAAATGCTTTTGCTACTCTAAAATAAATACTTAATACAGGCTTTAGATATATAGAGAAATTTAACAGCGCTAGTAAAAATGCAAAATGAGATTTTTGTGTTTCCAGACACAGTAGTTCTGGTTAAATAATTCAACTCTGTTTTACTCAACATTGTTTCATAGCAACATATTCTACTCCCTGCCACTTTAGTAACTAGCCTGGAATCCTTTAGGCACAGAAGCAATAATAAATTCAGCTGAAATTAATTGCAATGTACAAATCAGGTGTGCCTTAAAACTTGCAAATTCCTTGTAAAGATCAGACTTCAAGAGCTGATACTTAATATTATTTCTCACCTTGCAAAATATCGTATATAACATCAAGTATTCAAACTCCATGAAAATAAAGACCTTGTTTACAAATAGAATGCCTAGAACAGTCCTTAGCACATAGTGGTCATTCAATAAATATTTTCTGAGTGACATAAGATCATAATTTTCTCTCTGTTGCTATTTATTTGAAATATTTGATTAGGTTCAGGTTGATATCTAGTGTACCAGCCTTCTTTCCTCTATGCTTTACAAATATTATCTGATTCACACACAGAGCAGCTTTGTCAGGTCAATTTTATTACATTTTATAAATAGGGAACCATAGGATCGAGGGTATCATATTATCATTATTACACTAATAAACACTTACTGTAGCAAGTACAGGGCTGTTACATACCCTATTTCACTGTAGCTCATTTAGTCATTGCAGCAACCGTCACATTTCAGGTGAAGGAAATGAGACTTGCATGTCACACGCACGATCAGTGGAGAAGCTAAGATTTCAAACTCAGGTGTATCTGTGACCAAAACACATGCTCTTAGAATTGTATTGTACCAGACGTGTGGTTCTTTTAAACTTAAAAAACTCAGAATTCAGGCAGAAATTTTGTTAGAAATGTATCCCTGCATGTATATGTGTGTGATTTTAAATAATGTAGACATTTTGGGGAGAAATTGAGATTTCACAAAGAGCCTAGGTTTAAGGGAATGATATTACAATATGCTTTGAGAATTAAACCTATTTTATAGCTTAACGACTATCTCTTCAAGTAATTATTGCCCACATGTTCATTGCTATTGCCACTATCAACTGTAGATATACTTGAATGACTAATATATAAAAGCCACAAGGCTATGCACTTTGCATACATTATTTAAGGCCATAAAGCTTATTTCAAAAGCCAGAGTTGAAATTAGTCATAGAAGAGGAAGAAGATATTGTAAAGAATTTTTATATACCAGTGATGTTATTAAACTTCGGGGTCACAGGGGATAAATCAAATAACATGATTAACACCAAGATTTAATTATAAAACTATTTTGTGTAGTACTGGCATGAAGACAGACATAAAGACAAGTGGAACAGTTCCAAAAGTCCAGAAACAGACCCAAAACATATGTGATTTGCAGCCAAAGTGTCAGGGCTGTACATGGGGGAAAGGATGGGCTTTTTAATAAATGGTGCTGAATAAATTAGATTTGAGAAAAATAGAATCTTGATCCCTACATTACACCATACTCAAAAGTTAATCCAAATGTGAAAAGTAAAATAATAAATCTTATAGAAGATAACAGGACGGTGTATATCTTCACAAACTTGGGGTAAGTCAATATTTTAAAAAAGATATTAAAAAAAGCACTAACCATAAAGAAAATAATCTTACTTCATTGATATTAAGAACTTCTGTTCCTCCAAAAACAACACTGAGAGAATGAAAATACAAGCTATAGAAGAAGATATTTGCAATATACTTATTCAACAAGGACATATATTCAAAATATATTAAGAACTACTAATTAAAAAAGAAAAAAGTCAACCAAAATGAATACACATTCTTAATAGGGAAGGAAACCCCATGCCCCTAAATCATGAAAAAATGTTCAAACTCATCAATCATCCAGGAGTCCACATTAAAACCACAATGAGGTATTATCACACACACATCAGAATGACTGAAATGTAAAAACAAACAGCACTAGTGGCCAAAGATGTGGAGCAAGGAAACTTTT
The DNA here is from genome assembly GCA_026826555.1 of Tolypeutes matacus. Classification (NCBI taxonomy): domain Eukaryota; kingdom Metazoa; phylum Chordata; class Mammalia; order Cingulata; family Chlamyphoridae; genus Tolypeutes; species Tolypeutes matacus. Next base: position 8,561,121 of record JAKSZT010054341.1, on the reverse strand, counting down.
ATATTTGGCTCTTAGAAGCATAAATTGGTGTGATCACTTTGGAAAACGGTTTGGTCATGCCTATAAAGCTGAATACATGCATACTTCATCAGCCATCAAGTCCACTTTCCAACAAAGATGCATAGGTGTGTCAATCAAAAAGCATAACTTTAGTAGTTTACCCAATGGAAAACTGTTTCATGGAAGGATGAATCTCACAAACATAATGTTGAGAAAAGGAACCCCAACAAAAGATTATGTTTATTTATTATAGAGGTCCTTTTATATAAAATTCAAAAGAAAATTAAAAAACTAATAGCATTGGTAGAAACCAGAATAATTCTTGGTTACATTTGGTGGAGGGTTATGAGTGGGATAGAGAACAAAGAAGGCTTCTGGGATGTGATACATGTTCTGTATCTTGATCTGGATATGCCTACAAGGATTTGTTCAATTTGTAAATATTTCTTAAACTGTATAGTTATGATTTATTCAATTTCCAACATAAATATTACATGTTAATTAAAAGTTTATTTTGAAATAGCATTATTATTATTGATATTACTTCCAGTATTAAATCGCATTAACATAAATTGTTCTTTATAAAGAAAATAACTTTAAATAAGAAATAATTTTAATAACCCTCTTCATTTTTTATTTCAAAATTTTCCTTAATAAATATTTTTTAAACAGTAATTAAAACTTGCCTTTGAAGCTAGTTGAATTCTTCAGCAAGAAAAAAGTTATAAGCAAGCAAAGGAAAATATTTATTAAATATTTTGAATTTACTTACCTAGGAAGACTGGGTCTAAATTGCCACATTCACTTTTCATTATGAAACAAGGGTACAATTTTTTTTCTTTCTTTCTTTCTTTATTTTTATTTTTATTTTCTCTTTTTATTGGGGGAACACTTTTGAGAAATTCCTGTGTAAAAAGAAAAATAGTATCATAAATAGCCAAAAAAATAAATCTTCCTAAGAATATTTCAATGACTAAGGATAGCTGCTGGTGATATTTTAGATTCATTAATTCATTCATTCTGCTGCCTCTAGGGATTTTACTAATTTTCAACCTTCTGGCATGTTCTTAAGAGGGTAGTGAAAGACCTATACAGTGAAATTGTTATATCTGACAAAATCACTGAGTCAACTGCAGGTTTTCTCAACAAGAGCACTTATTACACGTTGGACCAGATAATTCTTTTATGTGTAGGCGCCTGTCCTGGGCATTGTAGCATTCCTGGCCTCTTCTCACTAGAGCCAGTAGCTTACCTCCACCAAGTTGTGACAACCAAAAATGTCTTCAGACATTGCTAAATGTCCCCAAGGTGCCAAATTGACCCTAGTTGAAAACCATTGCCCTACCACTAAATTTGTGTAATAAGCTTTGATTCCATGGCATTTTTTTAATTGTATAGTAAATAATTGTATTCTTTATGGTTGACATCAACTACTTGGTGCTCTTTTTGCAAGTATGTCTGGAAGAAGAAAGGAATTAATATTTCTGATGTCATTTTGTCCTTGTACAATACAATCAAGTGGAGTCGAAGAAGATTCCATTCCAGAGAGAGATTTGAGCAAGCGGTGCTCAGTGGAAGAAATCAGTGTACATAGAATATCTTTGTTTTCCATTATGGTGATTATGGAGAGATAACTGATTGTCTACCTCATCATTAATTTAGAAAGTTAACTAAAAAAAAAAACATGATTTAAAGTGAATATTTAAAATGATTTATGAGAGCCAGCTTAACTTTTAGATTTTGCTCATGTAAATATTCAATTTTTCCTTTGTCACATATAGGCCAAACTAGAAAGTGACTTTTTAAAAAACAATAAATTAATAAAGTATACCATCAATAATAGATATATTTTTTTAAAGTCCATTCTAAATTATCACATTATTTTCAACATTTACAAGAAAATTCACAGGGCAAGGTAAAAATTAAAACTTCCAATATTAAACTGAAATTTAAATATCTGCTTCCAGGGTTACCTATCTGTGACACATCAGGTTGGTGTAGACATGGATGATGGGTGAGCTGAGGGTGAAAGAATCCTGACTCTGACACCTTCACTGAAACATTAGGTAAAATGACTTGCTAAGATTATATAAATCATTTACAAATTTCCGTACCTCAGAACGATATAGGCATTCTGGACCACTTGAATTTCCATCTTTACTTATGCTTCTCTACCAAAGACTGATTTTTTTTTCCAGTTATACTATTTTTTTCCTTTATTTTTAAAGATGCTTTACAGTACATAAATTTTACATCAAAAATATAGGGGATTCCCATGACTGTTTTTTAAAGACACAATTATTCAGCATCACGATCAGACATTTAGCAATTAACAGCTTGGGTGCAAAAAGAAAAATCTACATGAAATCCTTTGCTAGAATGCTTTACACTTTCTACAGAACAGAAACTAAAATAACCTGTAATACAGCTGGTCACAAATACAGTCCTTGAGTTTTTTGCCCATATATACATGAATCTTGTCTAAGACATGTCTAAAGACTGATTTTTAAAGTGACCTTTATAACTGTGCATTGGATAATTTCTCAAATCCAAAACCTCCGTTCTGCCACCCAGCCTGATTTTTTGGTTTTTAAAAAAAGTATTACTAAATACTTAGAATATACTTTGAAATTTTGCATAATTTGCCTAGCATGGGTAATAGCTTCAGGAAATGGAAGAACCTGCAAGCTTCACAACTGTTACACGACTGCCACTGTTATCAAGGAAGGAATAAATAAGCAAGTTCTTTTGCTGTTTTAGGAGAAAAATAGCTTAAGTGGCAACCTTATTCTAATGATTGGATATGGCCCTATTTTCCAAAGAAGAAAGTATAGAGTTAATGACCTTGGTAACTACTTTCTGATAGATTGATAACTATTGATAATTTGGTTAATTAAGACAAATGGATGAAGTATGTGATGAATAATATTGGATTACCTTTCCTTTGAGAACGTTTTAGTAAATTCCTTATCTTATTAGTGATAATTTGACTAAGTAATCCTCCCTTTGCTATATCTTCTAAAATTGTCTATGGCAATGAACATGTTTTTGTTTTTTTAAAATATAACATATTACTTGAGCTAGTCTTTTAATGATAGAGAATGGACTTTAAATTAAATATAAATATAAACATATATATATATTCCTCATTTCCAGTTTGAACATCAGATTATTTTTTCCTCTGTCCTAAAAATAAAGATATATTAGACAGTTATGCCTGTGACCCTTTTGGCTATTTCATTAATATACAGTAACAAACCTTTCTTTGATGGACTCACCCATATTTTCTGTTTCATAAGGGTATATGCTTTCATTGAAAGGAAATTTTCCATAATTCTAGTATATCCATTTTCCCATGAATTTTGAACTTCATAAAATTATTAAATGAGTGCCAAATTTAGAGCTATATATATACCATAGCAGTTAATTTAAGATAGCTCTTTGAAAGGACTTTTGACACTTGTAGACTTTTTAAAACTAATTTCTATGCATTGGAAAGTCCTGGACCATTACTAACATGAATGCTAGATGACTAATTAGTTTCCCATTGACTCTCTAGTCTGATACAATTCTTGGAAGGTAGGACAATCTACATGTACATATACTTTCTCCCTAACAGACATCTGAACATCCCCTAGTCAAAGAAGAGCAGCAAGAGGGAAATTTGCTTTTATGAGCTATGTGAGTAAAATGTAAAGTTATTCAGGGACTGCTGTTGATTACACCTGAACTGTTCACATAATGTTATCATTTTCCATAACTACAGAAAATTATAGATTACAGTGAAATCCCAAAGCTCTTTTCATCGTGTAATTTCTTCTAGAACCAGAGATTTTGCTTCATCTCTTCCCATTAAAATAAGAAGGGAACACCTTCCTTGAATTGTCTAGAAAGGGGATTATTTCTGATTCTCTTTAGTTCCCTTCCTTCAACATTGCACATTCAGCTTTGATGTCCTATTTCAACTCAACATCCTCCTCAGAAGGTCACATAGGCTGCTGTGTGTTGATGCATGTATGCTGAAATTTTCTTAAGAGTAATTATTGGGAGCAGAGGTGGCTCAAGTGATTAGGCACCTCCCTCCCACATGGGAAGCCCTGGGTTTACTTCTCGGTGCCTACTAAAAAAAGAAGATGAGCAGATGGCAAGCTCGACCAACAAGGGAGGAGGGAGAAATAAATAAAAATAAATCTTTAAAAAAAGAGAGTAATTATTAGACCCTACTATTATTATTAGATCCAGACAAGTTCAAATGCAAAATTGGATTCAATTTTAGATTACTGGAAGCTTTTATTGCTGTCAAATATAGATTTGTAAAGCATTTTCTATTTTAAGCTATATCAAATCCCTTTGGAAAATAAAAGGAATATATATTTAAGCAAATGACCTAAACATTCTAGCAAACATTAGTGAACACAAAGACTTGAAGAAGTGTTGAGAAAGAACTTGATTTTCATTTGCAAAGCATTTTACTTAAAAGATTTAGGTGTGTTCCCGGCACAGAACCATTCTAGATTACTGGGATCTCCTCAAATTCTTCAAAAGTAGAATAGGTATATGAATATTTGATGGTTGGCTGGTAGAATCTATCCTCAGGATTTTAGTCTTCTTGTGATTCACAGAACAGCCTCTTCAGTTATCTGATAATTCCCAATTCTTAGATTGCTGCTCACTTAGAGCAAAAACACAGCAGACAAAACCCCTATGGAAATATTGCACCAGAACTCGTAGAGTACTCAGAGTTACAGCTCAAAATGGTCTGAAAATTTCAATTTGTCTTTTAAAAAAATCTCTGTACTGTGCATTTGTTCCCTAAAGATGTTACAAGTAATCCCACTCCTGACTACAAGAGCATTAATATACTTGTATATCAAATGCATATTTGAACCATCTCAGAATTTCTCTGAGGCAAATATTTTTCCCATTTTGCAAAGTAAAATGAGGATGAAACAGATTAAGTGATTATTTAATGTCACCCAATTAATAAGGTCTGTACTCAGGAGAGAATCTGTTTCTGAAGCTTGTGTTTCTTTTACACAAGTATAATAATTACTGTCTAGTAGGAATAAGTGTGGCACAGTCTTCAAGCAATTAATAAACTATTTTGTCTGTGAAGGCCTGTGATTTTCCCATGACTGTGATAGATTAAGTAATTTATAAAAGGAATGCTGAATAAATAAAAAATAAATAAATAAGATGAAAAGGCATGCTTTATGCAAAAACAAGAACAATTAAACAAATATCTGAAATGACAGCAAATAATATTGACGCCCATATGCTTTGAAATGATTACTTTAAATTTTTTATAAATTAAATGTTGAATACGTTCATTATTCAAATTTAAAATACAGATGTCTATAAAGAAGAGCATAATAATGACCTATTATCCTACTACTTAGAGAAGATAACTATTCATATTTGCTGCATATTTTTTACCCTTTAAGACTACAGATACCCTGGTATGTTATATGTATATTTATATATAATTTTTTGTGAAAAATTATATGTAAACCCTATGTACATATATATACAACATACTGTGTATAAATTGTTTACCTTACTTTTTCATAGACTACATTATGATCCTCTTTTCAGGTCAAAATCATACATCTGTATCATCATTTTAGAGTGACATTACATTATTTTCTGTACTCATTTCTGTTTGTAGCATGTTATTTAATCAATTCTTTATTATTGCCTGCAT